>CM019911.1:18922175-19093763 GCA_009764595.1 Geothlypis trichas
AAATGTGACTGCAGAGGTGGGACAAGAAGAGCTCAAAGGGCTTTGTCCCCTCCACCAGCTCAGATCTGTGTCCTTGCCACAGCCATGAGGGCCTCAAGTCAAGGGATTTGTGCCTGCCCCTAATAAAGTGATGCTTTTGCTGAGTTTCCTTTAATTTAAGAATTAAAAGGTGACTAAATCGAGTTCCAAGGGGTTGGATTTAGAAACAGTTTGGAGTAACTGGAGCACCTTTGGAATTTCTGCAGTGTTCTGGGCATTTCTGGCCTCCCCTGGCTGCAAGCAGGAATCACACAGGGATGATGTTGCATTATCAGCCTCAGACCTTCCCAATTCTTGTGTAATAAAGTAAAGCACAGAATCAAGGAATGGTTTGGGTGGGAAAGGACCTCAAAGCCCATCCAGTTCCAACCCTGACACCTTCCACCATCCCAGGCTGCTCCAAGCCCTCTCCAGCCTGGCCTTGGGCACTGCCAGGGATCCAGGGGCAGCCACAGCTGCTCTGGGCACCTGTGCCAGGGCCTGCCCACCCTCACAGGGAACAATTCCTTCCCAATATTCAATCTAAACCTTCCCTCTCTCAGTTAAAAGCAAGGTTTTTAACATTTCAGACTGAAGGATTAAAACTCAGGTCTTCCATAAGAACATTTCCCAAGTCATGGCAAAGATTAAAAGACTTTAATGGGTTAAAACTCCCTTCTTCTGGGTCAAGGCTACATCCAAAATATTGAATGGACTGTGGCAGGAGTGAATGTGACAGGAACTTCATGGAGCATAAAACTGCCTGGTTTTTAAAGAATAATCCTAAATATCATTAGTACAGTTTAGTTAAGCACTGTTTAGGGAGCCACTGGACATTTAATGGAGCAATGAAAGTAGTCTGATAAGACTGGACAATCAGGGAGCTCAGAGTCAAAACTCTGTTTCCAAATCAAAGCAATAATGCCTTTCATTATAAAAAATGAGGTATTTTGTTAATTGCCTTATGTTAAAATGTTGTAATTCTACATTTTGCAGAACCCTGAAGAAGAACACGAGGGAAGGTTCTCTGCTGAACATCTCAAATGTTAATAAACTGCAGGTCTCCCAGTGGTTTATGTCTTGAAAATTAAGCCTTTAACATGTGTTTGAAGAGTCAAACTTCAGCTGTTTCAGTTAATTAGAAGGCTTAAAAATTGCAGCTTAATGAATTCAGTGCTTGTTTATGTTAAACTGTCAGGGAGTTAAGCAAGGAAAAAGTGTGATTTGGGGAACATCTGATTGCAGCCCATGTGGAATTCCATATGTCAGAGAAGCTGGAAAGCATTTTATTGAGCCATTGTCTAGAATGTGAATTAATTCCCTACTACTTCATAAAAGACTTCTTAGTGGAGTTGAAAACGGATTTATCATAATTATTGCTCTGGCCCGGATCATGATTATAAATGATACGTGCATGGATTTTGTTTATAAAATTCCCAGTTTGCAATTAAAACAAGCTGCAATTTGCTCTTTCCCTGCCTTCTCCTCAGCAGCTGAGCTGGAAATCTACCATTTGTTTTCAAAATTAATACCTGTCAAACATTTCTTTTGGCTCTCCAGGGCCAGGAAAAGGGAAAAAGAAGAAATGTTTGAAAGATTTGAACAGAAAAGGATTGGTACCGAGCTGGTGGAGGATAAATGATGCCTCATATTTGTTGGGACAAAAGCTGCAACCACTTTTCTTTTTTTCATTGCTGCAGAGCCAAATCAAACACCCTTAATTATGTCAAGCACCAGCAGTTTGTTTGATTTTAATGAAATCACTTCAGAGGTTCCTGAACTTGGTTTTTCTCTAGATTATCACTGTGTTTGCAGGAGTTTTGGGGGCAGGTGTGCATGAAAGGGATGTGTTAAATTAATTAAATTTAGTGTGTTAAATTAATTAATTAATGTGTTAAATTAGAGGGATGTGTTAATTTAACCCTGCTAAATTAACAGGGTTCTGTGTGAATCCTCCAGGCAGAATTTGGATGAGTTTCCAATCAAGGAACTGAAAGAACATCCCAGGAATGACCTGGCCAAGGTGGGGAAGCTGGAGTGCTCACACAGACATTTGAGGATGAGGAGTGAGTGTGATCTGCTGTCCTGGAGTGTTCCTGTGAGAAATGCTGAGCTCCAGCAGGAGAAAATGCAACCTGGGAATAAATCAGGGGAATTAAGGGTGCAATGAGAAGGGGGAGATGGCTCTCTCTCTCACACCTTGGAGTCATCACCACTGCCAGAAATTTGGCATTTATGCAGCCTGGAAATGAAGAGCCAGCCCAGGATGAGGTGTGCTCTCTGCTCCCCTCATTCCAGAGGTGTAAATCCCTTAAATCCCTGACCCTGTGTGCTCCAGTCATTAACATGCTGAGATCATTCTGTCTGAGCACATCAAGTCTTCTGCTTTTCCTCCTTTTCAGCTCTGTTGTCTCAGAATTTTCTTTTACATCCCAAACACTCACCCAGGCCCTTCAGGATGCACAAGTCTGGGTGAGGAGAGGCTGATTTCAGATGGAATGGCTCTATGGCTTTAAATTTGCAACATTTCTATTATTAAATAAGTCTATCTCATAAATATGGAAAACTACTCAAAGAGGACATTCCAAGTCCACTGAAATACTCAATAGTGAAAGAACAGACCTGAGTGAGGCAGAAAACAAATTTGACATAAAATTTGATCCAAAGAAGCATTTTGAACCTCCAAAAAAAATCCATTTCAGCTCAGAATTTCAAGCTCTTAATGTGTCCAGTAACTTTTAGTCTTTCAAATCTAGTTTTTCCTGCCTGATACCACCTCAGAGTTTGCCAGGACAGCCACAGCCATGCTGGGCTCTGTGAGTGCTGCAAGAATAAACAACCCTGCAGACATGGCCAAGCCAACGAGTCACTTGTGTCACTTGTGGTTTTCCATAAAACCATGGCCCATTCCTTTGGAAATTTTGTTTTAAATGCTGTTGCAAACATCAGTGGTACCAAGTAAGCCCCAAATCAATAGATGGTCCATTAAACACCCTAACTGCCTATGGAAAAGCTTTTCCCCCTCCCAGCAAATCAAATTCGCATTTTCCATTCACAAAATTTGGGTGTTGTTTTTTGAAGTTGCCTGTGCTGGATGGTGTTCAAACATCAATACATTTTTATCACAGGTTTTGGGGTAGGGGTTTTTTTTTTTAACATCTGAAAGTTAAAAGCCTAATGGGATTGCTGCACAGAGAGGGAATAGTTCCCAGGGAGGAAGTAATATATGATAAAAAGAAGGGTGTTTGATTTCAAAGACTTCTAACAGAAAGTTTCAGAAATCCATGAATAGAAAACACTTACACTAATACTGCCAGCCTATATTATGTATATCAAATAAAAATAAGGGGAAAAAGGTTCTTTTTTTAGCTCTTGGGGGAAATTAAAATAACATTCTTGTGCAGGAGAATATGCAATCGAAGTGAAGGCTTTGTTTATGTTTCATACAAGGCAGGGAAAGGATTTTTGAGTTTGCTGGAGCAAATCAAGCTGGATGCATTTCAATGCCCGAGACTGACCATTGCAGTGATCCCTGTGCTGGCCTTTATCCTGGAGCTGGAATTATTCCTGAGTAATTCCTGAGTGGAATCAGTCCCCACACTGATTGCACGGATGGCCATCACCAGGGCATCAGACTAAACTCAGACATGAACTAACCCCCTTTTCATAATCTCAATGTGTTTCATTTCTTCTCACTCCTTCGTTTCCTTGTTTGATGTGAAGTGTTCCAGAGTGTTTTTCCTTGGTTGGGTTCCTAATTTTTTGCCCTGGAGACAGGATTGCATCCATCATCCTGAGAACATTTCGTGTCAGTTCCCTGTCCCAGTTCCATAAATACATGTGAGTTCATAAACCTTTCAAAAGGCCAAGTTTTCTCTGAGAAGAAGAAAAATTTTTAACACATGATGAAAGTGAAAAATAAGAGCTGTTTGTGTGTGCAATGTGAGGTTCATGGGAGCTACTGGAACCCCTGGAAATGTAGAATGGAGTTCTTGGTGCTATTCCTGCTTGATGGTCCAAGCAGAAACACTTGGACCTTCTGAACATCAAAGATTTCATCTCTGTGGAAATATCCCACAAGAAAAATCCACTTTGCATTCAACCAGCAGAAGTTGTGCAAACCTGGGCCCAGACTGGGATGTGAACTTGCAGAGAAGCTCTATATCGACTTAAATTTTTAAAATTTTATTTATTTCTCTTTTCCCTTTCCCAGCCTTGTTCCTGAGCAAGTCTGGCTCAGCCAGTGCTGTTTGCTCCCAGCCAAACCCCACTGGGAGCTTTCCTCCCCCAGCACATGCAGGATGCTCAGCTGTGCCAAGCCCAGGAAAGTGGTGGAGTCACCATCCCTGGAAATGTCCAAAAACCACGTGGATATGGCCCTTGAGGACACAGTTTAGTGGTGGTGCTGAGCTGAGGGATGGATTTGAGGATTTTAGAGATCTTTCTCAACCTTAACAATTCTACTGAGCAGCATCAGCCACCACAGGCACAACAAGGCAATGCCTCAGGTTTTAGATTTTATATTTTTCCCATTCTGTGCTGCTTTAGTGTGTGGGGCTGGGTTCACATCAGGGGATGCTGAGCTCTGTGCACAGAGCAGGGACACAAAACAATTCCTGCTCCAGCTGGGCACCAAGGACAAATGATCCAAATCTCAGCCCAGGAGCACAAACACCGTGGGCTGCAGAGAGAAAAACAAGCAGGGTGGGACTGCCTGGGCTAAAGCTGGGATGGGACAATGAACTGCAAGGTGCAAATGGAGCAGAACTGATCCCAGGGACAGACCCCGGGAGCGCTCGTGCATTTTGGGGCCATTTTGGTTCATCTTGGGTTCATTTTGGGACCATTTTGGTCCATCTTGGGCTCATTTTGGGACCATTTTGGTTCACCTTGGGTGCAGCCCTGCCTGGGCTCTTGTGCTGCCCAAGGTGGATCCATTGAGGAGATCCTTTTAATAAATCCCTGCTTTCTTCTTTAGCTCTGCCAAGCCTCTGTTTCAGCTCAGGCTTCTCAAGGTATCAAGGAGGAAAGGAGGAAAGGAAAGGTGTGGTTGTATCCCAGAAATCAGGATTTATCCCTCATTCCATTGGACATGGCAGGACAGTCATTTCAGTGCATCCCACATGCACATCCCACCAAAGTGAATTCAAAATGGGAATTTAAATACTGAATTAAAATAAGGGAGATTGCTTTCCTCCACCAATTCGCTGCTAACAATGTTTGGCTGGTTTTTATTTGTTGGAGTGTTTGAAGAGGGACTTTTATCCACGTGAATATGGGTATTCATCATGTAAATGAATGTATTTATTCTGTAAAGGCTCACCCTGTCTCTGCTACACTCCTGCAGTTACTTGATAGGAATGTGACAAGAGGAAATTGAATATAAAGTCTACTGGACAGCCAATAAATCAGGCTTATATCTTTCTCTCTACCTCAGACAGGAAGGAACCCAGCTATTTTTAAATCTCTGGTCCATAGAACCAGCCAGAGCTGGTTCTCCTGTTAAAAAATGGGGGAGAAAAACAGAAAAGAAAAATTAGCAAGATTTTAAAAGTCCTTTAATTTGTTTACCTGGCCATGTAGCTCTGAGGGCATTGCCTCCCCTTCCTAGGACTGCACAACATCCCATCAAAAGCCATCAAGGACCAATGTCAGATCCAACACATGGCACATTCATCAGCCCCAACCAAGAGCTGGATGAAACAGAGAGCAATAAAACCAATTTTCAGACCAGCTCCAGCACGGAGAGCACTGGTCACAATCCTGGAGCCACCGTGGTCAGATGTGACAAACCCTGTGTGCCAGGCAGGGCTTTAAATGCCAATTCTGCACCCCTTGGAGTCACCCCAGACCCAGTGTGCCAGGCAGGGTTGAAATGCCAATTCTGCAGCCCCCTGGAGCCACCCTGGCCAGCTGTGCCAGGCCCTGTGTGCCAGGCAGGGCTGAAATGCCATTTCTGCAGCCCAGAGTTTCAGTGCTGGTTACTCACACAGAACCTGGCCAGGGCTGCAGGGGAGGAGGGATTCATTCCAAGCAATCCCCCAGTGTGAATCTTTGCTGATTAACCTTTTCATTTGTCTTCCTTTAACAAGCAAGTTACTGCTGATGAGGAGATGAGGGATTCTTAAATTTCCTAGAACTAAATTAACTATTCCTACTCGATTCATTCTGGCTGAACTTGGATTATATTGCCCTCAAGGCTGCTAATTTGAAAAATGCTGTTGGATTTTTTTTTTGAGGTTTTTTTTCCAGTGTTCCTGATAGGGATCCAAGTGCTAATAAGGAATTAAGTTACATTTCTTGGTAAAATTTCTTAATTGCCCCTGTTGGCTGAAACTTGAACGCTTCAGAGATTCTGTTGATTGTGTCAGCCTGAATATTATTACATAGAAATCCCTTCAGGATAACTGCAGCTTTTGTTATATCCATTGCATCATCTTCCTCATGTTGTTCAAACCCAGTGCTATGATAATTTTGTGGATTGGAAGGAAATTAAGTGTGTCCATAAAGCTGTGCCTCTCCAGTAGGGGCTGCACTGTCAGAATCATGGAGTGGTTTGGGTTGGAAGGACCTTAAAGATCATCCAATGCCACCCCTGGCATGGCAGGGACACCTTCCACTGTCCCAGGCTGCTCCAAGCCCCAATGTCCAGCCTGGCCTTGGATATTCCAGGGATCCAGGGGCATCCACAGCTGCTCTGGGCACCCTGTGCCTCCCCACCCTCACAGGAAGGAATTTCTTCCCAATATCCAATCCAACAAAATGGTTTTTGGCCCTATTTTCTCCATCATCTGGATGAAGCCTCACAATATTTTCAAGGAAATATTTCCCACTGTGTAATTAACCACACAGACAGCTCCAATGTTTTAGGACAGTGTGGGAGAATTTCCTGCATCCATGAGCTCAGAATTAAGGGGCTCAAGATTAGCAAGGGGCTCTCTGATTTCCCTGTGCGAGAACACCAATGATATTCAAAATGAGAGAGGGGAAATTTAAGTCAGATGAAGAAGAAATAGGAGAGAAGAAATTCTTCCCTGCGAGGGAGGGGAGGCACAGGGAGGAGCACAGAGCAGCTGTGGCTGCCCCTGGATCCCTGGCAGTGCCCCAGGCCAGGCTGGGCAGGACTTGGAGCAGCCTGGGACCGTGGAAGGTGTCCCTGCCATGGCAGGGGTGAGATGAGATGAGATGAGATGAGATGAGATGAGATGAGATGAGATGAGATGAGATGAGATGAGATGAGATGAGATGAGATGAGATGAGCTTTAAGATCCTTTCCAACTGAACCATTCTGTGATGATCCTACAATGGGATTTCCAAAACCAGCAGCAGCAGCGGGGCCCATCCCCAGATGCTCATCCCAAGCCAAGGAATCAGCCAGGACATGGGGTCAGCCCATCCCCACGGCTGCAGTGCCTCAGCAGTACCTGCCACTGCCATCAGAGCTCATTAACAACGCGCCTTTCCTACACATGGCCCGAAAAAAACCCTGCTCCAGACAGCTCATCCGTTACCCCAGTCACCAGCAGCTCCAGAGGCCATTTGTTCCCTTTGAAAAATGGGGTCTCTGAAGGGACAATATTCTCCCCGAGCCGCAGCTCTCAGTGTCTCATTTATCAGCTCATTAAGAGCACGGCCCGGCTCGGTGGGGCTGATGCAGAAGATAAGACACATCAAGCAGCAGCCCCTGACAGGAGGAGCAGAGAGCCCTGATTGGACTCAGCTGGCCTTTCCTCCCCATCCCCAGCTCCTCCAGGAATTCCCACCTCTGCCTTATTTCCCTGGTTGTTTTTAGACATCTCTCACTGCAGCCACAATGAGATTTCTGGGTTTGTTTTTATTCTCTCTTCAGGAAATGCATCATTTTCTTCCTCACTTAGAATTGGTGCGCTCTCACTGCAAACCCAAATCCTCGCTCCACCAAGGAAATGTGGTTCTTGTTTTGCCAGGGTCAGATTCTCAGAAGTAATTTCTGTATAAACTTTCCACCCTTCTCCTCCTGCTGGTTTCTGTCTTGTGTTCAAAAGGCCTTTAAAAGAGTGTCAATTTTCTGTTCCCTTCTGTGGCACAACAATCTTTTTAGCAAATCTCATAAACATCTCTGCTGAAGATGCAAATATAATCCACTGCTGCTGGCTGAATATTTCCTTCTTGTTGGGTAGGTACCAGGAGTTACAATCCACAAAGATTCCAAGATCAATGTCAACATTAAAAATTTATAATGGATTAAAATTCTCATTTATTCTCTAGTTACATGTGCTTGGTTATTGTCAGTATTTCCTAAACCAAGGAGGAAGGGCACAAAACTGATGCTGAAGGGAGATTTTACAAATATGGGTTAATAAGGTACTTCAGGGTCTCAGGAATTTTGTAATATTTACTGGGTTTTCTCACAACTCGCCTTCAAGACAAAAATCACAAGAACAGAAATTATTTTGTCACTCAATTAACAAAAGTTTTCAGCTTTCTGAACTCTGCTACCAACTGTGGCTGTGGTTGGATCTTGAATCTCCTTATCCTTCACCTTCCACTCCAACAATAAACTTGGGACTTTGTCACTGCTGTGACAAGAAGCAGGTCTGAGTTTCAAAATGTGAAAATTCTCTCTTTTTTTTGTTTGTTCTATTAAATTTGGGGTTAACAAAGAAACTTTCCATGTGGGGGAAAGAGAGTTTCTGGCTCTCCTCATTATCCAGGGCATTCCCCACCCATCCTCCTGCACATTTGCCAGCCCCTGCTCTCTGCTGCAGGTGATGCTGCCACGAGCGTCACCTCTGTGAGGCACAATTTGCTCTGAAAGTGTAAACAGCTTCTTCCAGAGTGAAAATTTCAGCCCAAAAACAGTTCCATCCTGACCCTTCCTCCTTCCTGCCCTCATCCTGATTCCCATCCAGGAGGGGAGGCAGGATCAGAGCTCACATAATGCCCAGCTTTGTTTTTCCTGGTTTATTCTTGCTCTCAGTGGCTCCTGAGGGTTTATTCCCCCTGTCTCCTGCATATCTCTCTCTTTTCACATTCATTTTTCACTTCTTTGCACTGTTCCTGGTTGGGTGGATGAGATCATGGAGCTGGCAGTGTTGTTTTTGGACAGCCTCTCACCTTATCAGATGGGAGCAGAGTATCCCCTCCACTTGACAAAGCTGCACAGCCGCTGAATTCTGCTTTTTGTGGGAGCTCAGCTCCCCAAAACGGAGAAGATTTGTGTGTTTGCTTATTGACCTGAGCATCTGTTTGGTGAGAAAAGTGGTGATGAGCCCCCTCTCCCCCAGGCTGGGCTGGGCACTGATGAGTTTTCCTGCCCCAAGCCCCCTGGGAAGCAGCTCCATCCCAGTTTGGGGGAGTGGGGAAGGAGAGCAGCCAGTCCCAAGAGTGGCAGTGGTGTGACAGCACCTGCAGGGTGATGTTTTTCTGTCATCTGCTTGGCCCATCCCAAATGCTGTGAATTAGAGTCAGCCAGACAAACAAGGGGGAAGGGCTTTAATTTTTTTTCCCCATTTGGTCAGAATTGGAAATGTGAAGCAATCTTTTCCTGACTCTGAGGGTAATGCTGCAATTCCCACATAAATGGGAGAAAATTGGAATACACCATCCAGCCCTGTGACTTCTTCAAACAAGGGTTTTCTAAAGAATCAGAATCAAATTGTTTCCCCCTCCTTTTGCCTTAAAAAAGATCACAACCCTCCAACTGGGGCAGCATTTCAGCTCCCAGTGCAGGATAAAAGGGTCTAGAGCAAGTGATAATCTAATTTATTAGCACCAGGGTTGAGAAAACAGGGAGGAGAGAAGAAAGGGAAATGAAGGAGAAAATAAAAGGTGAAACCATTAAAAATATGTTCTTGTACTGAATTTTTCAAATCCTTATGGCAGCAGGTCCCACCTTGAAGGCTAAACTTAACTTGCAAGCCCACTTTTAAATGCCTCTGGTTTGGGATCCCCAGAGATCTCCAGGCAAAAACCCAACCTTTAATATTAAAAAAAAAAAAAGAAACAACTCAAATTTCTGTATCTTAATGAGTCAAAATGGCAAGAGCTGATGGTGACTCGATCCTGTGAATTTTATTCCAGTTAGCAAAGGAAACCTTTGTCAGATGAGAAGTTTTTGTGGCATTTCTGAAGACAGACAAGCTCTGAGTTCACCTGACACTCAGGAGAGGCAAAGCTGATTTAGGAGGAACAAAATGTCTGGGGATGAGCCAGGCAAACCCTTCATCACCTGCCTTCACCCAGCACCTCTGACTGGCATCCCACCAAAAGCACACAACATTCAAAACACTCCCTTGTTTTTCTTTTGGGCTTTATTTTTTTCTTTTCAATTTCTTCACTTCTAAGTCCCAACCAAGATGAGAAGAGCCCAGAGCAGTGTCAGAGACAACAGCTCACTCTTCACCAGGAACAGGGGGAGAAGAAAATCAGAGCATATTTTCAAACCAGATAAACCAGTTCCCAATATTTATCTTCTGTGATGCACCAGTTTCATTTTTCTAAGTGAATAGCTCATTCTGTCTTCAAAACCCACTTGCCAGAAAGAAGATTGATTAAATCAAAGGGAAGAGGACATCCCCAGAGCCAGGATTTGGTCAGTGGATGAACTGTCAGAAATTGAGGAAGGTAGAGGATGATTCTTAGTCAGAGACAGTGAAAAAGAGGGGAAAAAACAGGGAAAGTTTAAGACAGGATTGGCTTAAAGATCCCCTGAAATTGTGATTGTGCCTGTGTGAAACTCCCCTCTGCCATTTTCTGCACAATCTGCACCTTATGAAGAAAACCCTAAAACTTTCTCCCAGAGGCAGATGATTTGGTTTCCATGTCAGAGCCTGCAAACTGTGAATCCTGCAGCACCTGGTGCAGGGTCAGGGATCTCTGAGCTGATTGTTCCACCGTGTTCCACTGTTCCCAGCTCTGCTGGCCAGGCTCTGACTGCAGAGAGGGAGGCTACAGCTGCTCCAGGCAGTAAATCTATTAAAGCAGCACTGCTGGTACTCCCTGAGACAGCAGCCAAGGGAATCTGATTTCTTCTCTGCTGTGCTGTTTGCTGAAAGCATTTATAATCTTTATAACTTTTTCCATTTAGGAATGGAGGAGGAGAGGTGGGCACCAACCCTCCAGCTGCTGGTGGCACCTCCAGCCTCCTCTGCCCCAAACTTTGAGCACTCAGAAGCAGCACAGCAAACAGAATAAAGGGATTTATTCCCTTAGGTAGCTCAGGGGTGGGAGAAGAGAGGAATGTGAGCTCAGGGAGGCAGGAGCAGGCCTTGAGCCCAGCTCAGCATGGCAGGAGGGGAAGGGGGTGCAGGAGCCCCTCTCTCACCCTCTAAATCAGAGAGAGGAACTCCAGCACGGAGCAGCAGCTCTGAGAACTCCCTGAATGAAGGGATTTGCTCCCTTAGGTAGCTCAGGGGTGTGAGAAGAGAGGAATGTGAGCTCAGGGAGGCAGGAGAAGCCTTGAGCCCAGCCCAGCATGGCAGGAGGGGAAGGGAGTGCAGGAGCCCTGGCTCTCAGTCTCTAAATCAGAGAGAGGAGCTCCAGCACAGAGCAGCAGCTCTGAGAGCTCCCTGCTGCGGGTTCAAAAGGCCAAAGGGGCTGAACCCCAAGCTGATTTATTCGCCCTCACAGGCACCAGAGGATTCCGTGTGGGGACGGGACGTGCGGGCTCTGTTCTACCCGGTGTCACCATCAGAGGGATCCTTTCGCCCGTCCCTGGAGGCTCGGCCTGACATTTCTTCTGGAAATCAAGGGAACAAAGGCGTGTGAGTTGAGTGAAAGTGCAATTACACAAGGCTTTGAAGTGCCCTGCTAATCCTCTCCTCCCTCGGGACATGAGGCACAGCTCTGAGCGGTGACAGCCATGGAACTTCACCCGAATGTTGGCTCTGGCTCAGAGCAGAGGTGCTGGAGGAACTTCTGCTTCAGGACAACGCCACAGAGAGCGGCCTAAAAGCCCTTTCCAAAAACAAAACCAAAAAAAAAACCCCTTTGTTTCCACCATGAGAGAGGAGGAAGAAGCCCAGAGAAGGAGGAGGAACCCCAGCAGTGATGAGAACCCCGTGGAGGCAGCAACACCAGGACTGTGGTGGTTGGGAAGCCCATCTCACGTCCTGGGATGAAGGTTGTGGTAGCAATGAGGTCCCCACACGATTTTAGGACACATCAGTGCAGCTCCCAGGATGCTCTAAAGAAGAATAGGGCCACATGAGGCTGGTGTGGAGCATACAAATCTTGTCTTCAGAAATGAGCTGAGATTTTGCCTCCTGCCTTCCACCAGCTTGGACCTCAGGGATGCAAAGACAGTAGCAAATCATGGGTCTCCCATAGTCTCGGGTTCTCTAGCTGGTCACAGTGACCCCTGAGATACATTAGAAAGTCTCTTTTCCCAGCCTGGTGGTTGAAGGAGTCAGAGCTCTTCAGTTCTCGGTCTCAAGGTTGTTTATTGTTTCTTATCTATAAGATTTTTTCTCCTGTCCAGCCGAGGTCTGTCCAGCAGGACAGACAGAGCCACTCTGCCTGCCCCAGGGTGGTGTTATCTTTTTAGACTAAAAACTACGTGTATAATGTTTACAATTACTTTCCAATACCTATCACCTATGTTAGACAGTGAGGTTCTACTCTAAACTAATTTAAAAGTGCCACGATCACAGCAGAAGATGGAGTCCAAGAAGAAGAAGGAGAAAGGCTGGACACACCCAGATTCCTCCAACTTGCCTCCTGCACCCCCATTCTAAAAACCCAAAAAAATCTATTTTTTACCCTCTGATAAATTCACTATCATTCTACTTAAACTTTCGTGGCTTGTAATCCTTCATATAAAGGTTGGTAATTGGGTTTTTTTCCAAGGGCTCAATCAAAGGCACAGGGGTCTTGGGCTCTGTGCCAAGGTCTCTGAGCCCCCTGGGCAGGGTCTTGCGTCCTCCAGGGCACCCAGAGGAATTTCCTGGGTTCCCACACCAGAGGGGCTGAGGAGAGGCGTTCCCACCTGCCTGCAGCACCTTGGCAGTGTTGTTTGTCCCAGTATTTACACAGCCTGTAATGCTCCTGATGTCAGCGTGGAGATGTGTTAATAACCCAATTAAACTGCTCACCCAGCTGTGCCAAATCCCAGCGCTCAGGGAAGGCCGGCGGGTTCGGCCTTGCAATCCTTGGGCCGCGTCACAGCACGCCAAAGCCACATCCCCATGGCTGCCATGTAACCCCAGCTCATCCCCAGAGGGGTCTTGAGGAGGATGGAGGCAGTGAAAAGCTGAAATCTAAAGCTGGATGAACATTGAACACCACCAGCACTTCCTCCATGTCAGGAGGACAGGGACACACGAGGCCGGCGGGTTCGGCCTTGCAATCCTTAGGCCACGTCGCAGCACGTCAAAGCCACATCCCCATGGCTGCCACATAAGCCCAGCTCATCCCCAGAGGGGTCTTGAGCAGGATGGAGGCAGTGAAAAGCTAAAATCTAAAGCTGGATGGATGTTGAACACCACCAGCACTTCCTGACTGTGTCAGGAGGATGGGGATGTGCAAGGCCGGCGGGTTCAGCCTTGCAATCCTTGGGCCACGTCACAGCACACCAAAGCCACGTCCCCATGGCTGCCATGTAACCCCAGCTCATCCCCACAAGGGTCTTGGGAAGGGCTGAGGCAGTGAAAAGCTAAAATCTAAAGCTGGATGAACATTGAACACCATCAGCACTTCCTGACTGTGTCAGGAGGACAGGGACACGCGAGGCCGGCGGGTTCAGCCTTGCAATCCTTGGGCCGCATTGCAGCACGCCAAAGCCATGTCCCTGTGTCTGCCATGTAACCCCAGCTCGTCCCCACAGGGGTCTTGACCAGGGTTTAGGCAGTGAACAGCTAAAATCTAAAGCTGGATGGGCGTTGAACACCACCAGCACTTCCTCCATGTCAGGAGGACTGGAGCGTGAAAGGCTCTGTGTGAGACATGGCAGAAGGTGCTCAGCTTGTGGCCTTCAGAGGTGAGGAACACCCATTGCCCTTGTGCAAAGGATGGAATTCCCATGGCAAAGGCACTGGGGGATGGCAGGAGAGCCCAGCAGCTGGTGGGGAAGGTGCAGGGCAGATGTGGCACTGCCAACGTGGGACCAGGGCTCAGGGCTGCCTGGACTTGCCTGTGCAGGATTGTCGTGACTGTGCCTCTGCTTTCCATCCACCTCAGGATCCACTGAGGAGGCTCCAGTCACTCCTGTGCACCTGTGTTTTGAACCCCCTAGAAGGGTGTCCTGTCCCCAGGCTGCTTCTGGCTGCTTTTTAAATTTTATTTTATTTGAGGTAATATTTTTGCTGTAGTCAAGGGTAGAGTTTGCTGAGCTGACCCGAGTAAATATCTTACCATGTGTGCAAAGTTATCAGCACAGCAAAGAGGGATTTTTACCCAGCTTGTGGGAATCTTGAGAGCTGGGGTAAAGCATTTTTCTAAAGGGTTATTAGAAAGATTAATCAGCTGGCTGTTCCTCCACTTCCCTCGGGTGTCCCCCATCAATGTAACCTCCATCCCCTTGTGGGACGAAGTTGGAAGAAAATGGACTGATTTGATGAACCAGGGGGACACCTCTGCATCCAAACTGATCCCAAACTTTTTGTTTTAATTCTACTTACTTTAGTTGAGAAAATGGAAGAGGAGAAACAGCTAAAAGCACAGCTATCTCCCTCAGTTATCCCCTCCCTCCCTCCACTGCTGAAGGGATCACAAAAGCTCTGTTTTGCAGAGGTGTTTGCTGGAAAGGATCAGCTGTTAATGTTCCTCCGTGGCTGTTGCTCTGCATGTGAGCAACCTGTGGATGTGTCCATATGTCCACATCCATGTTTATATCTCAGTGTATCAACCACAAATATTTGAATATTGTGGTTTGTTTTTCCTTTAGATTGATCCAACTTCCTTCTGATCAAAACCCGTAAGCTCAAAATGCCCTCAGCGCTGTCTCCTGAGCTATGAATTTAATACAAATTCCTGCAGGACCAAAGAAATTGAAAATTGTATTACTTGGTCACACCAGAAGAAAAAACTTCCCCTCCCAAGAGTCCTTAAGCTTGGATTTAACTGTGGGCATGTTTAATGCCAGCTGGGATCCCCAGAGCTGAAAAACACATCCACGAAGCTGAAATTCACTCAAGAACTGTTCCAAGCTGGGACCAGCTTAAGCCTGTGCTTAAATATTTTCTTGAATCTAAGCCTGTATTAGTGGAAAAGTCATTGTTCCATAGTAGGTTTTTATAGGTCTGTGACTTTGGGGCAGTTTTAGTATTCTCAGTAGTTTTTTTCTTTGGATGGCTTCCTCCACTCATCATTAATATCTGGCGTCAACTGTCTTTCTTTCTCATCCATTCCCAGAGACAAGGAAAAATTTTCCCTTCTTTCCACAGATGTATTTATGTTCCCCATGGAAATTCCTCTCTGTGATATATGAACTATTTTCAGAGAAGTTTAGCAAAGCCTAAATCACAAAGGGGAAGAAAACCTCCTCGGCTTGAGTTCACGAGGGGAAAAGTTGGGATTGCAGTGACCTGTAGTGTGAATTTTTTCTTGAGTTTAATTGTTATTTCCATTCAAATCCCTTATATCCTTAGCCATAAATAACACTCCTGAATAATCCCTAATTTTTTGTCCCTGTTTCTGCCTCTCATAAAATTAGGAGGGAATATTTAGGATCTGCCAAGATGACAAAGTGTCCTTTATGGTGGCCGAATGAAAGGAAGAATATAACTTTGGGAGAAAGCAACATGCTTTTCTTCAGAGTAGGATTTCCTCCACAGAGACATCATCACAGACTGTCAGAAGCTGGGCAGCTCTCCAAAGGTTAGAGACAGGGCCAAAACTTACAATTTCTGCTCTGCACAGGGCCAGTTCTGTCTCGGAGATTTTAAAGGCTGTCTGACCACAGCTGTGAAATTCGGAGCTCGCGGATCGTGGCGTTATCTCACCAGCCTGGGCCAGCTCCCAGCCAGGCTGTTCCTAGGGAAACTAGCTGGGAATTGGTTGTAAAACTAGTAGGGAATTGGTTGTAAAACTAGTTGGGAATTTGTTGTAAATCTAGTTGGGAATTGGTTGTAAAACTAGCTGGGAATTGGTTGTAAAACGTGGATGGCAGAAAGGACACAGAGAGTCCTGGGAGATGACTCTGCTGCAGCCACCATGGGAAAGCTCAGCTCCACATCCCACACCAGACCACCCCTCCCTCCTCTCCCACACCAAACCACCCCAAAGCCACTTCCTACACCACCTCCCTTCAGAGGGAGAGCTGAGTGTGGGCCCTCAGCTGGGTGTGAAGCTCCCTGTTGGGCAGCTGGGTCAGCTCAGAGCTGTTGGGGTGGTGTGGGGCAGGACTTGGTGTGAGAGCTGTGTGGGGGCACAGGAAGGAGTGTGGGCTTGGATATGTCACATGTGGAGCTTCTGTGGTCCATAAGGTCATCATCCTCTGGGTTGGACACCCCTCAGGGCTCAGCTCCCACGCCTGCCCAAGCCAGTGAGAGCTGTACAGACAGACCAGGCTCTGCTCAGGCCACCCAGGAGAGATGTTCTGCTCTCAAAACCCGAAGACTCCCTTATTTGCTGAGGGTGTAGCTACCCTGGACAAAATGTGGGTGATTCACCTTCAATCCCACAGCATTCCTTAAGAATAGAAGGAAAAACCCTCACTGTGGAAAAACTCCACGTCCACATCTCTGTGCCACAGCCCCAGGACTGCAGATTCCACACGGGACTGAGCAGCCACGACCTTGGGTTTGCATCCCAGCACTTTTCAATGGACACAGAGCAATCCAGGGAGAGCCTGAGCCTGGGAAAGCTCTGCACAGCCCAGCCCAGCTCTCTGGTGGTCGCCCTTTGGGCCACAGCAGAGCTGCTGCTCTTACCCTGGCTGGGGCAAAGGCAGCCAGGATTTATGGCTTTTGGACTTTATGGATTTTATGGGCTCCCAGTGCTGCTCCAAGCCCCTAAATGAACACACAGGAACCCCCAGCTCCCTGATCCTGCCCAACCTTAGGAAATCAGAGGAGATGGATTTTCCCTCAGACATCAGAACTGCAGTAGAGTTTAGGAGGCAAACACAGAGCTCCTGGCTCTGAGCCAAGGGAGTAAGCCTGGGATAGGTTTTCTTTCAAGAATTCCAACTCATTCATGTCCTTTCTTAATGACCCAAAGTCTTCGAGGAGTTGCCTTTCAGCTTCAGCTCCCTTTCAATATTTGTCATGTGTGTCAGAGTTGATTCTTCACGTTTCCTGTGTAGTTTTAACGTTCTCAAGGAGAAACTTCATTCCTTAGACATTCTAAAGATATTTTCCCCCTCTTGGTTTCTCTTTTTTCAATGGAAGAAAAGAAGATCCCTTTTAAAGCAAACAGGGGTGAGAGCAAAGGGAAGTGTCTCTCATTTGGGGATGCTAACAAAGAAATCTTAACAAATTACTGGAAAAGGCCATGGAGCCACTAATTCCTCATATTATTTGGATGGACAAGCAACAATCTATCTACAAGCAGTGACCACTTGTCCACCACTTCTGAGTTCTTGGAAATCCCGAGAGAATGCTGAGGAACAGGAGAGGGAGCAGAGGCCTCCCTTCATCCAGCTTTTCTCACAGCCTGCCCCCGCCTTTGGAAACTCAAGGAAAGGCCAAAAGGTCTCTGCTGAGCCACCAGGGTGGAGTATGACGAGTCCTGTCTTGATGAGAGGCTTGACAAGAGCAAGGCAGAGAGGGCAAGGTTGGGAGACCAACCCAACAAAGCTCGGTAGGTGCCTGCCCAGGCAAAGCCTGAGTGTTGCAAATTAAACACTCAGCAAAGCTTGGCTGAGCCCTGAGAGGCAGAACCCCCTCTAAAGGAGTCACAGCAGAAGGAGCCTCCACAGCCAAGAGACACAGGAGAGCACCTGGGGTTCTGGGATGTGGGATGGGATTTTTGTTTTCCCCAGCAACGGAAATCATGTATGGCTGCACTAAGAATTAGATCAGGAGACTTCAAAGGGCTGAATCACATCTCAGTCTGCTCTTGGGCTGGCTCTGCTCAGCCTCAAACCTTATCAAGCAAATTTGGCTAGGTGATTGCATTTCACACTCTAAGCACTATTCTTTTCCTAATTGTCTATAAACTATGCCTACAGCTTTTTGCCACTCGCTTTTGCCAGCAGCTGACCTGTTGATGCTCAAGTGAAGTAAAATATCTCTGAAATTAGCTAAGAAAATAAAACTGGGCAATCAAAGACTTCAAGACAGGCAGCAAAGCTGTGCAGAGCAGCAGCTGGGTGCCCTGGTTCAAGCTTTAACTTTGTCTGCTACTATTTACTCTCATTAAATCCAGAGGCATCTGGCTTCATTTGGTTTGCCAGAAATTTGCTTTAGGATAATTTAGATCAGAGTCACCAGGCTTTCCCCCACCACCACCTTTTTAGGACAGAGGATAATAATAGAGGATTTTTTTTTCCATGAAAGCATATGCAATTTCCTCTCTAACCATCCAAAACAAATAATCAGGAGATTTCCCTGTGTTTACAATGGGTCTTTCTACTGACCTTCCCTGCAAAGCACTTTAGGAGAAATCAGTGAAAAATACTCCATGAGAAGTGGGTCACAATTGCTGTTATTGTTACTCAGAAATTATGTAGTGTCTAATCTGAAACCAGACACAACAACTGAGGGCTTCTCTTTGCCCTTTTCATAACAAACCAATTCTATTTAACAGTAAATACAGTTAAATGGGAATAATTCTGGTTTGTACAGAGAGACGCTGCATGTTTATTAATAATCTTTGTGTTTAGTGTTTAGAGCAGTTCCAAATCTGAGCTGTAGCAATGTATAAAAACTTTTCTCTTGGCATGGCTGAGTCACTGTGACTGACTTGGCTCTGCCACTCTTTTTGAACAACCATAATTACATCAGTTTCAAACTGGCTACATGAGCCTCAATTTGGAGCAAAGCAAAGATGGGCAAAACTGAGGGTAATTCTTTCAGATGTCGTGGGCAAAGAGATTTATTCAGCCCCTGATTTGAGGAGTTTTGACAGATTTCTTTACCTTTTACCTCAGTTTTGGGAGGAAGTGCTGGGGCTGCTTTTAAGTCACATCACTGGGATTTGGGAGTTCTTGCTGTGAATCCTCAGCACATGGAAACCAGGGATGCCACACCTGCAGTGCCAAGAACAGGTTGTAAGGAAAATAAATAAGTTTGGGTGAGTGTAGAGAGGACAATTTAGGCAAAGGTTGCATTTGCTGCAAGTGAAATTCCACCTCCCCTAATTCCCCAAACTACAGATTTTATCCAGCTCCTCCACATATAACCAAAGGGTGATTTCACCAAAGCTTGAGCCCCACGTGGTTGGGAGTTCCAGCCCTCTGGTTTTTTGTCCTGGCAGATTCTGGAGATAATTTTGATGGCCAGCTCAGAGCAGGAACTGAGCTGTTGTGTGATGAGTGTTGATGGAGGTGAATCTACACAAAGTGCCCTGCCCAGCTTTGTGTGAGTAAGGATGGAAAGAGATCCCTGGGAACAGAACCCTCACCTCTGAGCTTTGGGGATGTGATTATGAAATGTTCATAATCATCACCAGGTCCTGCCAGGAGCTGTGGGTCCGTGCTGTCCTCAGGACTCAGATTCTGTTATGGAAATGAGGGAATGCTTCTGTTGAGCTCAAAAAACACAGTTTGAGCTCCTGTTCCCATGGTGTGGCTGATCCTCAGTACCTGCTCCTTCAGGGGGTCTCACTCCTCTGGAGCTGTTAATGAGACAGGGACCAAAAGGAGAGAGACCACAGGATCATGGAATGGTCGGGGTTGGAAGGGACCTTAAAAATCATCTCATTGACCCCCTGCCATGGGCAGGGACACCTTCCACTGCCCCAAATGGCTCCAAGCCCCATCCAGCCTGACCTTGGGCACTTCCAGGGATCCAGGGGCAGCCACCTGTGCCAGGGCCTCACAAAGAAGAATTTCTTCCTAGTATCCAATCCCAGCCTCTTCTTTTCCATTGTGAAGCCATTCCCCCTTGTCCTGTCACTTCAGTTCCTGATGATGGATCCCACTCCAGCTTCCTCCTGGCCTTTGCAGATGTGGGAGGTGCTGTGAGATCTCCACACAATTTTCTCTTCTCCAAGCTGAGCAGTCCCATCTTTCTCAGCCTGTCTTCACAGGGGAGGTGCTTTAATCCTCTTATCAACTTTGTGGCCTCACCTGGACTTTTCCCAACAGCTCCATGTTCTGGTATTGGGTGCAGCAGAGCAGGATGCCAGGTGGGGTCTCACAGGAGCAGAGCAGAGGAGCAGAATCCCCTCCCCTGGGCTGTTCTCAGGTTGGTTTTCAGGTGGAACAGGGAAGGGAGCTCTCCTCCATTTGATTTTCTGCAGGACTACCATGACCACCCAATCCAACCCTGCACAGCTCAGGCATACAGAGAAAGGCACAACAATAAGTGAGAGAAAGTAGAGATGACAAAAGCCAACTTTTCCTATTTAATCTGTTTACCTTTAGGGAGATGGATGCTTTCTGGTGCCCAGTCCTCACTCCTGGTTGGGTTTCTGCTGTGCTGAGGGATGGGTGTAGCAGCAGCTGGGACATGTGGCAGGACAGCACCAGCTTCTGCAGGGGATGAAGAGCTCCTTACACACTGTGAGATCCCAAATCCATCACATGGAGCCTAATGAGGGGGCTGAGCCAGGCCAAACACAACTGTCTAACAGTTTATTTTAACCATCCAATGAGAGCAAAACAACTTTAAAGGATTCATGCTGCCAACAATCTTTTCCTTTTTTTTTCCTCTTCTTCCCCTTCTTGCATGGCATTTGTTAGAAATCAGGATTTTTCTTAACTAAATGTCTTGTGGTCTCCTTAGCTTTGTTTCTTAACAGGGTTGTCTTTATGTTAGTTTTCTTTGGCTTCCCAATAGAAGAGTAACAGATTTCTTTTGAAGTTTTTATTGATGAATGAGCTCCTATAAATAACTCTCTGTGGCAGCAGCTTGATCTCAGAGTTTACTCTGGAATAATAGTAGCAATGGGAATGGAGGAAATTTATGGCAGCATGACATGAAATAGTTTAATGGGCTTCATACTGTTTAACTTAATCTTTACAGATGTAAAAACAGAAATACAATTATTGTAACAACTATTATTACATATTGCTCTTCTAAGGAAAACAGATACTCAGTAAGCAATTGGAGATAGGTAGTGAAGAATTAGGAGGTCCAGCTCACCGTGGATTTGGGAATTACTGAGTTGGGCCAGTGGATTTGCAAAGGCTCATCTGGAGAGCTCTGGGAAGGATGGGTCTGCAGGTGGGATTTGGGTCTGCAGGTAGGATTTGGGTCTGCAGGTGGGATTTGGGTCTGCAGGTAGGATTTGGCATTGCCATGGGAAGCTGAAGCACAGGATGGAGGTGCTGGAAGCTGCTGGAACCAGTGGATGTGGTGGAGCTCTGACTTTGGAAGGAGAAGAAATCAACCCTGTGCTTTGTTCCACGGCCCCTTATTCCACCTGTGTGCCTGGGGAGGAGCTGATCCCAATCCCACCAAAGGCAATGGGGATGTTTGGACACATCCCTTGTGCCCTGCAGCCCCATGAGGGGCACAGCTGCAATCCTCCCACTCCAGGGGCAGAAACACCCCACTCATAGCAACCAAAGGATGGAGGGACATGATCAAAAGTCACCTGATAAAAGAGAATTTAACTATTTATCACATATCTGCTCATCACGGGTTTGCTCAGGTCTCCCAGACAATGCCACTTGAGGCAAAGGTGACCCAGATGTGCCTCTTTAAGCTGTGGAAGCTTAGGGAAGTGGAAAATTTTTGTCTAAAAAAATAGAAAGTGAAAATTTTCTGTCTAAAAACCAGAAAAATTGTCATAAATTTCTTAATAAAAATTTTTCTGTCTAAATGTCCAACCCAGAGGCCGGCTGGCATTTCAGCCAGCCCAGCATCCAGCTGAGGGATGTTTGAACCAATGTGCAAGAGATGGGTGTAAAATCCAGGATCAGAATTCCTAGGGAAGGTCACAAGACCTAATCCAAACCTGAGATTTGGCTCGTGCCCAAGCCCAGCTCCATTTGCTTCTCGGTGCTTCGCAAAGAGCTTGGGTAAATATTGAAACATGTTGGTGCTCTGCGTAATTTCTGTAAAAAAAAAGCTGACAGCTTTTGTTTCCTCCTTGAGGGAGCATTATTTGAAACCAAACTGCAGTGAAAATGATCAGCATTGTGCATTTCCAACCGTCTGTTCAGTGGGAAATTTGTGTCCTCCAATCCACGGAAATCACCCGTGCGAGAAAGAGCTCGCAAATTCTCCCTCGATTTCCAAAAATGTGGGAAAGTTTATTTATTTCTCCATGCATTCCTGATTCGCAATGTGCTCTCTAAAAATGTCCCTAAGATTTAGGCTAACCGAGCTCATGCTAAATTTAGCAACTATATTTTAAATAAACATTCTTTACGCTTTGCTGAGCCGGCTTTGAAGCTGGCTTAAAACAAATGGGGCTCGCATGAACACGAGCAATGTTTGACTTTGGCCTAAGAGAACATCTGAATAAGTAATAATGTATTATTCACTGTAATCCGAAAATGAGATTTTAGAGGTCTCACTCAGTCAGTTTAGGAGAGATTCCTGTGAGGGATAGCCTGGATTATTTCTGGAAGAGCTCGTTCTGTTCTCTCTGACCACACAAAACTTCCTCTTGGTGTCTTGTTAGACACTGGAGCTGCGAGGCTCAGGGAAATCAGCTGTGACTTAGCATGCACTGCATTTGAGGAATCTGGCCCATTTTAAAGCACTTAATGATTTGTCTGGATAAAGCACTAAAAATATACTGTGGGGAGCAATTATGCAACGTCCAGACTGATGGATTGCATAACCCCATAGACCTTTTCCATCTGTAACTTCTCTCACTCTGTGATCTTGTCTTCTTGGTCTTTCACTTCAAATCAAATATGTGATCTGTTTAATATCCTGAATGCTCTCTCCTGGGAGATCTCTTCTCTGGGTGTGTGGGGCTATGAATCAAGTGAGGAAGCAGATCCTTCTTCCCTTTTTTGCTTTGGGAATTGGCTGCTCCTCACACCAGGCTTAGGAGCAGGCAGCAGGAAGCCAGTGGGTTTTGCTGTGGAAAGGGATGGTCCCTCCTTTGTGTGTTTTCTGTGGTAAAGAATGGGCAGAGAATTAACTTTTAAAATGGGGGAAGGAGAAGAGGCTACAGAGTCCCTGAGATTTATGGAACCTTGGAATCAGGCATGGACAGCCACACCTTGAGTGACAAACCCTGAATGTGGCTTCTGCTCAGGTTTAAATACTTGATTATATTTTATCCATGCTTTGAGACTAACTTTAGGAGAACACACACTGAGCCTATTTAAAGACTGGAAGCCCCATTTATGAGGAATTAAACTCCGGAATTATTTTAATATGCCCAATTTTCAATTCCCCTCATAGGAAACTCACGTTTGGAGCAAAGCCCCTCTGGGAACCAAACTCCTCTGTGATCTCCCTGCTCCTAGGAGTTAAAATTGGCTGCAGAGCTGGGAGAGAAGAAACCTTTGCTGGGTTGGGAGAGGTCATTCCTCTGCAGAGGAAGGGGAAGGCATCTCCATCGCCCACACAGGCTGTGTGCTGTTTATCCTGCATCCCAGGCTACTTCCACTTCTCCCCACTATTCCAGACTGGTGTTTTTAGCCAGCCCTGAGAGGGTGGGAAAGCCAGGAGGAGGAAGATTGCAGGGATGAGTGAAATGCTGGGTGGCAGTTCTGTGCTTGGCAGCTGCTTTTTGGCTTGTGAAGCAGGTGTGAAACCATTGGCACCAATTCCTTGGAGATACTCAAGTCCTTAATATTTCCCTGGCACCAAAATCCACGTGGATGTGGAGAAGATTAAAGGATGCTCAGCCCCATGCAAAGGGCAGGAATTGGTGAATTGACTGCACACTCATTGCTCTGCTGTTGTTTTTACTGTGTGTTTTTATTTTATGTTTTTACTGTATGTTTTTATTGTACCATGACTTCTCCCCTCTCTATAAACAGATGACGTGCAGAAGCCGTGTGTGGTTACTCATCCAGCCTGCTGGCAATAAGGCCCTTTTTCTTGGTATTTATCCCCTTTTACAGCACTGGCCTGATCCCAATTAATTCCAAATTGCCCCTCAGAACTGCTCACCGGGTTCTGAGCTCATTGGAGTTAGTGTCACTTTTGTGCAGAGCATGTTAAGTTTACTAATTTCACTCCCTCAAGCAAAACCAAAATCAAGCTCAATGCGGCTTTTAAAGGCTGCAGCTGCACTTGGTCCCACTCCACTCCACCAAAACAGAAATAAGATCAAATGTCAAAGCAAAGCTTCACAAAGAAACAAATTCCCATTGCGTAGAAAAAGCTGGGTCTCCAAAAAAAAAGTGTCTGTGATAAAAATATACATCGTGTATTAAACTGAGACTCGCTTTTTTTCACCACTAAAAAACTGCTCTTGTGCAGAAAGGGCTCAGACAGGGAGAGGTCCCACGTGTGTGAGTAGGAAGGGAATGAAAGTCCTGTTTGCAGACCCAAAAAGGTATTTTGGGGGCTGGAATAGGAGCTGAGAGGTGACAAAACTGGGGGTCACAGCAGGGAGAACAAGTTAGGAGAAAGGGAAACAGAGGAGCTGAAGACAGAGGTTAAAAGTGGTGACAGAGAGCACAAATACCCAATTTTGGGGGGTGAAACCTTTCCATGGGCCGGGCTGTGGGGACACCAGGGATGCAGGGTCCCTCCCTGTGGGAAGGGCTTGATGGAGACCATCAAACAATTCCTGGGAGGGAGCATCGACCTCCCAGCCCAAACCCAGCCCAAATCATCAGGGAGGACCTGAGGGCTCTGCTGGGCTCATTTTCCTCCCCTTTCCTCTGGGTGATGTCAGTGCCAGCCTGGAGTGGAGCCTCCTGGCCAGGTGACCCCTTGTGCACCTGGCACCTGTCCCTAATGCCACACAGGGCCAGGGGTGGCACACAGGGACATTGAACCCTCTCAGCTCTCACTCAGCCCTGGGAATCATGGTGGGGACTGAGCAGTGACATCTTCACAACGTTTTGCAAGTGTTTCTTCATTTTCTAATTCAGTGCCAGAACTTTCAACAACTCAATAGATATTCAAACAGCAGCTGCCAGAAATAGGAAGCTAATAAGGGATTTTATTAAAATAAAGTCTCTTTTGCAAATTTGTTTTTTAAAAAATAAAATCTATTTTTTTATTATCATTTTTCACATTGAGAAGCTCCACCTCAGCCAATCCAGGGATTTGCCTATGAGCATCATTTTTATGGGGAAGCTAAATAACAATTCTCACCTTTTGGAGATTTTCTGCCTTCCCCACGTGAGAGCTTTTTGCCTTGGGCTGAAATGAGCAATCCTGCTCCAAACATCAAGGAATTGATGCCAACCTTCCTCTGCAAAAACTGAACCAAAATTCACCTGAAAACCCCACATTTCCAATATCCAGGTGCTCATTAAGAGCAAGCTTTGCTTTTGAGATGGAGTGGGATAAAAGAAGGGGAAGAGAAGGAGGAACAATCATTTTGGGAAAGATTTCATTAGTTTCAAGGAACAGGCAATTTCCCAGGAGCTTATTTGTAGCCTCTCCCATCTTTTTGTGGCCCATCATGTCAGCAGCAGGCCCCACTCCTCCATCCTCCAGCACAAGCCAAGGGGTGTTTCACATCACACCAACCACACTCCTGAACAAAAATACCTTTATTGGATACAGGTTTAATTCATAATGAAAATTGAGAATATAATTTTTTCCCCCAAAAGGGCATTTATCCACGAATATACAAAAAGCCTCTATTTACGGCAAACAAAAATACAAAATATTCCTTATTTCTTGCAGTGTGTCAGGATTCTTCCTTCTTTACAAAAAAAAAACCTTTAGAAATATAGCTGATGTCTCTTTTTATCTTTTTCTTTTCTGGTATTTCTCCTGGCCTCCACAACCCTACCTCAGTCTTTTTTGGTCAGAAGAAACCAATCCCAGTAAGAGTTGGAACAAGACAAATTTTCGTGTTTACACATTCATCCCCTTCTTTTTGGCCACATCCATGAGCAGAAACTCTGTGGGGATACTCCAAAATACCAGTGCTGAGCAGGAAAACCAGTTCCACCCCATGCTGGGTCAAAGCAAGCAGGAATATTCAGGATGAGCCTGGATTGCTTGGTCTGCCACGAGTTCAGCTCCAGTTACCCACTGGGAGGACTGGGCCAGTGGGGAATATCAGGAATTCTCATGCGCCTGTGGGTATTGATGGCAAAATTACTGGCATTATTCATACCTGTGGGTATTAATAATGGCAAAACAAAATGATGGCAAAACAAAATGATGGCAAAACAAAACTCAGCCTCCTCCCCCCGGGATGGGGCTTGGCTTTCAAAGGAAAAATAAAAGAAGAAAACAGAGACCTGAAGAGCTCGAGGAAAGCCTGATCTGAGGAACCTGAGGGATGCAAAGACTAAAGGTGCAGAGCAAAGCCCACAGGGCTTGGGGCCAGCGTGGTGCCGCCTCTGCCTCCGCCGCCCACGGGAGCACAAAGCCGCTTTTTACCTTCCCAAGTCGCTCTGGCAGGGGGTGGGAGGCACCCGCCAAAGAGAGTCCGCAGCACAACGCGCCGTGAAAATGCCCCGAAATCCTGAGTCACCTTTAAAACATCGCTTTGGGGGGAATTTTTTAGGTCTTTACCCGCGTGGTGAGGTCTGAGTCCGATCTCTCCCTCCCACCGCGCCCCCCGCAGCAGCGCTCCGAGCCGGGGGCGCGTTAATTGTAGGGGAGGGGGAATTACTGGAAATTAAACACGGCCTCGGAGAAGGGCAGAGGGAAGCAGGAGAGGAAGGGGATGCCGATGTGGTAAAGCCTCCCGTGCACCTGGGAGTCGAGCATGAGCGAAGCGTTGAGGGCCGGCCCGAAGGCGCCGCCGGTCACCAGCGATCCGCCGCGGCAGCCGGGGCTGCTCCGGGCCGCCTTGGGCGCTGCTGCCCCGGGCGGCGGCGGCCGCAGCCCCTGGGCCAGGATGCTCTCGATGCTGAAGCTGCGGCCCCGGGGAACGCTCTTGTGCGGCGGGGCGGCAGCGGGGGGCACCGGGGCCGGGGGACAAGCCGCTGTCCCCTCATCCGGCCGCGGCACCGCCGCGTCCCCCTTGGCCCGCTTGGGCTCGACGGGGCGGGCGGGCGGCCCCGGCTGCTCGGTGCCCTTGGCGTCCGGAGGGTTCGCGGCTTTGGGCTTCCTCTTCCTGCGGCGGTAGTTGCCGTTCTCGAACATGTCCAGGCAGCGCGGGTCCAGGGTCCAGTAGCTGCCCTTGCCGGGCCGGCCCTTCTCGCGGGGCACCTTGACGAAGCAATCGTTGAGAGAGAGGTTGTGGCGGATGCTGTTCTGCCAGCCCTGCTTGTTGTCGTGGTAGAAGGGGAAGCGGTCCATGATGAACTGGTAGATGCCGCTCAGGGTCACCTTCTGCTCCGGAGCCTCTTTGATGGCCATGGCGATGAGGGCGATGTAGCTGTAGGGGGGTTTCTGAGGGGGGTCCTGCCGGGACATCGCCCCCCCGGGGGTGAAGCCGAGAGCGGCGGGCAGGTAAACCATGGACGGGCTGCCCAGGGGAGACAGGTGGCTGCCGTAGATGTGGCTCATCGCAGCTCCGCGTCTTCCCCCTCGGAGCCGAGCGAAGCAGGAACGTGGGACGAGTCCACCGGGGAGCTGTTTGTGCGAGCTCAGCTCCCAGCCCTGCCTGAAGGAGCTCGCTCTGCCTCTGTCCCTGCTTCATAGCTCTTAAAAAAAAAAAAAAAAAAAAAAGGGGGAGGAAAAAAAAAAGTTAAATAATTGTTGTAAGTTTGCTATTATATGTTGACTTAGCGCTGGAAAATAAATTGTCTCTGATAAACAGTCGTTTGTGTTCTCAGCCCACCCACATTAATTAAAATTTCATTGCTACAAAACTCCGAGCTCTCTCCACGTGTCTCGCTGGTACCAGCCAATGGTCTCCGGGTTATTCCTTCATTTGTTTATAGAATTAGTCTGTTGATAAGTCTGCCCACCCAAGTCGAATCAAGCTGTGTTTATTTGGAAAAATTTCCGGGCACCCAATATATAAACGCACTGATCTGATGTTTGAAATATCACGTCCACCCTTTGACGCTGTAAGCACACACAGCAGAGCAGGATGTTCACTGCTGGAGCTGGGGAGCAGCGGGCAGGGATCCCCGCAGCCAAACTGGGGCATTCAACAACACAAAAATTAAAAAAAAATTTAAAAAATGAAGAAAGGAAGAGAAAGGGGTGGATGAGGGGAGGAGGCAGAGCTGCGATGGAGAGGAAGGAAAAGGGAAGGGGGGATCAGGTGTGGAGGGGTCCTTGGCACCTCCCGCTCCTGGGTTTTCACCCCGAGGAGACCCCCGGGGAGGGCGAAGGGGGACCCCCGGTGCAGCCCCTCGCAGCCCGAGCTGCAGCCCAGACTGCAGCAAAAAGGGGAATTTGGCAGGCCCGGGGAGGAGGGTCAGTATTTGTGAATGCAGGCCTGTTGCTTTATATTATGTACTTTCCTGTTTATAACAAGGAGGGGGATTATAACAACTTTACAAGTGCACACAGCTGGCCGGTGCTTACATTAGGAATTTGTGATGCTCTTTTTCTGTATAAACGTCCAGGTTTGGGGCTGTGTTTTCTGTTGTCGGATTTTTTTTTTTTTTTAATTTACTGACGTAACAGCTTTAATCCGAGGCCCCGAGGGATTCCGATGCAGTTGGAGGTGTCGCCTGTGTCCCCAATCCCCCCGCGGGTTTAGACCTGTCCTGTGGAGCATCTTTTCTCCGAGGGAGGGAAGAAGAGGCTTGAGGGGGATCCTTTTCTCCTTCAAAGAGAAACATCCCAAGAGCACAGCAGCTCCCACGGGCCTGCTGCGATTTTTACCTGGCAGGAGAGGAGGTAAAAGCCGAGCTCCGGCTGTCCCCCAGCACCACCCGGTCCTGGCCATGCCATCCCCGATTTCCCTGCAAATTCCCCTTCACCCGGGGGTTTCTGGTCCAGGGTCGCTCCCCTGTCAGGAGAAGGATTTTCATCCCCCCGGTATAACCCAGGGCGATGCTGTGGAGCTCCGGATGGGTCCTGAAAGCTGCAAACCGCCAGGAGAGCCTGGGAAACGCAGCCGGGGTGCGCTGGGAGGCGGCTTCTCGGGCGGGGGTGTGGGGGGTCTCCCCTCTCACTGGCTGAGCCCACGCGTGGGAGGGGAATTCACCCCTCTAACACCGCCCTCGCCCGTAATTCCGCATCCCTCCCGCGCCCTGCGCACCCCCGGCAGCTGCAGCATCCACCCGCCGTGCCAAAAGCGCCATAAAGCCCAAAATAAATAAAGAAAGAGGTGAAAGGAGGGATTTGGGGAGCAGCATCCACCCCCGGGCATCCTCCCCGCCCCTGGAGCATCCTCACCGGGGATGGAACGGAGCAGAGCGCGGCTGCTCCGAGCGCCCGGAGCATCCTCAGAGCAGCGGCCGAGGGTCTTCCCCCCTCACCCTCCTCCTCCTCTCCTCCCCTCGGGGAGTCCCCCGCTCCTTGAGACACTCCAGGCACGGATTAGCAGAACAATAAATACTCGCGTGTACGGCAGGAGACAGTCCCAGGGCTCCCGCTCTCTCTCTCTCTCCCCGAGCTCCCTCCCCCAGCCAAATTCTTGCTTCCTCCCTTGTTTTCCCCTCTTGGCGGTGGGAAATCCTTGGAGGCGGGGATGCGGCTTTTCTCTCCGTTCCTTTTTCCCAGCTCGTGTGCTGCGCGTTATCCCTGTTATCCCTCTCCTGCCGGCGGCATCGCTGGAGCTCCTCAGCCGCGTTATCCGCACGGGATCAGCCTCCGAGAGGCTCCGACGGCTGCGGGGGGGCCGGGGAAAAGAGACAGAGAGGGGTTCTCGGTGCTGTTGGTTCCGTCGCTCTTTCCCTAAACTGAAAAAAAAAAAAAAAAAACAAAAACAAACAAAACAAAAAAACCCCAAAAAACAACAACAACAACAACAACAACAAAACCCCCAATACATACACACAAAAAAAAAAATTAAAATAAATAAATAAATAAGAACCTCAAAACAAATAAACAACGCGGCGATGGAGGCGCTCCTGGATGGGTTTCCCCTCCTCTCCAGCTGACGAGCCCCTCTTAAAGCAGCAGCGAGGAGCGGTCCCGCCCGGAGCCCCGGCAGGAGCAGGGCACGAATGAGCTCTCCCCGTTCCTGCTGCTGCATCCCGGGAAACGGGGGAAGAAAGGGTGGAAATCAGGGATTCCTAATCCTGCTGCACTTGAGGATTGTGGGAGCAGGGGTGGAAATCAGGGATTCCCAGTCTCGAGGGCAAGAAGGGGTGTGAATTAGAGCTGCCCTTTACTGCTGCATCCCGGGAAACGGGGGGAAAGGGTGGAAATCAGGGATTCACAATATTGCATCCCTGTCTTAAGGGGAAGAAGGGTGTGCATTAGAGCTCCCGTTTCCTGATCCATGCCGGGAAATAGGGAAGAAGAGGTGTAAATCAGTGATCTCCATTCCTGATCCATGCCGGGAAATAGGGAAGAAGAGATGTAAATCAGTGATCCCCATTCCTGATCCACGCCGGGAAATGGGGGGAGCAAGCCAAAAATCAGAGCTCCCCACTCCTTCTGCATCATAATTTTGGGAGCAAGAAGGGCTGTAAACCAGTGATCCCCACTCCCCCCCTGCCCGGGGGTAATGGGGGTGTAAAACTGAGGTCCCTATTCCTGCTGCATTGCGGGAAATGGAGGAAGAGAGGGTGTAAATCAGTGCTCCCCATTCCTGCTGCATCCCAGGAAATGGGGGAAGAGGGGATGTAAATCAGAGCTCCCCATTCCTGCAGCACCCCAGGATGTGGGGAGCAGGGCAAAAAACATTATTCCCCATTCCTGCTGCATCCCGGCCTGAGGGAGAGAGGGATGTGAACCAGAGCTCCCCATTCCTGCTGCATTGCAGGAAATGGAGGAAAGGGGGGTGTAAATCAAAGCTCCCCATTCCTGCTGCAGCCCAGGATATGGGGAGCAGGGCAAAAACCAGTGCTCCCCTCTCCTGCCGCATCCCGGCCTGGAGAGGAGCGGGATGGGAATTTGAGCTCCCCATTCCTGCTGCATCCTGGCCGGGCTCCTTAGGAATGTGAACCAGAGCTCCCCATTCCTGCCCCATCCTGGCCTGAAGGGGAGTGGGGACGTGAACCAGAGCTCCCCATTCCTGCCCCATCCTGGCTTGAAGCGGAGTGGGGACGTGAACCAGAGCTCCCCATTCCTGCCCATCCCGGCCTGGACGGGAGGGAGGATGTGGATTTGAGTTCCCCATTCCTGCTGCATCCCGGCCTCGGGTAGAGCGGGAATGTGAACCAGAGCTCCCCATTCCCGCTGTATCCCGGCCGGGCTCCTCAGGAATGTTAATTTGAGCTCCCCATTCCCGCTGTATCCCGGCCGGGCACCTCAAGAATGTTAATTTGAGCTCCCCATTCCCGCTGTATCCCGGCCGGGCTCCTCAGGAATGCTCTCCCGGTGGGCGCTGCCCGCCCCTCGCCCCTGGCCCAGCACAGAACCCGGTCTCTCGGTGCCGCCCCGGCATCAGGGATGTATTTCCTTCACTCTCGGCCTTCCAGTGCCCGCTATGGATTTTCTGCGAAGTCCCTTTGGAAATGACAGAGGAGCTCGTGGCCTTCCCCAAAAACCGCTCGCCCGAGCTCCAGGGAAGGTGGGACTGCTTGGGAGGGACGGGGCAGCTCTGCTGGGCTGTGCGGGGCACTCCTGGAGGGAATGTGTTCCACCAGGGAAACGCTGCCTTGGCTGGGCTGTGGGGAGAGATGGAAAACCGCTGCCTCTTCTCCCCAGGACCGAAACTATCTGGGGTTTGGGACAGGTTTGCAAACCCGGTGGTGAATGGTAATACAAGAAAAAATAAATTAGGAAACCCATCCACCGTCCTCATCCTGTTCCCGGTGCCACCCCGAGCCCCAGCCCAGGGCTGCCAACAGCATCAGCCAGTCCCGAGGCCGAGCCTGCCCCCCTGAGCTGCTGGAGAGGGGCTGTGGGGGGCTTGTGCTGCTCCTTCGGGGGCTGCAAGACAAATCTGGTCATGGCTGCCTTCAAAATTACCCTGGGCCTTCCTCCTTCCTTCATTCTTCCTTCCTTCCCCTCTGCTCCGGCCAGGCTGGAGTCACCTGTCACAACAGATTCTGATCGCGGTACCGAGATCTTTATCGCAGCTTTTAAACAGTCATCAAAGGATCCTCTCGCCTCTCCTGTGACAGCAGCCCACCCCAAAGGGCTCTCATGAGACCTGAGCCCACCCCAAAAGGCTCCTCTGCGACACCAGCCCACCCCAAAAGGCTCTCCTGTGAATCTAGCCCACCCCACTGCGACACCAGCCCACCCCAAAAGGCTCTCCTGTGAATCTAGCCCACCCCATGCGACACCAGCCCACCCCAAAAGGCTCTCCTGTGAATCTAGCCCACCCCATGCGACACCAGCCCACCCCAAAGGGCTCTCCTGAGATACCAACCCATCCCAAAAGGCTCTCCAGAAACACCAGCCCACCCCAAAGGGCGTCCCGTGGGGTGCTGGGGGTGACAGAGGAGGGGCCCAGGGACAGGAGGGGACCCAGCAAGGGGACACAGCAGGGGGACCCAGCAAGGGGACACAGCAGGGGGACCCAGCAAGGGGACGATGCTCACAGCCCCGCGGGAACTCTCCAGAGGGGACAGGAGCAGCACAGATCCCGTGCGGGACCGTCCTGCGGGGCGAGGTGGGGAAAGAAACACCAAAAAAAGGAGTTTTGGGGGGAAAGGGGATGCCAGGAACTGTCCAGCAGCAGCGCGGGGGGAGCTTGCAGAGCCCTGGGGGTGTCCCTGATCCCATCCCTGCCTGAGGAAAAGGGTCCCCAAATTCCCAGCGCCAGGGTGGGAAGGTGTGGGAGCAATCCTGGGATTGCACCCCACGGGTGGAAAAGCCACAGCAGCACCTGAGCTCGGCTATCTCCCCCAACAGCGACCCCGGGACCCACGCAGGAAAAAAAATCCCACGGGAAGATGTTCTGATGGTGTGGACTGTGGAAGAATTCTTTCCCAATTCGTATTTTCCCCCCACTTTTCTCCTATTTATTTTCTTTTCATCATTTTGCTCCCTTTATTTCCCTATTTTTTAATCCTTTACACTCTGCATTTTCTGCTATTAAGAAAGCGCTTTGACTTTTATTTCATAAAAAAAAATAATAAAAAAGAAGAAAAATATAAAATTAGATAAAAAACACCCTCCGAGAGCCAGGAAAAACGGCGGGGAGTTTTTTTTACAAGAATGTTCCTTAAAATACAGATCAAGTGAGGTTCAGACATTTTTTTTCTCATTTAAATCGAGAGTTTCGCTGCTTTTTGCCAGCTTTCAAGCGCAGGCGAAATTTAACCGGTCAAAACCAATTTAGATCATCGATTTTAACAGCCTGACGTGGGTATAACCCCTCCCAACCCAAAAATAAAGGGTTTTGAGGGGCACTGGGGGGCTGTGGAAGGTGGGATGGGGCACGGCTGGGATTTTTTGCTGCATGGATGTGATTTTCCAGCTGGGAAAGGAGCCTGGCTCAAGAAATCTGGGCTTGAAAAGTTCCAAAGACCTCCTAAACTCGGCTTTAGGCTTTGCCGGCATTCCCAGGCTCTCGGGATTGCTAAATCCAGCGCTTTGCCCTGGATTAAAAATCTTGAACAGGTTAAAAGATGATTTGGGAAAAGCCAGCATAGCTGGCAATGCCCGGCCTTGCGAACAGGAGCTTCGATAAATGAAAATAAAAAGTTAAAATCAGCCAATTCTTCCACCAAGAGAGGATTTCAAACCCGAAACGATTCTCGAGTGAACTTTCCACCTTTCTAAGACTCCGCGGCCAGGCCGGGTTGAAATGCTCGCCCTCACTCCCAGGCACTCGGGATTCCTTTCAAGAAAACCAAATAAATAAATAAATGAAATGGATTTTTTTAGGGGGTGGGTGGGTGTTTTCTGCCCCGGGCTTGCAAGGGCCGCGCTCGAAAGGACGGGGCGAGAGGAGCAGAAATTCCCCTCCCTGCGCCTCCTGTTTTCCTGTTTTCCCCATGGCAGGCCTGGGAAAACTCCCGAAATTTCACCCCGGCAGGGATTTGGGATTGAGGGGGCTCAGCCCCACCGTGATTTTCCTTCCCCACCCTCCTCAGTTGTACAATTCCAGCTCTTCACGTGAATTCAACCTCGTCTCCAAGAAAGAAACCTCCAGGAAAAGCATTTTGTTTTAAAAACAACCACTGCCACGTTTTCTGCGTGAAGGAAGGAAAAAAAAAACCTGTTAAAAATCCCCAGTTTATACACAGAGAAGCGGCAGACTTGGAGCAGAAAAAACCAGCATGGATTTATTTTAAGGTAAGTACAACAATTAGGACCACATAAGACAAACGAACTTTGAAGCAGGTTAAAGCAAATAAGTCCTTAGGAATGGTAAAGGTGAAATCTATTATACAAAACATCACACGTCGTAAATAATAATAAAAAAGTATCAGATACTTTGTCTATTTTTTTTTCTTAAAAAAAAAATCCACCAGCAAAAATAAATTATTTCCTCGTCTTGCGAAAAGAACAGCTCTAAAACGAAAGAAAATCTATTGCATAATTGTACACAGAAGAAGAAAAAGAAGAAATCACTTGTCATGAATTTGGAAGTTAGGAACTGTTGGGCGAGACAAAAATAATCCAGTGAACTCAACTTTAAATATTATATTAATGGCTCTGAAAATCAGCCTGATTAGAAATCCACATATTTTTTACAGCACAACAGAGAACTCAAAAAATACCCAGGACATATATTTATATATATATTTATAAACTTTTTTTTTCCTTTTAAAACGTATAAATGGTCGTTGTGATATTGGTCCATAACTTATTTTTCTGAGACCCCCCTATACTTTAGCATATAAAATTTGCCACTTTTAGATAGACATATATATATATAATTTTTTTCACCTTTTTCTTTTCTTTTTTTTTTTTTCTTTTTCAAATGAGAGATCCCCTTTTTTTCAAGTAAAATCTACTTGTCCGGAATTTAAGGAAGGCTTTTTGGGATCTTCAAACTCTGTGGCCGCAAAGTCCACGGGGAAGCTGTGTCAGATTTATTTTTATTGCCGTGGGTTTATTTCTCCCGATTTTTAAAACATAATTATTATTAATAATTATAATTTTTTAATGGGCCTAAGCGGGGGTTACTGGCGGCTACTCAGTACTTAGTGCAGTCGTAGGAGTAGGGGGCGGCGTGGCGATATAGGGAGGGCGCGGATCTGTAGGGGATCTGACAGGCGGAGTTGCTGCTCACCTGGTGCTCGGTCAGCGCCGCGCTCTCCATCCCCAGCCGGTGCGACGTGAACATTTCCCGCACGTTGGGAAAAGTCTGCTGCTGAGAGCCGAACGTGTGCCCGGACAGGTGGCTCAGCTCAGCGCCGTGGTTCAGGTACCAAGAAGCCGCAGGTTGTCCCCCCGCCGCCGCCCCTCCGCTTCCTCCTCCTCCTCCTCCTCCTCCTCCGTGGGGATGCCCGGTGCCCAGCGCTCCGTCCTGCCCCGCGGGCAGGCTCAGCGTGCCCAGCGGTGACGGGGCGCCCGTGGGATGCTCGGCCAGGCCGTCCTCCAGCGGAGCGGCGCACATGTGCGCGGTTCTGTCGCCGCTGTAGAGGCTCATGGCCCGCATGCTGCAGTGGTAGCTCCCACTAGTGTCCAGCGCCTGGCCGCAACCCGCGCCGTACCCCGACGGCTGCCCCGCGGGGTACCCCAGCGCCAGCCCGCCGCCCGTCCTGCCCGAGGCGGCACTCACCGGGCTCAGCTCGCCCGCGGGGGAAGTCCGCAGGGTCATGATGCTCTCCACGCTGAAGCCCGGCAGCCCGTTCCCCGCGGGGTGATGCTCGGGCAGCGCCGCGTCCGGAGAGGCGGCGGCGGCGGGCGGCGAGGCGGCGCTGCGGGGGCTGTCCCGCACAGCCCCGCCGCTGGCCGGGCTCAGCGTCTCCACCTTGGTGATCACGGGCAGCTCGGGAGAAGCCGTCTCGCTCTTGATCACCACTTTCTTCTCGGAGGCCGGCGCCGAGGCGGAGGAAGAGGAAGAGGAGGAGGAGGCTTCCTTGGGGAGGTCGGCGCCGGGCAGCCCGGGGGGCTTGGGCTGCTCCTTCAGCAGCCGCTCCCGGGCCTCCTCCTTCTCCTTGGACACGTCCTTCTTCTTGAAGCGTCTCCGGCGGCGCAGGAAGCTGCCGTTCTCGAACATGTTGTAGGAGTCGGGGTCCAGGGTCCAGTAGCTGCCCTTGCCCGGCTTCTTGTCGTCGCGGGGCACCTTGACGAAGCACTCGTTGAGCGAGAGGTTGTGGCGGATGCTGTTCTGCCAGCCCTGCTTGTTCTCTCGGTAGAAAGGGAAGCGGTCCATGATGAACTGGTAAATCCCATTGAGCGTGATCTTCTTGTCGGGGGCGTTCTGGATGGCCATGGTGATGAGGGCGATGTAGCTGTAAGGTGGCTTCACCAGGTCCTTGGGGGCGGTGGGTTGGTGAGGGTGGTAGGGGCCGTAGGAGCGCCCCATGCCCGCCGCGTACTGCTCGGCGTGGCCCGAATAGACGCTCATGGGGTTGCCCATGCCGCCGTAGGTCCCGGCAGCCCGGTAGTAATTCTGCTCGCTTAAATACGGCACCACTCCCAAAGCGTTGGGGTCCGAGACGGAGTAGCGAGCCTGCATCATGGAGAGGGGCTGCCCGCGGCCGCGGAGGACAGGAGGAAGAGGAGGACGGTGGAAGGGCCTCACCCCCGTCCGGGACCCCTCCGCGGAGAAGGGAGAGAGGGAGAGAGCGGGAGAGAAAGAGAGAGAGAGTCTCGGAGCCGAGCTCAATCCCAGCGTGTCCTCTAGCAGCGGCACCGCAGCGGCATCCTCCGGGTCGCCGGGGGCAGGGTGGTCTCTGGCGGCCTCTCCCTCCCTCTGTATGACTGTGATTCTGCTACACACGCCTACGGCCCGCGGCGGGCGCTGCTGCGGGGAGCTGGGCTGGTGGTGGGGGGGGCTGTTCTCGCAGGAAAAGGGAATTAAAAAAAAAAAAGGCAACAAAAACCAAAACAAAACTGAATAATAACAAAAAAAAAAAAAAAACTTGAAAAATCTTAAAGGAAAAAGACGAAAAAGCAGCCTTGCGGAAAGCCCAGTCCTTGTCACAAGAGCGGCCCGAAGCGTTGCGGAGCCCCGGAGGGGTGCGGGAGCCGCCGCCGAGCTCCCTCCCGGCCGCGCTGCGCAGCTTCAAAACCGCCCCGCGCCGCCGCCGCGCTTTTACTGCCCGCCGGCCCCGCCCCCCGCCGCGGCCGCCAGCCAATGGCAGCGCGCGGCGCCGCGGCCGCAGCCAATGGGAGCGCGGGACGCGGCGGCGCTGCCGGGCCGGGCCGGGCCCCGCTCCGGCACCCCCGGCACCCTCGGCCCCAGCCCCGCTCCGGCACCCCCGGGCCCTCCGTGCGGGGTTTGGCGGTTCTGCCCCAAAAACAGCCCCGAGCCGGCCCGGGGATGTCCCCGCTGCCCGCCTCGTGCTAACGGCGGGGTTTGTCAGCGCTGTGTGCGGGCAGGTTGATGGCGGTGTCCCCGTGTCCCCGTGTCCCGGTGTCCGGCGGGGCGTGCGGTCACGGTTTTAAATGTATTTCTATGGAATTTATCCGGAGAGGCCGCTGGGTGCTCGCACGGCAGCGGGGACATCGTGGCTCGGCCGCTGCGGGGCCGTCGTTGCGAGTTCAGAGATTGCTCTGCCGCTTTGGGGGAGTTTGGGGATATTTTATTATTATAGAAAAAAACAACAAACCCGACAAAAAGCAGCGAGCGCATTTAAGTGTCTGTATTTTATTTTCGTTCCGGGCATTGAGGTGGATTTTCTTGTGGCTGTGAAATCCGCCCCTCTGCCTTGTCCCTAATGAGTTCATTAGAGGCAATCAGAGCGGGACAATTAGGGACGCATGGTGACCAAGTGTAAACTCAAGTGTTGGGGGAAACTGCTGCGAATTGTTCTGTTCCACCCGGGAGAAGCGTGGATCCGCCGGGCGAAGGAACCGAGGTGGGAAACCAGCGATTTCCCCGTTCCGCAGGAGAAAAAACAATAAAAATCAGAATATATCCATAATCAAAAATAGCTCTGCAAAATCGATTCGAGCCCGAAAAGACCGAGATAAGGTCGAAATGAATTTGCTGTCACTTCGCTCGGGCTCCTTCCCGCTGCCTCCCCCGAGCCTGGCTGCTGCCGCCGCTCTGATTCCCGAGCGGTGATTTTTGGGTTTCTTACACTGTAATTTTGCCTTGCCCTCCTTGCAATTTGTGCGGTTTCGTAAGGCTTTAAACAAAGATATTTTTTCCCCCCAAAGTCGGGCTGGGATTTTGGGCGGCTGCTGGCACCGAGGGTCCCTTTCCCGCTCGCAGCCCGGGCGGTGCGGAGACCGCAGGCGGCTCCGGCCGTGGGAACCCGGCGGGGCTGTTAATTACCGGAGATTTTCTTAATAAGAAAGGAAACGATTTTATGCGATAACTAAAGGGAGGGAAAAAAATTAAATTATGAGGTAGATCCTCTACAAGGAGGGATGGTTAAAAATGATCTGCGGTGGAAAAATTGATTGGGGAGTTTCTCCAAGCGCTTCAAAATTGTTATTTAGCTTTGACGGAAATAATTTTGAATGTTCGGCGAGGGTTTCATCCACCGAGAAAATGTCCGGGGATATTTTGTTTGGGAAAACAAATAGTGAATTTAGCGACATAAGCTGATACTTTTTATGTAAATGTATGACCATAAGAGAAAACTTTTATTTTTTTTTCTGGAATAATTTGAGAACGACTTCACACTTTTATGTTCGGTTTTCAAATAAATCACATTTCTCGTAACAACTTGGGCTGTGTCTCATTATACACGAGCAAATAGAATTTCTTTAACGATATAAGTTTATAAAATGCTAGAATTTTAAAAAAGAGAGCTTGAGCAAAGCCACCCCTGCGGTGTCACGGTGCTGTCCCTTCCTAGAAGCCTGGAGAAATATCCTCGATGGAATCTTACCTCCCCTCGGCTGAAAACTTTACCGAGCTGAATTTCTACAGAGCCCCCAGAAGCAGCAAAAGTTCTTTGCTAGCTGGAGCTGGGCACCGAGCAGAGACCGAACCAGCGGGCTCGGAACAGCCCAAAATTCGAATGGCTTGAAGAAAACAAAACATAAAAATAAATGAAATAAAAATCAGCATTATGAAAAATACGTGGGGGAGCGCGGGGAAAGGAGCCCCTCAGGAGAGCGGGAGGCGCTTGGAAATGCGGGATTTTCCCCGCGGGGCTCCCTTCGCCCGGTTCTCCGGGACAGCCGCCGGTTTTCCTCTCGCAGCCTTTACCGGCAGCCGCAGTGGAGCTTTTGCAGCGCTCGGGGAGCCCCGGGGGCCGTTCCTGGGACCACTCCGGGGCCGTTGCCGGAGCCGTTCCCGGTGTCGTTCCCGTGGCTGCTCGGGACAGCTGCGGAGCCGTTCCCGGGGTCGCTCCGGGGCCGTTCCCGGGCTGTTCTCGGTGTTGCTGCGGGGCCATTCTCGGTGTCGTTCCCGGGCTGATCCCGGTGTCATTCCCAGGGCTTTTCCCGTTGTCGTTCCCGGTGTCATTCCCGGGCCGTTCCCGGGCTCGCTCCGGTCTCACCTGCCCGCGGGGGCTCCGCGCGGCGTGTGTCGCCCCCCAGGGGACACCGCGGGGACTGCAGCGCTCCCCGGCACCGCCCGGACAGAGGGACAGGGACAGGACAGAGGGATAGGGACAGGACAGAGGGAAGGGAAGGGAAGGGAAGGGAAGGGAAGGGAAGGGAAGGGAAGGGAAGGGAAGGGAAGGGAAGGGAAGGGAAGGGAAGGGAAGGAATGAGGAGAGAAAGAAAAAGATGAAGAAAGAAGGAAGGAAGAGAAAGAATGAAAGAAAGAGGAGGACAGAAATAAAGGAAGAAAGAAGGAGAGGAAACGCAAGAAAGAAGAGAGAAGGAAAACAGGAAATAGGAGGAGAAAAAAGAGGAAGAAAGAGGGAAGAGGAAGGGGAAGGAAAGGGCTCTGTCTGGCACCAGTCCAGGCAAAATCCATTGATGCACATGAATCGCCCAGAGCTGGAGGGGAAAACCCCTGAATTCAACAGAGTCTTGGTCGTTGTGGAGAGGAAAAAAAACTCAGAAAAGCAGTTTGCATCTGCAGCCCTCAGAGGAGCATCCCAATTTATTCTGATTTTTTGGGCTGGCACAGCTGCACTCGGCTCTGACCGAGGAGCTGCAGCATCCTGGCCAAGTGGGGTGAAGATCATATCAATCATATCATATCATATCATATCATATCATATCATATCATATCAATTTACAATATAATACAATACAACACAATACAGTATAATATAAATAATAATAAATGTACCAACTCTGAAGACATTTCCCCATTCCCCAGCACGCTTTAAAATAAACCTCCATAGATTTTATTCACCATTTCATTGTTCCCATGACCCCTCCATCCCGCTCAGGAATGTCGGGATTCTCAAGCTCCTTTATTTGGGGTAGTTTTAGTAGAATGAGTTAATTCTATAAATAATAAATTGTACGAACGAATCATTTATTATCCAATTAAAGGCGAGCAAGCAGTGAACTTTTGGGAACCCACGTAGAGGCTGGATATTGTTTTATTCACCACCGGCCAGTTCTAAATGGAAAAGTAATTAATGTGAGGGATAATTTTACAAAAAGTGGGGTGGGATTTTACCCCCAGCCATAAAACGTGATGGAAAGCCCGTGATATTTGTAGAATGCGAGCGGAAATCTACCATTAGTGCGCCAGTACGGCCTTTTTAATGTTTAATCCCAGAAATAAATCGGGCCCTCAGCGACCTTCCCTGACGGCGCTCCCGCCAACTTTGCCTTCGAGGCGTTTTGAGCCCTCAGCGCCGCCGTAGCCGCCGCTGGAGGGGCGTGGCCAACGCGGAGGCTCCGCCCTCTGTGCTGACACGATGAGGAGGCGTGGATTAACGGCAGTGGCGTCACGTTTGGAGGGGCGGGTGCGGTGGTGACGTCATGGTGATGAGTGGTGAGGGGCGGGGCTTCGCTGACGTCACTGCGCGGCCGAGAGAGCAGGCAGGCCGGAGAGGATGGCGGTGACGTCACGGCGGGCGGGTGCGGGATGGCGGTGACGTCAGGGCGATGGCGGCGGCGGGCCGGGCGCTGCCCCAGCGGGCCGCTCCAAGTGGGACATCCGGGAGGAGGTGTGGGAGCACCTGGAGGCCTCGGGCCTGGCCGAGTTCCCGCGGCCCGTGCGCGGCCGCATCCCCAACTTCAAGGTACGGCGGCGGCCGGCGCTGGGCCGCGTCCTGCTGCTGCTGCTCCTTCCCTGCCCCGCTCTGCCGGGAGCGGCCCCTGGTGCCCCTCCAGTGCTCTCAGTGCCCTCCCAGTTCCCCCCAGTGCCCCCCAGTTCCCCCCCAGTGCCCTCTATTGTCCCCCCAGTTCCCATCAGTGCCCCCCAGTGCCTCCAGTGCCCTCCCAGATCCTCCCCAGTGCCCTCAGTGCCTTCCAGTGCCCCCAGTACACCCACAATTCTCCCCCAGTGCTCTCCCAGTGTTCCTCAGTGCCCTCCCAAATCCCCTCCAGTGCCCCCCACTGCCCCCAGATTCCCCCCCCAGTGGCCCCAGTTACGCCCCAGTGCCCCCCCCAATGCCCCCCAGTGTCCCTCAGTGCCCTGGGCAGTGCCTGGCAGCCCTGGAAGGAAAGCAAACAAACCCACCTTGTCAATTCCCGAGCCACAGAACGGTTTGGATATTAGGAAGAAAAAAAATCACTGAAAGAATAATAAAGTACTGGAATGCTCTTCCCCGGGAGGTGGTGGAATCACCATCTCTGTGTGTGTTTAAAATACACTGGACATGGCACTTGGTGCTATAGTCTAGCTGAGGTGTTAGGGCATGGGTTGGACTTGATGATCTTAGAGGTCTCTTCCAACCTCATTATTCTGTGACTCTGTGATTCTGTTTGAATTGGAAGGGAATTTAAAGCTCCCTCAGCTGGAGCACCTTCACTATCCCCCTCCCAGCCCTGTCCAAGCTGGCATTGAATATTTCACAGAAAATTAACAGCCCCTCAATTAAAATCTGCAGACATCAGCCTGTCCAGAGGGTGCAAGGTTCTGCATTACCCATTTCTGCTGTGAGCTGATGTTTTATGCAAACAGGGCTCCTCCCACGCTGCCACCAGGCTCCTGGGCTTGCAGCAGTTCCGGGCTGCCCGTGCAGTAAAAATAAACCCCGATGCTCCCCAGAGGAACGCCCGCTTCCTCACGCTGGAAGTAAGTGAGAATGCTCAAAGTAAGTGAAAATCCTCTGCTCTTGGCTCCTTCCCTGTGCCAGGGCTCCCTCCAGGCCTGCTGCTCTCTCAGGGAGCTGGAAGTGTTCAGCAGAGCACGGGAGGTGAAGGTGGATCCTGACAAACCTCTGGAAGGTGCCCGGCTGGCAGCTCTGCAGGTAAAGGCAGCCCTGAGGAGGGGCTGGGAGGGGACAGCAGAGCCTGGCAGTGAGGATGTGTCCCCTGAGTGAATAAATGATCCTTTGTCTCCTTAAAAAGCCCAGAAGTTTCTCTCCTCAATTTGGCAAAAAGCCCCCTCATAGGGGACTTCACCTCAAACCCAACTGGACAGAAGATAAAAGGTCCTGCCTAGGTAATTCACTAGAAAACGAACAGAACAAAGGAAATAATCCCTTCTGTGGGGTGTTTTTGCCAGAAGCAAGAGCCTCTTGCCCCTGTCTCTGTAAGAGCTTTGTTATTTTGCCTTTTAATAAAACTTTTCTGTTTCCAACACTGCCTCAGAATCCATCCTGCTGATTTTATGCTGGGCTGTCTCAGGTGTGATGGGTTTCTCTGACAGCTCACAAGACCTGGCTCTAGGAGAAAATACAACACACCTCAGCAACACCTGCCCTGCATCTTCAAGGGGTTTATGGGCAGCTCAAATCAATGTGTCATGGAGTGGTTTAGGTTGGAAGGGATTTGAAGGATAATTCAGTTCCAAGCTCCTGCCATGGCAGGGACACCTTCAACCATCCCAGGCTGCTCAAAGTTCTGTCCAACCTGGCCTTGGACATTCCAGAAGCAGCCACAACTTCTCTGGGCACCTTCTCTCCCCACCCTCACAGGGAGGAATTTCTCCCTAATTCCATCCAACCCTGCCCTTCATCACTTTGAAACTATTATCTCATAAACCTACTTAGAGACATAGCTGTAAAGGAGGAATTATCTTTAAAGGTATGTCCTGAAATGTCTTCAAATGTCTGTCTTACCTTTTATTTCTTCCATAAACCTTTTTATGGAATTTTCCTGTATGGGAGGAAATTAATCTTACAAGCACTACACAACCTAAATATAAAAAACTAAATATTCTGCCATGTAGTTTTTACTGTGTGACAATAAAAATATTTCTTCAGTGTAAAATGAGCCTTCTCATGTGGTTCCCTAGGCAAGGAAGACTTTGCTGGTTCCCACACCACGTCTGAGAACTGGGCTGTTCAACAGGATTGTTCCCCCTCCAGGTGCCACCAAGGAGGTGCTGAGGAGATGTGCCACATCCCAGGTGGGACTGAGCCACCAGGGAGGGCTGCATGAACCTTGGGACAGTGTGGGCTTAGGGTGGGCTTAGCTGGAAGTTGGAAAACCTGAAATACCTTCCTGTTATTATTTTATTCCTGGATTTGTGTACATTGATAATGTTGAAATCAGGAGAAAATTCAGTCTTAGCAGGACAGCATTGATATTTCTCAGTGTCTTTTGGAAAATCATGAGTGACTTGAGGTTGAGTTAGATCTTTCTTCATGCTCCTCCATCCTGCAGTTTTGAGCTGCTGAGCCCTCTGGGGAATATTTCAGTGCTCTTAGGTGTTACCAGATATGTAACACCTATCTCTGTGATTCTGTTTCAATTGGAAGGGAATTTAAAGCTCTCTCAGCAGGAACACCTTCACTATCCCCCTCCCAGCCCTGTCTAAGCTGGCATTGGATATTTCACAGAAAATTAACAGTCCCTCAATTAAAAATCTGCAGAAATCAGCCTGTCCAGAGGGTGCAAGGTTCTGCATTACCCATTTCTGCTGTGATAGGAAAGTTACCATCTTCAACCAAGGAGATGCTGAGGAGATTTGCCACCTCTCAGGTGGGAGTCAGGGATCAGGGAGGGCTGAATTAACTTTGGGAGAGTGTGGGCTTATGATGGACTGGCTGGAAATTAGAAAAACTGAAATATCTTCCTGTTAGGATGTTATTCCTGGCTTTGTGTACATTGATAATATTGGAATCAGGAGAAGATTCAGTCTTAGCAAAGTTGAAAGGGATTTGAATTGCTATTTCTCAGTGTCTTTTGGTAAATCATGACTTGAGGTGAGTTAGATCTTTCTTCGTGCTCCTCCATCGTGCAGTTTTGAGCTGCGGAACCCTCTGGGGAATATTTTAGTGCTCTTAGGTGTTACCAGATAGAAAAGACGAGGTTTTTTACAGAACACAGCAGCCAGAGAGCCGTGAATTGTGGCGTTTGCGTGCAGCCACGTGGGGAGGCCGGGCTGTGCGCGGTCTCTTGCTGCCCTCTCGTGTTCCATCCTCACGGCACAGCCGCGGGCTGCGGCCAGACAGCCCTGCGGGTTTTACATCTTTATTTGCCATGAAAACCCAACACGAGGAGCTTACTACAGGGATTTATTTCCTCCTTTATCTCCTGCTAAAGGCAATAAAGTTCTGCAGCAACCCCATAAACAACCGGGGTTGTAAAGGCTGGTAATTAGTAGTGACTTTCTTTGTTGGAAGTTCTGTTGCAGTCATTAACTAATTAAGCTGTTCAGGGCTGAAGAGCACTTTTGCAAGAGACCTTTCTCTTGGCCTGCTGTCTGATCTGGGCTCTTACCACCATGTGTCTGGTTTTTCCCCCAGCCCACTAATGAAAAAATGCTGTTGGCAGTTTGTATTTACCAAGCACTGTGCAAACAATCCTTACCACACTGCTGGGATGGGCGTGAGTGCTGATAGTCAGCCACAAATTACTGAATTCTTGGGGTTTCTGCTCTGCACAGAAAATGTGTGGCTCTTTATTGTGATTTTATTATTGTTAATTTATAATTAGCAGCGAGTTGAGTTGGTGTGAGGAGCATTTGCAGTGTGCTGGACAGATATTGGGAGTGATTGAATCACAAGATGGATTTTTAATAGTTCTGAACCTCTGATGTTTAAAAACCCAAGTAAATGTAATTTTTAATTTCTGCAGTCTGGACAGAAGATGAGAACAGATTGAATAGGAGTGGGTGGGGCTGAACAAGGAGAGAGGGGAAGAAAAAATAATTGTGTCACTTTGTGTAACCTCAGATTTCTTTGTGCTGTAGCTGTCTGTGTCTAACGTTGTGATTTGTATTTCAGAATGAATTGAAGCATTTGTAGTGCTCTGGTATTCCTCAAGCTTTTAGTAGAGTAGGGAAGTGTAAATAGGAAATGTCACTTGCCCTCATTTTTAGGAACAGATTTCCAAAAAAGTGTTTCAAAATACCAGTTTTTGATCCTAAATAAAAAACCTTGCTTCTAAAAGTGCCCACCTCCCTCAGCTCTCCTTGCAGTGTGCCAAAATTCTTGTCACTGTCGTAGGGAATCTATTCTAGGATTCCCTGGGGGATAACTTCCCAGACATGTACAGCTTGGCTAAACATGGAAGAGACACTTGGAAACGTGGGGAGTTACTGGGATTTATCAAAATATCCTGGATTTCTGCCTCAGTGCTTGGAAGATTGTGCCCTCTGCAAACCTCAAGTGCTGTTTTTCCCTGCAGGGTGTAAGAGACTACAGCGTGCCTGTGGGGCTGGATGACAAAGCACAAGTGGACTTGGTTGTTGTGGGGTCAGTGGCTGTGTCTGAAAAAGGTAAGGAAAAGCTTCCAGCAGAAAGGTCCCAAGTGGCAGAGCCAGATTTCTCCTTGGAGCTGAGCTGTGGCCTTGGCTTCTGCCCCTGTGTGTGCCAGTCCCTGCTGCCAGTGCCTCAGGGTGCAGTGGGCACACAGCAGTGGCCTCAGAGGTGTTCAGGAAAACTCTGGAGGAAAGAATTCTTTGTGTTGTGAAGGAATCCAAGCAGGCTCCCTGTCACAGATCTGCTCTGCTCACACAGCCTGTGTGAAAGGACTTGTGTTAGACCTGCTGATTCAGGACCTATTTGGGGATCAGATTTTGCATTTTCTAGTATTTTGGAAACCTGCTAGTGCTGAAAATTTTCCACTGACTTTATCCCTTGCCTAAAATAACACAGTTTTTATATGTGACCCAGACTCCTCTTTACCCACATTAACCTGTGTGGGACATGAATAGAAGGTTCTAAATACAATTGCTAAATAAACTGCTGGGTTAATTACATTGAATTTGTTTATTCTGAGTGGGAAGCTTCTGGGATCTTTTAAGAGTCATTAAAACGGAATTTTTATTTCATTTCTGAATTTCAAGGAAGGTGCTGATTTCAAGGAAAGCTGCACTCTTTGAGAGTTGCTGATCTGATTTTTTCCAGAGTTACAGCTTGCAGACTGCTGGGTTAATTACACCATTTTAACAACTTTCCACTGTGTGTTTGGTTTGTTTTGCTTTTTTTTCCCACTTTTCTGTGCTTTAGGCTGGAGAATTGGCAAAGGGGAGGGTTATGCAGACATGGAATATGCAATGATGGTGTCCATGGGGGCAGTGCAGGAGGACACACCTGTGGTCACCATTGTGCACGACTGCCAGGTGAGTTGAGATGTTCAGATATCCCCTGTGCAGCTGGGAGGGAGCTCTGGGACACTCCCTGCTCTGGCTGCAGAGGAGACATGGAATGAAGCTGGTTTGGCATCTTCATTCCCATTGTCTTTGATGGCTTTTCATGTGACAAGACATCAGGAATGGGGCACAGCTTTAGGGAGTTTGTTTTTAGCTACTTAACCAAATCTCTGCCTTGTAGGTGCTTGACATAGCAGAGGAGCTGCTGGGTGATCATGATTTAACTGTGGATTACATCCTCACTCCAACAAGGACCATCCAGACCAATTGCAAACGACCAAAACCTCAGGGAATAATGTGGCACAAGGCAAGTTCAGTTTAATCCAGGTAAATCTTAAACCTTTCTGCTGGTGGCACAAACCAAGTTCAATTTTCATCGAGTTAAATCTTAAATCTTTGCTGCTGGTGGCACAAGGCAAGTTCAGTCTTAATCCAGTTAAATCTTAAACTTTTGCTGCTGGTGACACAAACCAAGTTCAATTTTCATTCAAGTTAAATCTTAAACCTTTGCTGCTGGTGGCACAAACCAAGTTCAATCTTCATTCAAGTTAAATCTTAAATCTTTGCTGCTGGTGGCACAAACCAAGTTCAATTTATTCCAGTTAAACCTTTGCTGCTGGTGGCACAAACCAAGTTCAATTTAATGCAGTTAAACCTTTGCTGCTGATGGCACAAGGCAACTTCAATCTTCATTCAAATTAAATCTTAAACCTTTGCTGCTGGTGGCTTACTGGTACCAATACCCTGCTGATAAACCCCCCTATTCTTATAAAGAAACAATTTTTAAAATCAGAAATATTTGATAAAAGAGCAGATGTGTTTACAGCATCTGTGTGCAGTGGGGTTTAAGGGGTAATGGTGAGGAGGAGAGATATTTCCCTACATCTGAGGTTGCTGTTCCCATGGATTATCAGGAGGTGCTGCCCCTTCCTGAAGTGTCCCAGGCCAGGCTGGGTGGGCCTGGAGCAATCTGGGGTAGTGGGAGGTGTCCAGGGGTGGAATTGGTGGGTAGAAGTCTGTGCTGCCCTGGTTGTGAAGGGAAAACACAACCTGCTGCTGGCACATTCCTGTTCCTGCAGTGGATTCATTTTCCAGGGATAAATCTGTGGCTGCAGCTCATTTTCAGGTAGAAAAACAGAGACTTTAAACATGAATCTTCATTTATTGGTAGTTCTATTGTGGATTGGCCTTTTCCCTCTGCCCAGTGTCAGAAACATCCTCAGCTTCTCAAATAGTTTCAGGAAAACCTTGAGTGAATTGTTTTACTGGAGGTTCCTGCTGGGAAAGCTTTTTCTTTGTCATTGGATTTTCATTTCTGAAATCATCCAGTCAGGGAGCAGACCCAGTCCTGCATGAGTGAGTACAGCAGGAATGCTGAAATGAGGAATTGTGCACCCACATCTTGCACAAACTGAGCAATTTTAAGGGAATACTCCCAGGAAAATCAAAGTTTGTTTGTTAAAATTTGCCAACCAGCTGAAAGAGTTAAATTTCTTTAGGTAATGTATCTACAACAAACAAATTCTAGCCAGGACTATTTTTATTCCAGAAGTGGGAGAGCATTTTACCCTGCCTGTGGTTGAGGATTTGAGGTTAGAAATAAATAAATAACAGCTCTGTCTGCCCTAGTGCATTTTTTCCATTGAATTATTTTTGAATTGTAATTTCTTTTTAGGATATTATTGAATGTAATTGTGTTGAAGGCTTACCCCTTGTGCTCCATCCATCTTGCCAACATATTTTTGATCAGTTTGTCTGCCTTGGTGTCAGGCTTCTCAGTAAGTGGCCTTGCTGACACTTTTTTTATTTCTTTTTTTGTGCCTTTAGCAGAAACTGAATTTTCTGCAGCTTTCACTGAGAATGGAGCACAGATTGACCCTTTATTTGAATATTTCAGTGTTGATTTAACACCTTTTGTTTGGAGCTGTGTGGATTAAACAGGAATATTGGAGAAGACCAGGGATTATCATCACTTTTCTGTCTTTTTGGGACCAGAACAAAGTGTGGTGTCTGTATGAAGCAGAAATTACCATTATTGCCCAGGGAAATGAGTGACATTTATTCTGTGTGTGCCTGTGATGTTCAGCTCTTGCACAGAGGGGTTTGGAGGTGGGAGGTCTGGTTAATCACAGGGTGTGAAAAAGGCAGCATTTGATAGGGGCTATTTCAGTGTTTATCCTTTGGATTTTCCTGGCTACTTCTCCATCATTTTCTCTCCATCCTTTTCTCCTTCAAATCCTGGCTTTGCTGGTGCATTCCTGTTCCTCAGAGCAAAACCAAATGAACCAAGAGGCAGTGAGTAAATAAATCATCCACTTCTAAACACAGGCTTTTGTCAACACTGAGTAGCTTAACTTCATTGTGAGGACCTGTGAGGTGGAAAATACATTGTGAAAAACCTGATCCTTGGGGAGCAGGGCTGGATCAGGCCAGGACAATGTTGAGGAGTGTGAAATCCAGGTGTTTGCAAATATGGGATCACAGCTAAGGGTTGTGTGAGGATGTGCTGTCAGTAATGCACACTCAGCTCCAGAGGGAAGGGAAGGGAAGGAGGAGCTCACCCAGCAGACAAAGCCAGGGCTGCATTTCCATGCTCAAGGAGCTGCTGCATTTTCCTGGAGTGCTCTTGTGTGTTCTGAGCTGTTTAAAGGCCTCCAAGGAAGTGGAGGAGCCACAACATCATCAGTACCAAAGAATCATTATCAGGCACTCCAGAAACACTTCAAAATCCCCAGTGCTGGGGGTGTTTGTGGAACTTTTGTCTCTCTGAGGTCAGAGGTTTGGGACATCCATATGAGTTACTGGAGGGCAGCAAGAGCTGCTGAGAGCTGAGCACTCTGGAGAACTTTATTTGGATGCCAGTGGAGAATTATTTGGCTTCATCTGTCTTGAGAATCCAACCCATTGTTTCTGGGAACTCTAAATTCATGAAGCTACTTGCTTTCTCATTTAATATTTTCTATGGGTAACTGTGATCTTTATCTGGGACATTGGGCTATTATATTTGTCCCAATTACCAAGTTATTTGTGCTGTGCTTATTTTAAATTGAAACTGTACAGACAAATTAAAATATTTGGATTCACAAAGATGGAAAGGAGAGTAGTTGGTGGAAAAATCACTATATTTTAGCAAATATTTCCTTCTGGCTTTGAAATCATTCTTTTGCTGAGGATTTTCTAGTAGTAGGAAAAGAATTTTCATGAAATTAAATGAAATGAAATGAAATTAAATGAAATGAAATGGGGGAGGAATCCCAGTGGCAGAGATGGAAACAACCAACAACAGCTTTGGGTGTGTGATAGAACATCTGGAAAGGAAAGCTCAAAAAATGCACCCATCCAAGCTGGCAAATCCTTCAGCAGAAGGAAACTCCAGGCAGAAGCTCCAGGCTGGGCTTTGTTTTGGTGTGGATTTTGGGATGGTGGGAGCAGGGAATGCTTTCCACACCTGGTCACACATCTCAGCACCTTTGCAAAGCTGAACCTCTCTGCAGAGTGCCCAGAATGCCCTGATGGATTCCCAGTGTGGGCTGCAGAGGTTTCTCCTGAGGGACAGCAGCAGGCTGCCAGCTCCCAGCAATGTGCCCTTGGGTTGTGTGTACACATATTTGGACATTTTGTGCAAATGAATGATAAAATGTTCAACTGTGCTGGCCTTGCTGTCCTGGCCTTGTCTGTGCCACAAATCCCTGTTTGCTCAGAGCTCCTGGAAACGAGGACACAGCATGAAAGGGGGATACAGCATGAAAAGTTGGGTTTCTGCTGGAGGTTTTGAACAATCTGAGGTCAGAAGCCTCTGAGGATGAACCTTGCAAGCCCTTTTGCCCATCTGTTTGGGAGGGCTGGTGGACCTGCAGCCCTGGAGGTGTTTGGTGCTGTTTGCAGCCTGCCAGGGCAGCTGCATCAGTCTCCATCTTAAAATCATGGGATGGGTTGGGTTGGAAGGGATTTGAAAGAGAATCTTATTCCAAGCCCCTGCACACCTTCCCCTGTCCCTGAGTGCTCCCCAGCCTGGCCTTGGACACTTCCAAATGTCCCCAAGGGATGTGGCAGCCACAGCTTCTGTGGGCACCTGTGCCAGGGCTCCCCAGCCTCACAGGACAAATTCCTTCTCTATATCTAAACTGAATTTTCCCCTTTTCCATTCTGAGGCCATTCCCCTTGTGCTGTCACTGATCTCACAGTCCCTCTCCAGCTTCCTTGCAGCCCATTCAGATCCTGGAAGGTTCTGGGATGTCTCCAGGCTGAACAGCTCCAGCCTTCCCAGCCTGTCCCCACAGGGGAGGTGTCCCAGTCCTTCATGGCCTCCTCTGGACTCAATCCAGCATTCCATGGTTTTCTGCTGCTGGGGACACCAGAGCTGAGCACGGGATTCCAGGTGGGGGCTCACAAGATCCAGGTGTTCCTGTGTCAGTGAGGTGAGGAGCAGAATGAAACAGCAGGATAAGGACAACCTCCCACCCCATCCCACCCCATCCCACCCCACCCATCCCATCCCATTCCACCCCATCCCATCCCCCCCATCCCATCCCATCCCATCCCATCCCATCCCATCCCATCCCATCCCATCCCATCCCATCCCACTCCAGGGAGATCTCAGTGCTCTTTGCCCTGCCCTGGCTGCCTCAGGGGTCAGCATTTCTCCCTCTGACCCAGCACCAACACCTCCTTCATTCTCCACAGCAGAATATTGGAAATGGCTCTGCTCAGAGAGCAGAGGGTGAGGACAGCCCTGGTGTCCAACAGGGAGGCTGCAGGATCCATGTGCCACCACTTTTTAGGATCAAACCAGGTGTAGCTAGCTATGATATTATCTGTAAAACACTTTCTTTAGGATTTTTTCAGCCTCAGGAACAAAATGCAAACATTGATTATCTGCTGCTGTGGAATGCAACAGCTGGATCTGGGATTGGTCTCATGTGGTTGTTTTAATTAATGGCCAATCACAGTCCAGCTATCTAGACTGTCTCAGTCAGTCACAAGTTTTTGTTATCATTCTTTTTTTATTCTTAGCTAGCTTTCAGATGAAATCTTTTCTTCCATTCTTTTAGTATAGTTTTAATATACTATATATTATAAAATAATAAATCAAGCCTTTTAAAACATAGAGTCAACATTCTCATCTCTTCCCTCATCCTAAGATCCCTGTGAGCACCATCACACCCAGGTGTCAGAGCCATGGGTGCTGTGGGTTAAGTGCTGGGAGATTTGTGTTCCCACTCAGCATCCAGGACATTTTTCCTCAGGTTTCTGTCAGACAGGGGCCACTTTTCCCTCCTCAGCTCCTTTCCCAGTAATTGTGTGCCAGAAGAATTTATCCAGCCTGATGTCCTCTTTCCCCAAGGCTCTCCCAGCCATGGCAGGGATTATTAAATGATTAATTGCCTTTGGTGGGGTTATTTTTAACCCAAATTATTTCAGGGTTTATGGCACAGACCCATGAGCATTTCTTTGGCCAACCCCAGAGGGCTGAAGTGTGGAATTGGTCTGGGAATTGGTGGTCAGGGGATGACAGGGAACTTCTTCAGCTTTGGTTTCACTAGCAAAGCTAAATCCCAACACTCAATTCAAACTTTCAAAACATCAGTAAATGGTTTGGCCTTGGTTTTAAAGGGATGGGGGAAGCTTCCAGTGCTGGGTTTGCCCTTGTTCACATAGATGGATCAACCAGACTTGGGCTGGAATGTCCCTAAATTCTGGTTTAGCCTAAAGCAGTAGGCAGGGACAGGAATAGGGATGAGCAAGGCTTGGGAGGACTGAGCAGCCATCCCAGAAGTGTGCAGCTTGTTGAAAGAGGGGAGGAATATCTTTGGCCTCTCTCTACATGGAAATAAATCCTTACAATCCTCCCCAGCTCACAGGACAAAAGGAACTTTTGGCACGATTGTAATTAGCAACACATTGTGCTATCACAGGGTTCTTTTGTTTGCTCTTTTGCAACAGAGCAGAACAAGCTTTTTCCTCTCCCCTACCACCCACTGCCCCCTCTGCCCTTTTAGTTCTCACCCCCAAAAACCTCAAAACCCCAATGGAATTGTTTGTTGAATTGAAACCCCAAATGGAGTTTGTGTCTTTCAGTGGCATGAAAGTGAGAGAAAACAGGGAAAGGTTTAGAAGGTTTGGCCCAGCTGAAATGTTCTCCTAGAACCCAGAGAAAAAAGCCCTTAAGGTAAATCCCTGTGCCTCTTGTGACAGGAAGGTGTCAGCTGACAGTGGCAGAACTTGTCAAATGTTTTTTATAAATCTTTGCTAATACAAAAAAAGAAAAGTCTTAAATCAGCTGCCTTTGTTGCATTGGTGTTGTCTGCACAGGGCTGGATTTTAAAGGAAAGACAGAATCACTTCATGGTGGTGTTTGACCAGAACTTTAAGAAAATAGTTCATAGGCCTTACAAAAATCCCAGAATCGATGATTTTGGAGGTTTTTTCCAACCTCAGTAAGTCCAACTGTGACTGATCCCAGACCAGACAACTGAGTCCCTGTCTTTCCATCAACACCTCCAGGGATGAGGGCTCATCATGGGCAATAATTCCAATGTCTAATCCCCCTTTCTGTGCAGAAATTCCTTCTAAAACATAAATGCTGTTGTCACTGCATCTTCTGAGGCTGCCAGGAGCCTGAAACAGCAGCTCCAAGAGCTGCAGGCTGATGCCAAAATCTCCTTAGTGAGAGGAGGTGCCTGGTGGAAGTCCCTTGGAGATTGTGCTGTTCCCTGCATTATCTGAATCCTGCCCTTGGATTGTCCTGGGAATTCCAGGGTTGATCCTCTCCGTGCCCATCTCTGATTCCCCAATCTCCAAAGCCCTGAGGGTTTGCCCTTGGTAGCATTTCCCTTTCTAACCAAACAGCCAAGCCAAGCCTTGGCAACTGAGTTTAATTTCAGGATGAAAGGAGCAGTTCTTGGGTTGTGCTTTGGGGCCAGGAGTTTTTTGGTTGCATGAGAGCAGAAAAATGTTTTTCCTGTTTGGCTTAATTAGCATAGAGCTTCCATTTCACATGGAAATTTAACAGAGGACAACAAACCTCCTTAATTGTTGGCCAGTACAAACAAAGTGAGATCCTTCAGCCCTTGGTTTGATGTTGTATCACTCAGGGAAGGGGAGCTTGCTGTCAAACACAGCACTTGGAATTCTTGGCTGAGAAAAACAAATCAGCCTCAGGATCCACAGAGTAATAACTGTAAAATGTGGAAATGCTCTGCACCTTTCTGAGTGTGGAGGCTCCTGGAGCAAGTCCTTGCTGTTTGATGTTGTGTTAGCAGAACTAGCACAGGCTTTATGGAAATCATGGTTTTATTTAGTTCCAGCCTGAAATAAAACTCCTTGTTTGCTCTTCAGAAGATGAAGAGGATTCAGTTGAGTGCCTTGCCTGTCACCTCATCCTGACACTGCCCCCACCCTGCCTTGGCTGTTCCTCGAGTCACTTCAGAGCTGGGTTTGTGTCCCCAGGGAGCTGAGCCTGATGCTGTGCAGACACAGGCTGGCTGTGCTGTAACTGCAGGAGCAGCAGTTCAGAGGCTCTGGGCTGGTGAGGTCTGAGCTGGGAGCTCTGCAGGCATACTGGAATGTACTGGGATGTACTGGTGCTGCTCCAGCCCAGCTTGCTCAGGGTGCTGGCCCTCTCTCTCACATTCTGGGCTACTAGCCTGGGTCTCTGCTAGCTCAGCCATTGCCTCCCCAGGCTCTGCTTTGCTCCCTACATTTCAGCATTGGAGCTGGTGTTGATGGATGTTGGACTTGTCCAGCAGCCAAGCAGGAATTCCTCCTCCTTCCAAGCTCAGTGTGCAAGCCAAGAGCTCGACCACATTAGCTGGGGAACCACTGCATTTCCTGCCAGTGTCTGAGTGCAGCCTGGGGCATCTCATGCCTCTCATGGATGGGGTTCAGCTGTTGAGAGGAAGAGCCCTTCCAGAAGAGCTCTTTGGGTCAGGGATGGATGGATGGATGGCAGGAACAACGGGCTCACAGTGTGAGTGCAGTGTCCGAGCTCTTCTGTTCCCTGCTCCAGCCCAGCACATCCCTGTGGGGTCTGGGGAGCTGTGGGTGCTGTGGGAGGTCGGGTGGCACTGAGGGGATGTGCCCCAAGCAGGGACGTGCCTCCAGCTGGGCCCACATGCACAGGAACCCTGCTCCAAGGCACGCTCCTGCTGCAGCTTCCACCATTGTGTGAGCCAGCCCAGGCACCTCCTGTGCTGGGGGAAGAGAGCACCAGGAGCCCTGCAGGGTGGAAGTGTCTGCTGGCTTTGGGGTGGATTCTGCCAGGGCTGGGATTGTGTAGGATTCTGCCAGGGCTGGGATTGTGTAGGATTCTGCCAGGGCTGGGATTGTGTAGGATTCTGTCAGGACAAGGATTGTATAGGTTTCTGTAAGGACAAGGATTGTGTAGGATTCTGCCAGGGCTGGGATTGTGTAGGATTCTGTAAGGACAAGGATTGTGTAGGATTCTGCCAGGACAAGGATTGTGTAGGATTCTGCCAGGGCTGGGATTGTGTAGGATTCTACTAGGACTATGATTTTGTAGGATTCTGCCAGGCCAGGGGATTGTCAGGACAGGGATTGTGTAGGATTCTGCCAGGGCAGGGATTGTGTAGGACTCTGTCAGGACAGGGATTGTGTAGGATTCTGACAGGACAAGGATTGTGTAGGATTCTGACAGGGCAGGGATTGTGTAGGATTCTGCCAGAGCAGGGATTGTGTAGGATTCTGCCATGCCAGGAATTGTGTAGGACTCTGCCAGGCTAGGGATGGTTTAGCATTCTGCCAGTACAGTAATTTTCTAGGATTCATTCAGAACAGGAATTGTGTAGGATTCTGTCAGGGCACAGATTGTTTAAGATGCTGTCAGGCCAGGGGATTGTGTAGGATTCTACTAGGACTATGATTTTGTAGGATTCTGCCAGGACAAGGATTGTGTAGGATTCTGCCAGACAGGGCTGGGATTGTGTAGGATTCTGTCAGGCCAGGGATTGTGTAGGGCTCTGTCAGTACAAGGATTATGTAGGATTCTGCCAGGACAGGAACACAAGCCCTCAGTCAAAGCAAACACAGAAGGAGAACAAGGAGAATGCAGATCTGAAAGCACTCAGATAAATAAATGTCACACTGGAATAGCCCTGACTTTGGTTGGGATTTGCCTGCTGGATCCACGTTGTGCTGCTCACTTCAGGAGTCACTAATGTTTATTTTTGTCCTGCAGTGTGTGTTTAGGGAGCCTTCCCAATCAGAGCAGCAATTAGGAACATTTGGAATGCTCTGGCTGTCTGCATGGCAGGAGGATAATAAGGTTCCTCCCTTTTTATGGCACAAACAAGCATAATCTTTTTCTGAAAGGCAAGAAAAATCCTTTTACACTAATTATATCCATCTTCCTCCTTTTTAGGTCAGCTCTGAGATGCTGGGGAAAATCCCCATCCTGAAGACTCTTCGCTGGAGGGAGAAGCAGGCTGGCAAGGATGTCACCCTCCAGGATGAACACCCAGCCCTGGCAGACTCCAGCAGAGCAGCAATTTCAGACAAGAGGGTGATGGCTGCAAATCCCCAGCCATGGGCTGCTCCAGGCTCAGCTCCAGTGGGGAGGGATCCTGTAAATCCCAAATCTGAGGGATCTGACACAACCACCACAGTGTACGTGGGGAACCTGCCTGGCAGCCTGAGGGTGAGCCAGCTGAAAAGTGCCCTGAGGGAGCTGCAGGTGGTCCCTGCTGGCCTGCAGTGGCAGGGGGCACAGCACAGAGCTTTCCTGGACTACAGGGATCCAGGGGATGCACACAGAGCCCTGTGCTCCCTGCAAGGCCTGAGCCTTGGGGGCAATGCCCTGAGAGTGGAGCTGGCCAGGAGCCACAGGAACAAAGGACAAGGAGAAATCAATAGTCACAAATGAGGATGGAGGGGAAAATAATCACAAAAAAAGGTGTTTTCATTGTTTTGTGAGAAGCCAACCTGAAGTTTTAAGGTTTTTTGTAGCCCTCAGGTTTAACAAAACCAAATTTCTGCACAAACTTTCCTCACTTCTGCACGTGGACATGCAAAGGTTTGTCCCCACAGGTGGCAGAGGAGCCATTTCTCTATAAATAATTGCCCACAAAGTACCCACTCTCTGGTTTGGTGCTGTTTGGTGGCTTTGTTAAGCCTGGCTTAAAGCCCTGTCCCTTGATACCTGTCAGGTTAAAGGCAGCAGCAGGAAATCTGTCCTGAGGGTCACAATTCTGTTTACTGAAAAATGGGCTTTGCCTGTTGGAAGTTTTCAATTTATTTTTTATAAAAATCACTAAGGAGAGAGATTGTTCTTTTTGTGCCTTGAAAAGTGGCTGTGGAAACACTGGCTTGGTTCTAGCTCTAGTAAGAGCTGGTAACATCAGATGGGAAGGATGGGAACCCTTTTCTCAGCTCTTTGCTAAATCAGCCCTTGATAAACCTTATATTTCTTATTTCAAAGGAAAGCAAATCCCAATTTTCTCTGCTTTTCCCCAAAACTGCTTTTCTGTTGGATCAGATAATTATAAAATTCTAATTTTATAATTTAGCTATATAATTTTATAATTTAGCTGTATAATTTTATAATTCAGCTGTATAATTTTATAATTCAGCTGCTTTTCCTGATTATCTCTTCTAATGGGATGTCATTCCTTTGAGTCTGTGAAATAACATTATCATTATTATTATCATTATTATTATTATTATTATTGAAATGAAAAGCAGGCAAGCAGGCACACCATGGTCAGAACTTGTTGGTGCTTAGTCTGCCATGGAATTCTTTGGGAATTTGCTGGAGATTGATGCTTTGTCACCATCCCTGATGCTCTTCCACATCACAGTGAGGAGGGTGAGGCATCACCACCCAACTTTTCCAGCTGAAAATGCTCCCAGGCACTGTCCTGGACATGAACATTCCCTTCCAATGGAATGGCCAATAATGATTTATCTGCTATGGCTCTTATTACCTTTTTTTTTCCCCTCTTGGGTTTCCTATTCCTGAAAAACAAGTTAAATTTTGGCCCAGCCATCCTTTCTAAACAGAAGCACTTTTGCCAGTGGTGCTGGGCACATAGTCAAAGTAAGCATCTAAATGGATTTATTTTTTTTTAAAGTAAGAGTTGGAAAGTTTTTTCTTTTAGCCAGGGAGTACTGTTAAGTATATTTTAAGCAGATTATTATGCCTTGAGGGTCAGACATTTATTCAGTATTAAATATAAGGTTCTCATCATTTGTGGCTCTGTAGGGAAGGGCTGAAGGAAAGCTTTGGAGCTGCCCCAGCCCTGAGCCCAGCACAGGAAGGACAAAGAGCCCAGGATGAGCAGAGGGATGGAGCAGCTCTGCTGGGAGGAAAGGTAGAGAGAGCTGGGATTGTTCAGCCTGGAGGAAGGAAGGTTTTGGGGTGAGCTCTTAACTTTCCAAATTGAATTCACTCCTCCTCCCAATGGAGAGGGACATTGGACAAGGATGGAGGGACAGGACACAGGGAATGGCTCCCAGTGCCAGAGGGCAGGGATGGATGGGATATCAGGGAGAAATTCTCTCCTGTGAGGGTGGGCAGGCCCTGGCACAGGTGCCCAGAGCAGCTGTGGCTGCCCCTGGATCCCTGGCAGTGCCCAAGGCCAGGCTGGACAGGGCTTGGGGCACCCTGGCATGGTGGAGGTGTCCTTGTTCACAGTCCTTGTTCACAGTCCTTGTTCACACTCCTTGTTCATAGCACAGGGGCTGGAACAAGATGATCTTTGAAATCCCTTCCAACCCAAACCATTCTGTCATTCTGTGAACTTCTTGTAAGGTCAGCAAAGGATCTGGAACAAATCAGGAGTTCCATTCCATGCTTTGTACAGCTCCAAATGATTTCCAGTATCACTGAGCCCAAACTCACACTGCACAACCCTCTGGGTCTCATTGCAGGCCTTGGCATTCAAGGCTGAGAGCCAGGGTTATGTTACTGCCCAAACACACTCACTGCATCAGCAGCTTCCAAAGCAGAGGAAAGAAAAGCAAAAAAAGAATTCTCCATCCCTGCCTGCCCTTTCCAAATGATGGCAAATTGAGTAATGAGATCATTTGCTGTTCCTTTTGCCTCTGGGATATTTCTTGCTCTGCTGAAGATATCCAGGTGACCTTAGCAGTTAAAATCCAGTGACTCTGCCAACAAAAACTTCCAGCATCTCAAACTTCCTCTGTTGCATTTCAGGTGGAACCACCCTTTTCTGGTGCCATTTGTGGGGATCACATCCTCTACCTTCTTTCCTTTCTTCCCATCTTGAGTTTCAGTGCAGATCTGTTTGTGTGTTCTGTAAATGTGCTAATTTGCTTGCTTTCCTGTCAGCCCAGCCTGCCAAGGCCCACTTTTGTTTGGACAAACATCTGGATGTTTCTCTGTTTGCAGTTGTGGGTGAACCCACAGGTGAGCAGTGTCCAAAACCTTGGCTCCTTCCAGCCTGTCACTTTTTTCTGCCATGTGTTTCATTCAAGGTCACATTTCTCTGTTTTTACCCAATATTCTGTTGCTTTCCCAAATGAGATTTAAACTCCAAACCATGCTATGAGGAGATGCTAACTAGGGCTGTGCAGCAGGTTGGAAATCAGGAGGAATTTTTTCATGGAGGTGCTGGAGGTGTCCAAGGAAGGGCTGGAGCTGGCACTCAGTGCTCTGGGCTGCTGACAAGGTGGGGATGGGTCACAGGTTGGATTTGATGATCTTTTCCAACTTTTATGAATCTATGAACTGTGGTTAGGAGGAAAAATAATTACTGTAAGCTTAAGTTTACTAGCATTTTGAATGGACTGGAAAAATGCTGCAGTATTTTTGTATTTTTAATCAGGTTATTAATAAATGTCAAGGTCTTTCAGGTGCTGCCATCTCAGTCAGTAAATCCCTCTAAAATCAGGATGGGGCCCTTGGTGCTGCTCTTCTCCAGCTAAAAGACATTTCAGTGCCAGCTGCCAAACTGCTGTTGGATTAAATGAAATTAATTCAACACAAGAGTGGCCAAGGCACAGCCCTGCACGGCCTTCTGGTGTGTGCAGCTGTGTGATGTGGATTTGCTCTTGTGGGCTGACCCTAAAGGAAGCAGCAGATTGTGTAGAAAAAGTGAATGGGGCAGTGTGCCTGTGTCACAGCTATTGTTCCAGGCTCTCTGCATGCTCAGGAAGGCATCACTTAGAGCAGAGTCTGGAGGGATTTCTGTCACTCCACAAAATTCTGAAATGCAGAGATTTTATTGAATCCTTGGGTTCTGATCTTATAAGAAATCTCAAGGAATTGAAGCCTGCTTATGTTTTAGTTTGGCCCAGGCCAAGGCTATGCAAGATACCAACAATCAAACCATAAAATCCACAGCCTGAAATACTCTCTGCCTGAATGAACAGCCTTTAAGGAGCAGAATATTTCCTCAAATCATAATTCCTCACTCTGTACCTGCTGTAGCTGTGACCTGTGATACCAAGATACCAACAATCAAACCATAAAATCCATAGCCTGAAATACTCCCTGAGTGAATGAACAGCCTTTAAGGAGCAGAATATTTCCTCAAATCATAATTCCTCATTCTGTGCCTGCTGTAGCTGTGACCTGTGCACAAAGACACAAAATGTGCCTCATCTCAGGGGCATCCTGACTCAGTTTTACTGCTTGAGACTCATCAGAAAATCTTCAACAGTGGCAAAGCAGTGCCTGGATGCTGCAGAAAAGTCTGAAATGCTGCTGATGGATCTCTGCTCTGCTTTTAACAGGGAGTGCAGTGATCCCTAGCCCAGCCCTGGGTGCAGCAGCAGCAGCAGAGCTGTGTGATGAGCAGAAACGTTCAGCAGTACAATGGGAAATGCTTTCCTGAGCCAACTTTGTTCCCAATAATTCAGGCTGAGGGCTCTATTCTCTGCACAGCCCGATGGCCTGGCCTGTCATGTGGTCAGGCACATTCTTTCCAGCTCCTTTCATGGCACAAACATTTGGGATGCTGTTGTTGAGCTGCTGTTGCTGCTCTCCCCTCTTTTTGAGGGTTCAGAGGGAGAAGATGCTGCTCTGGAGTGAACCCCTGGGGCTGGGTTTGGCATCAGCAGTGACCACCAAGGTGTTCCATGAGGGATGTGACCTTCCCAGGACATTGTCCCTTTCTCCCTACCCTCATTTGTGGCAGAAATGCAGAGGGAAACCAGCATGGGGTGATTGGAGCCTCCACCAGCTTCATGAGGCAGAGCAGGGTGAGTTTGGAGGGGTTTTTGTTGGAGGCCAGCAGTCCCAGCGTGGTGTGTGGCACAGAGCAGTGAGGCAAGGCTGGAATCTGCTAACAATGAGGCTGAGGTGGCTCTGTGCCACCCCAGAACTGCACAGGCGTGAGGGTTTTCCTTCAGCCAGCCATGTCCATGCATTTCCTGGAACAGGGACAAGGCCACACAGCTTCAAGCCACCAAAGACAACAGTAAACAATCAGCCTTGCTGGGCAGGCTCTGAGTTCCAGGAGTCAGACACTGTTTGTTTCCAGGGAAAGAAAAAGGGGAGAAGAAAATCTCTCACCATCAAGGATTTTTCCTGGATCTCACATGCAGGTCCAGCATCTCCCTGATCCCCTCCCAACATGCAGCCTGGAAGGACAGAGGTTTTATCCCATTATAAAAAAAAAAAAACCAACTCAGGAAAGGGATGGTTAAACACTGTCTCAAATCATGTCTTTATTTTGTGTGTGCTTTTTAAAAACTTCATCATTTTCTGCTGCTCCAAAGGGAGAAACAAACAGCTTTTAGGGAAATATTTCCATTGAAAAATCCAGCACTGGGGCTGTGTTTTTTGTACCCAGGGATGAGGAAGGGGAGGAAAAGCGTGTGCAGGGAATTCTGTCATTCTGGTTCCTCCCAAGGAACAGCCCCTCACAGCACTTCAGGAGTGCTGGGGAAGGACAGAGGTTTTATCCCATTATCCCAATTTAAAAACTCAGGAAAAGGATGGTTAAACACTGTCTCAAGTCATGTCTTTATTTTGTTTGTGCTTTTTAAAAATTTCACCATCTTCTACTGCTCCAAAGGGAGAAACAAACAGCTTTTAGGGAAATATTTCCATTGAAAATCCAGCACTGGGGCTGTGTTTTTTGTACCCGGGGTGAGGATGGGGAGGAAAAGCGTGTGCAGGGATTTCTCTCATTCCAGTTCCTCCCAAGGAACAGCCCCTCACAGCACTTCAGGAGTGCTGGGGAATGACAGAGGTTTTATCCCATTATCCCAATTTAAAAACTCAGGAAAGGGATGGTTAAACACTGTCTCCAAGTCATGTCTTTATTTTGTGTGTGCTTTTTAAAAACTTCTTCATTTTCTACTGCTCCAAAGGGAGAAACAAACAGCTTTTAGGGAAATATTTCCATTAAAAATCCAGCAGTGGGGCTGTGTTTTTTGTGCCCAGGGGTGAGGAAGGGGAGGAAAAACGTGTGCAGGGATTTCTCTCATTCTGCTTCCTCCCAAGGAACAGCACTTCAGGAGTGCTGTGGAAGGACAGAGGTTCTATCCCATTATTCCAATTTAAAAACTCAGGAAAAGGATGGTCAAACACTGTCTCCAAATCATGACTTGATTTTCTGTATGCTTTTTTTTTCTAATTTCACCATCTTCTACTGCTCTAAAGGGAGAAACAAACAGCTTTTAGGGAAATATTTCCATTGAAAATCCAGCACTGGGGCTGTGTTTTTTGTGCCCAGGGGTGAGGAAGGGGAGGAAAAGCGTGTGCAGGGATTTCTCTCGTTCCAGTTCCTCCTCACAGCACTTCTCTCTCTGGAGGAAACATCTGTGGCCATGGCCACGTTCCTGAGGCAAACCCCCCTGCCTGGGAGGCTGCTGTGTCCCAAATGCTTTGATTTCCTGGTTGCCATTTCTTAAAGATTATCTGGCTCCCAGAAAAGGGCAGCATTTCCCATGTTCCCATGTGTAATGTCCGTGATGGCTGCTGTAAACATCATGGAACGTTTCCCTGGCCCTCCTGTGACATAGGTAGCAAAATCTCTGCTTTTCATCTTGCAAAGCCCTGCAGAAATGTTTAGGGTCGTGTATCCTGCCATTGTTCTGGGCTGGGCATCCCACTGAAGTGCCTGGGAGAAATGAGTTCAGGATATGGATCTATCTCTGCTCCATCTCTGCTGCAGCCCCAGGAACATCCACATTTTACAGAGGGGAAGGCAGAGATGGCTCCTGATAGACTGGAGGCAACTGGTGATTCCCACCCCTTTGGAAAACAACAGGAGCACAGGCCAAAAACTCAGCAGAAGTTCTAAAAAACCCAAAAGTTCTGAAAAACCCAAAAGTTCTAAAAAACCCAAAAGTTCTAAAAACCCGCCCAACCAAGCCCCTCTTGGGCTCTTCTGTATGACAGAGCTGATGTTCCCAGTGGAGATTTTGATACCTGGAGTGTCAGAATTGATGTTCCCAGTGGAGATTTTGATACCTGGAGTGTCAGAATTGATGTTCCCAGTGGAGGTTTTGATACCTGGAGCATCCGGATGGCTCTGGGAGCCCTTAATCCCACTGGTCCTCCTGTTCCAGAACTTTCCATCAAATACCCAGCACCTGGCAGGCACAAACCACAGCTCCTGCTCTGGGACAAGGCACCAATGAGAATTTTTTTCACAGAATTTTGCCCCAGGAGCATCCATTTTACAGATGGGAAGGGAGGGATGATACCTGATAGACTGGGGGCAACTGGTCATTCCCACCCCTTTGGAAAACAACAGGAGCACAGGCCAAAAACTCAGCAGAAGCTCTCAAAAAACCTAAACCAAGCTTCTCTTGGGATTTTCTATGTGACAAAAATGATGTTCCCAATGAAGATTTTGATACCTGGAGCATCAGGGTGGCTCTAATCCCACAGGTCCTCCTGCTCCAGAACTTTCCATCAAATACCCAGCACCTGCCAGGGACAAACCACAGTTCCTGCTCTGGGACAAGGCACCAAAGAGATTTTTTTTCCAGAATTTTGCCCCAAGAGAATCCACATTTTGCAGATGGGAAGGCAGAGATGGCTCCTGATAGACTGGGGGCAACTGGTGATTCCCACCCTTTGAAAAACAACAGGAGAACAGGCCAAAAACTCAACAAAAGTTCTAAAAAACCTCAACCAAGCCCCTTTTGGGATTTTCTGTGTGACAGAATGGATGCTCCCAGTGGAGATTTTGATACCTGGAGCATCAGGGTGGCTCTAATCCCACAGGTCCTCCTGCTCCAGAATTTTCCATCAAATACCCAGCACCTGGCAGGCACAAACCACAGCTCCTGCTCTGGGAGACAAGGCACCAATGAGAATTTTTTTCACAGAATTTTGCCCCAGGAGCATCCATTTTACAGATGGGAAGGGAGGGATGATACCTGATAGACTGGAGGCAACTGGTCATTCCCACCCCTTTGGAAAACAACAGGAGCACAGGCCAAAAACTCAACAAAAGTTCTAAAAAACCCAAAAGTTCTAAAAACCTGCCCAACCAAGCCCCTCTTGAGCTCTTCTGTGTGACAGAAGGGATGTTCCCAGTGGAGATTTTGATACCTGGAGCATCAGGGTGGCTCTAATCCCACTGGTCCTCCTGCTCCAGAACATTCCATCAAATACCCAGCACCTGCCAGGGACAAACCACAGCTCCTGCTCTGGGACAAGGCACCAAAGAGAATTTTTTTCCCAGAATTTTGCCCCAGGAGCATCCATTTTACAGATGGGAAGGCAGAGATGGCTCCTGATAGACTGGAGGCAACTGGTGATTCCCACCCTTTGGAAAACAGCAGGAGCACAGGCCAAAAACTCAACAAAAGTTCTAAAAAACCTCAACCAAGCCTCTCTTGGGATTTTCTGTGTGACAGAATTGATGTTCCCAGCATTTTGTCTCCCAGGGGATGCCTGGAGCCTTTGATCCCCCTGGTTCTCCTGCTCCAGAACTTTCCAGCACATGGAACCAGGGACAAGGCACAGCTCCTGCTCTGGGAGACAAGACACAAACCAGAAATTGTTCCCCAAATGTGCCACCTGCAGAGGTGTCCAAGTCACCCAAATGTGTTATCACCCTCCCCATCCCACACTTTGAGCCAAGCCAGGTTTACCTTTCCTTAAAGAATAAAACAAACAACACAGAGCAGTGAAATGGGATCAAAAAAAGGCCAAGGAAAAAGAGAAACATTCATGTGCTGAAAGCTGCCACATCTCGAAGCATTACCAAACCCATGGCTACCACTCCTCCAGGTTTCAGAGTGAATAATTGTTCAGACAAGAGCCATAGTGGTGTTTTTTAGAGGGATCTCAGAGTGTTTCCAGGCCCCTGCACTGCTCAGGCTCTGCAGTTTGGCATTTCCATCCCTCTGCAGGGACTTCTCCTCACCCCCACACAACTGCTGCAGCAAGTTCTGCTCCAAAAGAGCTCCTGGTACCCCCAAAGTCCCTGCAAAACTTTCCAGGCCATGTCATCCTGCTTTCCCAGGTGTGTTTGTTTATTTTTGCAGTAATTAGGCTGAAGCTGAGCCGAGCCTCAGAGCTGCACTTTCTGTGCCATTCCAGGGGTTTGAGCTTTGCTGCTTTACATAAAGGAAGGTCTGTGCTCAGGCTCCTGTTCTCACTGCTGAAGCCAAGTGGCACTGCCAGTGTCCCCACATCCCTTCCCATGATTTAGCCATGGTTTGACCTCTGGAATTGCCATTTGCTCTCTGGTGCTCCTTCGGAGATCTCTGAGGTGACCTGGAGAAGTGTCTGAGGAAAGGAAATCCCTGTTGGTGGCACAGTGACTCCTCAGTGAAACCTTCCAAAGGATCTGCAGCTCCCCTGAAAAAAATTAGTTCAAGACTGGAATTGGAATATCTATCAGAAGTTCGGATGAAGCAGAGCAACCTCTGATTCATGGAATGGTTTGGGTTGGAAGCGACCTCAAAGCTCATCAAGGCAGGGACACCTTCCACCATCCCAGGGTAATCCAAGCCCCATCCAGCCTGGCCTTGGACAATTCCAGGGATCCAGGGGCAGCCACAGCTCCTTTAGGCACCCTGTGATAATGGAAATTTGGATATTGAGCCAGAAGCTCAATAAGATTTATTCCTTCTGTTGTCTTTTATTAATAATAAACTCACAGGATCATTTAGGTTGGAAAAGACCCCCTGGGATCATCCAGTCCAACCACTGATATGAACATTCTGGTTTTAATTCCTCACTGGATTCTGACAGGGAAAGTTACTAAAGAAAACAAGGGAGCCCTCGTGCCTTTCCTCACTCATGGAGGCAACCTGAGAGTTTCTAGGAATAACATCAGCTTCCAGCTGCAGAGCTGCACTGGGGGCACCTCCTGCTCTTCAGGGGGCTCCTTTCATCCACCTGTTCCATCCCTGAGGATGATTCCTTGTGGCCAAGATTCCTTGGCAGGGATAAATCCTCCAGGAGCATCCCAGTACTGTTTTTTCCTGCAGAGCATCAGGCAGGAGATGCTTGGAAAGGGAACAGATGTTCAGGTGTGGCCTCCCAAAAGCATTGCAGAAATTGAAGTCCTCTTCCAAAAGTGATAAGAGCTGTTCTTTGATCCCCTGAGGTGCACAGATCCCAAATATTTTGGTTTTGAGGAAGAAATCAGGTGCTTACTGATTCTTATGGATCTCAGCCTTTAGGGCTGCTAAGAACTTGGTGCCACACTCATCCCCTGGTATCTCAAATACCTATTTAAGATCCCAGGTGTTGCTCCCACAGGTTCAATCTCCAAGGTTTTCTGTAAATCTGGATAATCCAGCCCATCTGAGAGCATCCTGTGTCAGGTGCCTGTATCCATGGATTACTCCATGCTTTTCCATGCCAGGTATTCCCATCTGTCCCACCTGGGCACAGAAAAGGTTTGATCCCCAAGTGCTCCATAAAGGAGTTTCACCTGTGTGAAGATAAAGGGATAAAAGGGATGTTCCCCTCAGAGGCCCGGATACCAGAAGAGAAAAATGAAAACAAAATAAATACATTTTTAAAACTATTTTTAAAATAATTAATACAGAAGAAACCCAAGCTTTTTTAGCACCCACCAGGTGGGGAGAGGCTCCAAACCGGCCCTACCTGGGCGGGCTCGGAGCCGAACTCTGGGGCAGCCGCGGGCCGGCGCTCCCGCCCGCTGCCGCCAGGTGGCGCTGCCGCCACGGGAACGGCACCGCCCCCACCGAACCCCGGGATTGACAATTCCAGCGGGATCATCCCCAATGTACCACCGGGATCATCCGAATGTGTCACCGGGATCATCCGAATTTATCACTGGGATCATCCTGAATATATCACCGGGATCATCCGGATATCACTGGGATCATCCTGAATATATCACCGGGATCATCCGGATATCACTGGGATCATCCCGAATGTGTCACCGGGATCATCCCAATCCCAGCGGGATCATCCCGAATGTGTCACCGTCATCATCCCGATATCACCGAGATCATCCCAATCCCACCGGGATCATCCCAATCCCACCGGGATCATCCCGAATATATCACCGGGATCATCCCGAATATATCACCGGGATCATCCCGAATATATCACCGGGATCATCCCAATCCCACCGGGATCATCCCGAATATATCACCGGATATCCAATTACCACCGGATCATCCTAATCCACTGGGATTTCCCAATTTATCACCAGGATCATCCTAATCCCACTGGGATTATCCCAAATATGTCACCGGGATCATCCGAATATATCACTGGGATCATCTGGATACATCACCGGGATTATCCCGAATATATCACCAGGATCATCCGAATTTATCACCGGGATCATCTGGATATATCACCAGGATCATCCGAATTTATCACCAGGATCATCCGAATTTATCACCGGGATCATCCAGATATCACCAGGATCCTCCAACCCACCGGGGTCTTCCAATACCCCTGGGATCATGCAAATCCCACCCGGATCATCCAGACCTTACTGGGATCATCCAGCACCCCAGGATCATCCAAATCCTATCGGGATCATCCAAATCCCCACTGGGATCTTCCAACACCCCTAGGATCATCCAAATCCCCACTGGGATCTTCCAGCATCCCTGGGATCATCCAAATCTTACTGGGATCATCCAAATCCCACCAGGATCTTCCAACATCCCTGGGATCATCCAAATCTTACCAGGATCATCCAAACCCACCAGGATTGTCCAGCATCCCCGTCATCATTAAACAGCCCTGGGATCATCCAAACCTACCAGGATCTTCCAAACTCCCAAGGATCCCTCAAACCCACCTGGGATTGTCCGAAAGCCCCCAGGATCCCTCAGCTCCCTGGGATCCCTCCAATTCTCCCACAGGATCCTCCAAACCCCCCAGGATCCCTGAGAGACCTCTCACCACCATCCCCACCCCAATGCTGCCTCCCAAAAATGCTGCAGATCATCCCAATGGACCTTCCCAAAAATGTGTGCCCCCCACAGGGGTTCCACCTCCACATCCCTTCTTCCAGGCCTTCCTTAGGATCCCTGTGCTCCTTCCAGCTCTGTCCCCACGTGGGGCTCACAAACACCCCTGGGGACACGAGCCCACGAGCAGGTGACAGTGACAGACACAGCTCCAGCTGTGTGGCCTTGTAGGGATGGGGGGAAACATCCTGGCAGGAGCAGAGGGAAGCACCAGAGTCTTTTGGATTTGCCAGAATTTGCCACCAGAATCCCTGAATAAAGGACACCAATATCCTCTGATCCAGAGGGGACAAACCTGCCTGGAGACACCAGGCCCTGTTTGTCATCACACTCCAAAATTTTATGCCTGTAGAAAATTCCTGGGTAATTCCATCCCTGTAGAAAATTCCCTGGCAATTCCATCCCTGTAAAAAAAATCCTGAGGAATTTCATCTCTTTAGAAAGTTCCTGGGCCTGCACAGGGCATCAGCAATGAGAAGTTGTTTCCTGAAGCAGAAATGCCTAAACCCCAAAAGAAAATGGGTTATTTCCCCTAAGGATTGGGGTGTGAGGGATGAGGAGCAGGGAGCTGGTGCTGAGCTGAGTCCCAGCAGCTGAGCTCAGCCAGATCTGAGCCTTTCCAGCAGCAAATCCCACATTTCTGAGCAAGCCCTGCCTCGCTGCTCTCCCTGGGCTCCCACAGCATTTCTGGGCAAGTTTATCCTTCCTCACCTCCTCTCAGAGCCCAGCCACTCCTGGAAAAGCAAAAACAGCTTAGGGTTTGCCCAAAAAATACTGGGGTTTGCTGAAAATACTGGGAAAAACCCTGTTGGGCTTTTGCAGATGGAGAGTTGGGGGGTTTTGCAGGGGCTGGGGGATTTTACAGGAGTTGGGGGGTTTGCAGGAGCTGGGGGATTTTACAGGAGTTGAGGGGTTTGCAGGGGCTGGGGGATTTTACAGGAGTTGAGGGGTTTGCAGGGGCTGGGGGATTTTGCCTTCGGGTCTGCCATCCCCTAGGACTGAAAATCCTGGGAAAAACCCCATTGGGCTCTTGCAGATGGAGAGTTGGGAGGTTTTGCAGGATCTGGAGGGGGTTTTACAGGAGCTGGGGGTGGGGGTTTGCAGGAACTGGAGGGTTTTGCTGATGGAGAACTGGAGGTTTGCAGTAGCTGGGGGGGTTGCAGGAATTGGGGTGGTTTTGCTCGAACTGGGGGTTTTGGAGGAGATGGGAAGGTTTTTGCAGGAATTGGGGGGGTTTGCTGGAACTGGGGGGTTTGGAGGAGCTGGGGGGTTTTGCAGATGGAGATTTGGGGGTTTTGCAGGAGCTGGGGAGGGTTTTGCAGGAGCTGGGGGGTTTTACAGATGAAGAGTTGGGAGTTTTGCAGGAGCTGGGGGGTTTTACAGATGGAGAGTTGGGGTTTTGCAGGAGCTGGGGGGTTTTACAGATGGAGAGTTGGGGGTTTTGCAGGAGCTGGGGAGGGTTTTGCAGGAGCTGGGGGGTTTTACAGATGGAGAGTTGGGGGTTTTGCAGGAGCTGGGGGTTTTACAGATGGAGAGTTGGGGTTTTGCAGGAGCTGGGGGGTTCTGGTCCCTCCTGGCTGCTGGAGGGCTGTGGGATGGAGAGCTCCTGTTTAGACTGAGCTCACTGGCTTGAGGAATATGTGGCGTCCCCGGAATGCAGCTGCTCTGTTTTTCCAGGTTTGGAAAGCCACGGGAGGGAGAGGAATGAATCACATCAGGCTTTGGTGGGGAGCAGATACAGAACCCCTGTGAGCTGGGCTCGAGCCTCACAAGGTGCTGCCTGCCCTTCCCGGCCTCCAGCAGCACCAAATGCCAAACAGGACCCAAAAATCCACCCAAAATCCACCCCAAATCAACCCAAAATCCACCCAAAATCAACCCCAAATCCACCCAAAATCTACCCAAAATCAACCCAAAATCCACCCAAAATCCACCCAAAATCTACCCAAAATCCACCCAAAATCTACCCAAAATCCACCCAAAATCCCCCTAAATTCCACCCCAAATCACCCCCAAATCACCCCAAATCCACCCAAAATCCACGCAAAGGGATGCAAGCAAACCTTGGGAGTGACAGTGAAATTTCAAAGAGCTGAGCTCCTAACCCTGGACCATTATTAAAGCCACACCTAGTACAGATATTTTCTTTAGGAGTAAAAAACCTTCTGGTTTCAGCTTGAACCTAAAAGGATGGAGACAACGTGCTCACCTCTGACAGGGATGTGGGAAAAATCAGCCCAGAAAAGCATAAAAACAAGGAAAAGCAATAATTCTGCAGGCAGATTGCTGCTGGCTTAAAGAGATCTAAAAAAAGATTTAAAAACCCCCAAAACATTAACAAAATTTTTAAAAAACACCCAAAACCCCACAACGCTCCTCAAAAAACCCCCACAAAACTACAAATAAAAATCCCACTCTGAAAAGGCCTTCACCAGCTCTAATAAAGCCCTGCCTTAATTACAATAATATTATAAGTTTCTCCCTTGTTATAGCAAACTTGGATTTTAATTAAGCTGGGCTAATTAGCGTGCAGTGATTAAATTTCTCTCTCTAAAGGCAGAAATCCACAACCACGTAATCAGATTAATTCGCTTGCATCTCTTTTTTATGGGCGTTCATATTGAATATCAATAGAGACAGATTGGCCCACGAATTAAAGCAAAAAAATTCTGGATACTGGAGCATCCTAAATTAGCCCAAATACCCCAAATTTCACAGGAAAATACCAATATTTAAATGCAGATTTATCACTGCCCCGTGCATGACGGAGATGGTGCAGTTGATCTGCTTAATTTCTGCCTGTTTATTAATTCCTAATAATTTGGGTTCATTTGGGTAAATTTCTTTCAATTTTATGAACTTTTATTGATTTTTCATGCGGGAAAATAAATAATTTTCCTGCCGGCTCAGAAAATTCCCGGGGTGGAGGAGGAGGGAAAAAAGGAGTTGGAAAATTTCCGGGATGGAGGAGGAGGGAAAAAAGGAGCCGGAAAATTTCCGGGATGGAGGAGGAGGAAAAAGGAACCGCGGGCTCCTCACGCCTGGAATTCGAGGGAGAGGCAAAGAGCTGTCAAACAGCACCTTTAGGCTTGATAAAAAAATGGAATAATCCTAATAATAAAAAGCTAAAAATAAAAAGCACCTCCGCTTTTCCTCCTTCTGCGTTTCAATAGCCTCAATTGAAATATTTCCCAGCAGGGAAATTGGCAACCAGGACTCTGCCAAGGTGAAAAAACCCTAAAAAGTCGATTTTGAATCTATGCCGGGACGGGGAATTATTGCCCGAGGGTTTGCAGGGCCGGACTCCTCATTAATTAAGGTTAATTACACCGCATGCTCGTTTATTTGCTGCTCATACAATCGTGAAGCCCATGTACAAATAACATACAGGTTTTATTTCGGGATTTTTTTTTCTTTAGGACAAAACGTACACAAAAAAAAGGCGAAAAAATCAAAAAAACAAACCCACATAATTACAGTTTTATACAGTGCAGAAAGAATTAAAATAGGTGTCACCGAACTGTACAACGTCAGGGTGGAAAAAAAAATAGAGAGGAGAGGGAGGGGAATAATCCTTCATTATATATATATTTCTATAAAAACATATGGAGGATTGTCTTTACACAGAGACCACGGTCGCTTGCAAATTTACAAAGGTTAACTAAAAAAACCCAAATCTATATGGCAAATATTGCCAACAGAGATTCCCCGATTTAATACTGATCAACTGAGACTATTCGTGTCTCGATTATTAGCAACAACAACAACAAAAACCAAAAAAGAATTGTAGAATAAATAACAGGATGAGCATGGCTGTCTCTTTCCAAAGTGCCTTGTTCTCTCTGCATAGGGTCTGATCCCGCAGTCTTTATGCAGGCAAAAAAACCCAAAATTCATAGTTCCAAAAAATCCCTCTGAGAGATTTTTTTTTTGCCCGCTGGGTGTTGGCCGGAAAAAAAAAAAAAAAAAAAAAAAAAAAATTAAAAAAGGAAGGAAAAAAAAAATTTTAAAGTATTTTTCCGGGCTCGAAGTGAGACGGCACCGAGGGGATTTGAGTTCGGGGTCTGTTCCAGCCCTGGTGGCATCGCTCACCGCCAACTCCCAAACTGAGTTTGCAATTTCTTTTTTTTTTTAAAGAAGCATCAAAACCTCATTTGGCAAAGCCTCACCCCAAACTCGCAGCCGGGGCTTTTAGGACGAACGGGGGAGCTGCTTTTGCTTTCTCCTCCATCCCTTCCCAAGCAGAAGAAGGAGGCACAGACGGGCTCGATGCTCAGCTCGCTGCCGGAGCTCGGGTCCGTTCCTGCTGGCCGAGGCCAGGCTGGGACAGGGGACATGGGGACACGGGATATCCCCTGGCACCCACAGCGTCCTGGGGGATGCTCAGCGCCCGACTCCGGTTTGTTCCTGCTGCCCAAAGCCGGGTTGGGAGAGGGGATGGGGACATGGGAGATCCCCTGGCGTCCTGGAGGATGCTCATTACCCGGCTCCGGTCCGTTCCTGCTGCCCAAAGCCAGGCTGACTCATGGCACATGGGACATGGGACACCCCCTGGCATCCAGAGCGTCCTGGGGGATGCTCATGGCCCGGCTCTGGCTCCCAGGAGCGGGGTTTGTCCGGCCCGGCTCCTCACATAACGCACGGCTTGATGTCCTGGTATGTCACTTGTTGGTGGTAATAGGAGCCGCTGCCCGCCGAATGCATGGAGGAGGAGGCCATGGCGTTGAAAGAGAAGACGAATTCCTTTCTGTCGCACATGCTCGGAGACTGCGAGTGATACCGCGGGATGCCTGCGGGACGGGGGAGAGATGGTCAGCAGCGCCAAGAGGTTCATCAGGAGAGGGTGAACAACATCCCAACAACGCGGGATGGGGTTAAAAAAAATTCCAACAACCCAACCCGCCCGTCCGGCCCTGCTCCGAGCGCGGATTTGGGGCTGTTTTTGGCACATCGGGGTCCGCGGGTGCGGGCAGGTGCGGCAGAGAGCCCCGCGGCCCCGGGCCGGCGATTCCCTGCCCGGTCCGAGGGCACTAGCGAGCAGAAGGGATTTGCGTTGGGTTTAGGATTTTTTGGTTTTGTTTCAGCACTTAGATTTATTTTCTTTCGCCCTGGCTGCTTTTCCCACCGCCTCGGCCCGTGCGGAAAATGCGCCGGGTGCGGAGCGGGGCAGCTCCGGGAGCGGCGGTGGGGCCGAGAGCCGCCGGGAGCGGGGCTGTTCCCGCCGCCCCTGCCGCCACCTCGGCATGGAAAAGCGCCCCGGGAATTGGGGGTGCGCTGGGCAGAGGGGTGCCCTGTCCCGGAGCCGCTCCCGCCACTCCTTTGGGTGATAATCTGAGCGATTCGGTGAAGGCCGCGCACGGGCCCGGTGGCTCCTCGGGGCGGATTCCCAGCTCCAGTTTTCCAGAGGCCCTGGATGCGCTGAGCTCCGGGAACCGCCCCGGGGCTGGAGGGTGCCCGTGGTGGGCACTGCCCCAGCCCGGCCGGGACTGGGGATCTGCCCGGGTTCTGCAGTTCTGGCCCGGCCCGGCTGATGCATTTTCCCCGCTTCGCTTTGTGTTTTTGACCCGTTTGTTCTCCGCTTCGCAGCCGTTCCTGTCAGGCACGTCCCGCTCCCCCGAAGGCCCGGGGTGATGGGCAGGGACCCCTAAATCTGCCCCATCACCCGCCCATGGCTCCGGGGCTCCCCCGTGCCACGAGAGCCCGGCAGCCACCGCAGCCCGAGCGGAATTTGGGCAGCAAAGCGAAACCCAGCGCTGGCCTCGTCCCTTCCGAGGCCTTTTCCCGGCCAAGCACCATCTCCGGTCCACGCCTCAGGACAAATGCAACCCCGACAGCTCCAGGAACGAGACCGAGCCGGGGTTTTGGAGAGCGGGAGGATTTGGGGGATCCGGGCCACCGGCTTCGGCCTGGCCGGCGGATGGAGGGAAGGTGATGGGCCGGGAAAACACGGCCTTGAGATGTGTGAGAAAACACAGCGGATGGCGGGGAAGGGGCCAGAGGTGGCACGGGGTGGGATGGCGTGACTGGCGGATCAACCCATGGGGAATTTCTCCCTTTTCCCTCCAAGTGCCGATGGAGCATCCCCGGCCTCTCCTTCCGCAGCTCCCCGAGCCCACCGGCCTTAGGCCTGGGGCGGCCCTGGACGTGAGGGAACCGCCGGGAAAAGCGGAGCCCCGGCCCCGCAGCGGGGAGAGCCCCGACGGGCTGCCCCCGGGAAAGGAGGCGACGAGGGAGGGTACAGGCATGTTCCCCTCGGGACCATCATTAAAAGCGCCCACGAAGCGGCATCGCGGCTGGCAGCGGCACCGCCGGGACCCATGCGGGGCCCGCAGCCCCGGCCGAGCCCCGCGGTCGCGCCGCACGCGTGGCCGCGCCTTACCTTGGAGGTCGGCGGTGTTGTGGCTGTTCTGGTGCAGGTAGGGCTGGTCCAGGGAATGCGTGGAGAGGCTGGAGGAGAGCGGGTTGGCCGTGGGGTTGCAGGGCGACAGGGGCTGCTGCTTGATGTAGGACGCGCCGCTGTTGAGGGCGGCCGAGGCGCTGGGCGCCCACGCCGAGGCCGAGCTGGAGTAAACCGAGTGCGGCTCCATCACGCCGCCGGCGGGGAGCAACGGGGATGCGGGCACGGAGCTGTCGTGGTGCGGGTATTCCCCGGCCGAGGAGCCGGTGCAGCCGCCCATGTAGGTGTGCCCACCGTTGGCGGGCAGGTGAGGCACGGAGTGTCCCGCCAGGCCCATCCCCTCCACGTTGCTGGACAAATGCCCGTTCATCATCCCCAAGCCCCCTTCGAGGGAGAGGCTGTTGGGGGGGCAGGAGAGCCCGCCGGCCGAGCCCTGGAAGCCGTAGCTGTCGGGGAGGTGGTTGAAGCTGAGCCCGTTCATCATGCTGTACATGGGCTTCAGCGCCTGGCATTTCCTCCGGAACCCGCGGGGCCGGCGGCGGAACGAGCCTTCCTCGAACATGAACTCGCTGGCCGGGTCGATGGTCCAGTAGTGGCCCTTGCCCGGGCGTCCCAAGCCCTTGGGCAGCTTGATGAAGCACTCGTTGAGCGAGAGGTTGTGGCGCACCGAGTTTTTCCAGCCCTGGTAGGAGCCTCGGAAGAAAGGGAAGCGGCTCTGCAAGAACTGGTAGATCTCGCTGAGGGTCAGGCGTTTGGAAGGAGAGCTCTGGATAGCCATGACGATGAGGGCGATGTAGGAATAAGGCGGCTTCTCCGGCCGCCGGATCCCCGCGTTCGTCTTCTTCGCCTTGGGGCCGCCGCCGCCCGGGGCCCCGCCGCTGCCCGGGGCGCTGCCGGCCGCGCCGCCGGTCCCCGCGGAGGCGGCGTCCATGGCCGAGCTCTGCGGCTGCTTCTCAGCCACGGAGGACATGGGGCCGTAGCTGCTCTGCACCGGAGGAGGAGGGGGCTGAGAGGACAGAGCCTGCTGCGCTTCTGCAGTCATCTACGGCCAGGTCCGCGGCGGCCAGCCCCAGCCCCGGCCCTCCTCCTCCTCCTCCTGCCGCCCCCCCAGCGCCCCCGCGAAAGGCCGCGCTGCTGGGGGCTCGCCACTCACCCACCGCCCTCCCTCCGGCGTCCTCCCGGCCCCCCGGCGGCTTCGCTTTCCACCGGGAGACTTCACCCCTCCGTGGATAAACAAATGGAAGCGACGACACCCCCCACCCCCCCTTGCCTCCTCCTTCTCCTCCCACTTTATCCCTAAATCCGAGCGCGGCTGCAGAAGGCGAGCGAGAGGCGGAGGGTCGGGGGGAGGCGGGATGGGGGGGCGGGTGGAAGCGAGCTGAGCTCGGCTGCTGCTGCTGCTGCTGCGAGAGACGAGCCGGGGCCGCCGCCCGCGCCTGCCCCGCTGCCCCTCGCCGGGCCGGGCTCCCGGGGCCGCCGCCGTCCCCTCCGGAGGCTTTAGCTGGGCTGGCGCTGCCGCTGCTGCGGGGAGCTGCTTCCCATCGCGGTGGCTGTCGAGTCTGCCCCCGGTCCCGCCGCTCGCCTTCTACTTTATCTCTCGCAGCGGCGTCTGCCGCTCCTTTGACAGACGTAAGCGCGGAGCGGAGATCCCCGCCCCGAGCCGCTCCCCCCCGCCCTCCCGGCCCCGTGCCGGCCCCCTCCGCCGCCGCTCCCCGCTGGTGGGCAGCTTTTAAAGAGCCCTTTCCACGCCGCCCTGCCCTGCCCCACCCGGGGGGGCTGCACGCCGCGCCCCTGCCCGCCGCGGAGAGAACCGCGCGTGTATCTCTCTATGTGTGTGTGTCTGTGTGTGATTTATGCCACGCGTGACCGTGAGGCTCCTCCATCCCCTCCCTGCCCCTTTCCCAGCCCTGCAAAGCGCAGACCGGGCCCCGCGGGCCGGGGAAGGGCGTGCGGGCAGCGCGGAGGTTCCGCGCGTGGCGTGGGGCAGGACGGCGCTGCCCGGCCCCGGCTCCGCGCTGCGCGCAGCTTCACCCACTTCAAACCCCCTCTTCGTGCGCTCTTTTTAAGCTCGGCGGGCCCGGGCAGGATGTTTATACTGCGCAATGTAAACACGGGCTCGGGGGTGCTTTAATAAAAAGAAATCGGCGAAAACTGCCGCTGCCTCGCGAAATGCCCTTTTCTGCCTCCGCCGCCGCGCCGGGGCCGGGAACGGGCTGCGGACCCCTCGCCTGCTCCGGAGCTGCTTTAGGGATGAGGGTGGGTTGGTTCGTTTTGGGTTGTTTGGGGTTTTTTTCGGGGGGGTGTGTATAAATCCGTGCTGGAGTTTCGCGGCTCCGTGCCCGGAGTTGGACGCTCAGCTCCGGCGGTGCCGCGGGCACACGCGGCGGGTGGGGGGCAGGAAAATAGAGCACCAGAGGGGTAGAGACCCCCTTTTCTCCCTCCCCTCTGCCCCAAAAGCCGCCTCTCTGAGCACCGTGCCGCCGGCAGAGCTGTCACTCGAGGTGAGTCGCTTGGAACCTTTGTCACCGTGTCGCGGCCCGCGCGTGGAAAGCGGCGCGGTGCGGGGGTGGTGACATTGTGGGTGGGCACGGGGGAAGGAGTCTGAGCTCTCAGGGCTGCCGATGTGCCGGGTGCTGCCTCCTGCTCCCTCTCGACATCGGGGAAAAGAAAAAAGAAAGGAAAAGGGGGAAAAAAATCCATCCCGTCCCCCCGCACCCCGCTGCAGGCCCCGCCGCAGGGCTGTGGGCGCATCCCTGAGCAAAGAGAGAGAGGGGACACCGTCCCTCCCCAATCCCCTCGTCTTCCAGCTTCGCTTTTCAAGGTTTTAATGATAATTTAATACCTTTTAAAGGAAAGATAGGCACCGATCGGGTTTCCAAACTCCCTCCGTGTTATTGGCGAGCAGTTGTGAGCAGCCTCCGGGGCGCCTGTCACATCTGTGGTACGACCAAGAGGGATTTCACATCAGGGTTTTCTTTTTTTTTTTTTTTTTTTTTTTTACCTTTCTATCCTCACCCTTCCTGTCTTTTCCCCACTTTTCGAGGAAAAAAAATAAATCATCCTTCAGGCAGCACCGGCCCTTCCGTTCCCGGTGCAAACGGGCCCGGGACAGGCACGGGAGAGCCCCGGGCAAGCCCCGGGCTGGGGGCAGGTAGCCAGGGAGGGGTGGGAGGAGGTTGGGACAGTTATTTCAGTTATTTCTGGAGTTTTTCCGCGGAGGAGGAGGAGAAGGAGCAGCTCTGGCTGCCCGGGGAGGCGGCGGCCGCTGCGCGGAGCAGAACGCAGAGCGCGGGGGCTGCTCGGGAAGCGGGGAAAGCTGCCCCAAAATCGCTTTTTTTGGGCAGCAATCACCTTCCCCGGGGTTTACATCCCCGAGGAGGCTGGTGCAGAATATTCCCTCTGCTTGTCGCTGCTTTTTTTTTTTCTTTTTGCTGTGGGAGCGCATCTCTGACCCCGAGCTTTGCTCCGCATCGAATGTTCCCCCCGGCTCGCGAAAAGGGTGGATTTCTTTCTTTTATGTCACTCTGTGACCGAATCTCCCCGATCTGCCCCCAAAACACCCGGGGATGGAGCTCTAAACACAGCGCAAAGCACCCGTGGAAAAATCCCATTCAAAGCGTTTGCCACCGGCAGCGTTTCCACGAGGAAATAAAATATCTCTGAGTTAAAAAATCCTAAAGCTCTCCGTGGAAATCAAACTATTTCCCTCAAAGAAAATCAGTCCGTTCACGAGTGCCCTTTCTCCCTCTCGCAATATCTTTTAGGAGAGGGAAGATTTAGTTTGCGATGCATTTATTATCGCTAGCAAAAGTTAAAAATGGGAATATCTCGCTCCCGGGTCTTATAGGCCTCGTCGTGGGAATTTCAGAAATGTTTTAATCCGAGCGCACAAGATGGGGAAAGGAAAGTTTTGGGGAGGAAAAGCCTGGTATACGAGGAGGAGGAGGAGGATGGTGTGGGCGAAAACGGGACTCGCTTTTGGTGTTGTCTGCTCGTGATTCGGGTGGGTTAATCGGGTCCTCCCCAGCCCCCGATGGGCAGAGATGAAAAGAAGGGAGAAAAAGAAGAAATGACAAAAATTAAATTATCATCTGGCGCAATTAGCCTCTCCCATCCCGCTCGGAGCCGCTTTCCCGACCCCTCCAACACCCCCGGCCCCGCCGCGCTTCCCACTCGGCTCCTTCCCTCCCCCTGCCCGAAACTCGGGCCGTGTTTTGTGTAAAAATAGACAAATCCGAGCTTTCTTCCTTTTCCTGCGCCCAAGGTATTTTTCCTAGCTAATTGCTTAAGTGAAGTCAACTCGGCTTGCAGGCCGGTGTAACCCGAGGATGGAAATGGATCTAGGTGGGATTGTTCCAGGGCGCTGCTCCGACAGGGGCCGGGCTGTTCCTGCGAGCCCGGACCACCCAGGCCGAGGGGAGTGACCGCCCCGTGTCCCCCTCCCCGCTGTCCTGCTTTGCATTAACACCCCCCGCGGGACCCCCCCTGTTCCCCAGCACCAGCCTTTCCCCCTCGCCTGCTTTGGGGTTTTTTATTTTTTTTTTTTTTTTTTTTCAGTCGCCGCCATCCCCGTGGCCGCTGGCCCCAAATCCGCGGCGAATTGATCCCTAAATGTTTATTTAAAGGCGAGGGGGTTGAGGATGGAGGGAGGAGAGCTGGGAGAAGGTGGAAGCACTAAGGGAGAGATGTTTTTAGGGAGATGCGCGCACACCCCAAATATTTTTTTGCGGGTCCATCACACGGCACCGCTTTGGACCTTTCCCAGTCCCAACCTTGGCCTCTCGCATTCCTGGAGGCAAAGCCCGATCTCCAGGACCTGGAGAAGATTTTGGGAGAGCAGAAGCCGAAATTGGGAGGGTAACGAAGCTGCCCAAGTGTCTGAAGCGGCTGCGGGGAGGTGCGGGCTGGCTGTCACCGCCGTGCCTCAGGCAGAAGTTCAGGCTTTGGTCAGAAAGGAAAAAAAAAAAAAAGAAAAAAAAAAAGGAAAATCTTAATCTCCCCCTTTTTGTCTCCCTTTTCCCCCCTCTGCCCGTCCCGAGTCTCCCCCCGCCCTTCAAGCCCAGATTTTCCATGACGTCCTTCAATGAAATATTGCAGCACAGGAATTTACAGCCTTCTTCAGCTCGGGATTTTTTTGCTGCGGAGTTTTCTGGCAGGAGCCGCTCCCTGCAATACAAATCGGTTCCAGCGATAATAAGCTCGGAGCGCTACCACTCAGTCACAATCGCTTCCCACAGAGATCTTCCAAATATCTCCGGGTATTTTTATCCCCGTTCAGGCACGGATAGACAGAATGCTTTCCCGTGGGGATGCTTTTGGGCTGGCTGGAATTCAGCCCCGGAGAATTTGGTACCGAGAGAAACAGCGGGGCTGAGCCAGAGCAGGGCTGGGACCCGGCGAGTGATGCTCCCACATCCCACAAATTCGTCCTTAAAGGCAGCTCGATTTGTAAATCCAAGTGTAAATCCAGGTGTAAATCCAGGTGTAAATCCGTTCCTGAGGCATTCAGACTTTCCTGGACGAGGTTTCTTCCCTGGGGGCCCGAGGTTAGGGATGCTCCCAAAGCAAACAAAGCCCTTGGGATGGGATTTCCCTTCTCCCAACAACTTGGCATAGCGGTGGCATCCAAACAAAATTCATAACCACTTCCAGCTTTTCCAGCACCAAATCCCGTCGGGATAGAGATAAAATTGTGCTGGAGAAACCGTTCGATTCGCTGCTGAGCTTTTTGTCATCGGGAACCACCTCCAGCCCCTGGCGACTCCCGATGCCAAAAGTCCGGCTGGGCCAAGCCAGGCCGGGGGTCTCCGCAAAACGAGGAGGACGAGGGAATTCCAGGGGGGTCAGCCTCATTTCCAGCCGTATGGAACCTTTTTGTTGTTTTTTGTTTTGGTTTGGTTTGTTTTTTCCCCAAGTTTAAAGCAAAACCCTGTCGAAATCCCATCAATGTGCCGGTGCTGGAGGAAGAGGGAATTTAGCATCGGGCAGGCGAGGGTCACCAGCCCCATTTCGGGGCGTCCCACAAAATCCATCTGCTCGGAGAGGTGGGAGAAATTCAAACGGAATATGCCACAAAAAGGAAGAACAGGTTATTTTTTTCCACGGGTGCCAAAGCCGCAGGGACGGTCCGTTCTGGGGATAAATAACGAGCAAGGTGACGGCGTGGATCGCTCCTGAACATGCCGGGAGATGCAGAAAACAAACACGGCGGGTTTGGGGAAGTATTCACCGTCCCTTTTCCAGGGCAAAGCACCCTGGGGGTGAGGACAGCGCGATCTTTAAGGGGAAAACCCCGAGGGGAGGCTGGAGGACCCACGGGTGCAGATCCGGGTGGGCTCCTTGCAGGGAAAAAGGATTTTATCCAACACGGGCTGACCCAGAGCATCACCGGGGCAGGGGTGGCAGCACCTGGGCAGGTATCGGGGTGCCCAGCAGGCAGCAGCCCTTGTCCCTTGTCACCTGCCCAGCGGGCAGAGCCACCCGGGCAGGACAGGCGGGAGGATGCGGCAGGGACAGGGAGGGATGCTGAGAACGGGGATGTCCCTGGAGGTCCCGCCCGGCCCGGAGAGCAAAACCCCGGGGCGAGAAGGTCCCTGGTGCTGCAGAACCCTCCTGTTCGTGCCCACGGTGCCCGGGGACAGAGCATTGCTAAAGCAGCTTTTGCTGTGGGTAAACTCGGAGTGTTCTGTGGAGAAAGGAAAACCGCGCAGGAGCGGGGCTGGGCTGCGCAACGGCCTGGTGGGCTGCGGGTTTTAAACACGATTTCTACACTCACAGAAACTCCGTGTCCCCCTTTCCCAGCCCAAAATGGGGGTTCGGGACACGCTTTCACAAACACCGTCAGAAATTCCCGCTGTAAACAACTGCAGTTGTGCTCGCCCCGATTCTTTCTTTGCAAAGATCTGGGCATGGTTTGCCTTGGAAGCTTTCCCGACAAAAAAAAAAAAAAAACAACTGTTTTCCACCGCCAGAATTCCCAAATAATGATGTTGTGCATCAGCGGGTTCTGCGTGGAGCAGGTTCGTGGACTGCTCTATTTTGCAGCTGCCAGAGCAGAGAGTTAAAATACACCAAAAACTGCTTTATCATCTTTCCCACCTCCCGATAACACAGCAGCTCCTCGTAAATCGATTCCTTTTGCACAACCAGCGCCTACTTAAATATTCAAAGCGACCTGGACGGGCTTTAAAAATGTTCTGCAGGGAATAAAAAGCTCGGCTGGCATTCCCGGGAAAGATGAGCTGTGGATACGTGAAATGCCCGAGCCAAGGTGGGAGAACTTTCCCCAGCTCGGTTGTTGTGCCCCGAAGTTAAACGATTTCTGCAGCAAAGGGATTGATTTTTATTTCGGGGAGAATCACCCTGGGAACGGGAAGGGAACGGGTGCATCCATGTGTCCGTCTTCCCTTTGTGAATATTTTTGGGCTTTTGGGGTAGATGTGCCAGAGGAACTGAGAAGAATTCTGAAGCCAGAGAGGAATTGGGAAGGATTTTGTAAAAACACCCAAAAAACCCGAAAGAACGATCCACTGAAAACAACAACAAAACACCCCTACCTAAAATAAAGAAAAACCGCATAAAAACTGGCCCAGAACTCACTAAAAAATCTAAGAATGAACCCAGAAATGGTTTTGCTTTTCCTGCTCTCAGAACCGCTCGGGAAATTGCAAAACTCCCAGCGCGATTTGCGCAGCCCCCTCATCTCCTCTCTCCCAATCTCCCTCAAATTCAAGCTGTTAAAATTCACCAACTAATTTTGCATGAACCCTCTTTAAAATCGGGGAACGAAGGAGTTGCTGCAGCTCCTTTCTCCCGCAGATTTTGCGGGATACCTGCGCGCAGAGATGCTGCCCGAGGGCTGAGGCTGCAGCATCAGAATTTTCCTTCCAGGATTATTCGTTTTTCCTCTGGAAACGATCGAATTTGATCACTTGGCTGAGAGCAGAGAGGGCTGGAGGAGTTTTCCCCCGCTCGGAACCGCGGGGGCTCCTCCGTGTCCCGCGTGGGGATCCCTGGGAACGGAGCTGAGCCCCAAAAGCGACGGGAAAGTGCCCGAGTGGGAGCGGGGCCGCTGTCAGAGCCCTCCCGGCTGAGCCAAACACAACCGAGCTGGGAAATCCGCGCTGGCACCGCAGGACAGGGATTATTCTGTCCTCGGGAAAAGGGTTTGGAGCTGAGCTGGAGCACAGCCCTGGTCTGGTTTGCCCCGCAGCCCCAGGAAAGGAAAACAGAAATGTTTCCAAATATTGCAGTAAATAAATGTACGGAGAGATTGTGCTGGGGGAGAGAGGATGAAAGAGAAAAGCAGAGAACAGGCGGGGTGGGCAGGAGGAAGGAAAGAAGGAAAGAAAGAGAAATGAAAGAGAGATGGGGGAAGAGAGACAGAGGGAGGGAAGAAAAGAAGGAAAGAAGGAAGGAAAAAAAGAGAGAAGAAAAAAGAAAAGAAAAGAAAAGAAAAGAAAAGAAAAGAAAAGAAAAGAAAAGAAAAGAAAAGAAAAGAAAAGAAAAGAAAAGAAAAGAAAAGAAAAGAAAAGAAAAGAAAAGAAAAGGGAAGGAGAAAGAAAGAAAGAAAGAAAAGAAAGAAAGAAAGAAAGAAAGAAAGAAAGAAAGAAAGAAAGAAAGAAAGAAGAAAGAAAGAAAGAAAGAAAGAAGAAAGAAAGAAAGAAAGAAAGAAAGAAAGAAAGAAAGAAAGAAAGAAAGAAAATGAAATTAAGAAAAAAAGCAGAGAAAAGGGGAGAAAGAAAGGAAAAATAAAAGACGAAAGATTTAAAGAGAACTATTAAAGAACAAGAGAAAAGACAAAAAGAAAGAAATGCGAAAAAGAAAAGGGGCAGAATAAGAAAGAAACCCCAACAGCAAAAAACCCAAAGAAAGCAACACAGCGAGTACGAAAAGGGGGATTATTTCTCTGCAAAACCAAGAATACGACATAGAAATTTCAATTTTTCCCCAGGCAGACGGGGGTGAGAGGGAGGGAAAGCGCAGCCCGGAGGGGCCCGGCCGCTCCCGGAGCGCGGAGCGGGGAACGCGCGGGGAGCGGCGCTGGGCAGGGCGGGGATGGCGCTCAGCGATCCCTTCCCTCCCTGCTCTGTGCCGGGGCACGAACACAGGGAGAGAGAACAGAGGTTTAGCGGCGATTTCCCCGTGGGTTTTCCACGCGGGGCTGCGCTAAACCCGGCTTAACCCCGCGGGGAGCGCGGCGCGCCCGGCCCCGCGCTCGCTCCGTAGGTGGCCGCGTGTATTTGGGTTGGAGCCGTGTTTATGTTCATGAAAAAGGCTGAGATTACAAACAGACCACTGAATGCCCGCCGTGGTGCTGCCGGATTGGTGGAAGATGTGTACTTTTAACCTAATCGCTTTTAGGGGCAGCAAATCTGATTTAAAAAAGAAATGATGGGAGATTATTATTTTTAGCGGGAAGGAATTAGGGATCTCCGGGGCTGCCCCTTTCCGTGTGGTTTCACAGTGGAGAAGGAGGGGATGGAGAAGAGTTGCGGGGAAAAAACTTCAAAATTTAGCCATAAATCCGACTAAAACGAGCCCTGGAAAAGGGCAGGGAAAAGGGGGGTTCATCTCGCCCTCCCTGAATCCTCCATCCCACCGAAGGGGTCCCAGTGGAAATGGAATTGTGTCCCCAAAACCTCGGCTGCTGGGGACATTGTGTTCAGAGGTTTGTCCTTGCCGGGTGCAGATTGGAGGAACATGAAATTCACTCCAAAAACCCCGTTAATTCACCCATTTAGGATGGGATAGATATGTTTGAATATATGAAATAACCCCGGTACATATATAATAACTCCAGTACATATATAATAACTCCAGTCCTTATAAATGCAACTAAGAAAAACCAAATTCATTGATTTACATTAAAAGTAAAATATAAGGACTTTTAAAATTAATTTTTGGGGGGTTGGAGCAGCAATCACAATCTGGTAACTTTGTTTTCTGAGTCTGGTTTTGAGGTCAGTCTCTTTCTTGTTTTCTTCATAAAACCTCTCTCCAAAATCATTCTTGACCCCCCAGCTGCTTCTATCTCCATCTATATTTGAAAGTTAAAACAGCTGATAGTTAAAAAATCAAATTTTTACAGGTTTTTTTCCCTCGTACTCGATAAACCCCCAGCACAGAGGGATCCACTTCAGGTCCCAGGCAGAGGATTATTTTTCCCCCAGGAGCTCTGGGAGCGAACGTGCGCTCAGCCTTTGGCATCTCCCTCCTTTCCAACACTTTCCTTTTGTGGGCAAAAGCTCTCGGCAGAGCAGCCCGAGCGGCAGAGCCCGGCAGACCTGCAGGATCTGGACATTCAGATATTTTACTACTGTTAGAATCCCTCATTGACTGAAGAACAAAGAAAATCCATCCAATTTCGCGTTGGAAAGGGATGCGAACAGAGTTCGGGGCGAGGGAGATTTTAGCAGTGAATGTGTTCGAAAAAAGCAAAGGGAAAAAGAAAAATCCCTTAAAAATCCCAAAAGTTTTCCTCGTGCAACGGCCGTGCTGCAGTAGGGATGCAGGGCAGAATTCCCCCCGGGGTTTGGAGGCAGAGGAGTGCTCTAAAAACGGCATTTTCTGCCTTAAAACATCTTTAAGGTGTCAAACCATCTCCCCGAGCCAGCGAAGTCTCGATGTGCGGGGCTTAGAGTGACAGCAGCAGAGTTTCTTTGTTCTCTCCTCGCACCTGGAATAAACCTTTATTCCCTGATGCTTTTTCCCCTTTTTTCCTTGGTGTTGTTTTTTGTTTGTTAGAGTTTTGTTTTGTTTTGGGGTTTTGTTTTGTGGGGTTTTTTTTGTTTTGTGGGGGTTTTTTTGAGGGTTTTTTGTTTTTTTTTTTTTTTTTTTTAGAGAGGGTGGTCATTGCGTTCCCTCGGTGACATCCAACGATTCTGTCGGAGGCACAGTAAAACAAAACCCCAAACGCAGCGAGTTTGAATCAAATATCTCCAAACCCACCCCAGTGCTGTGCGAGCCAGGTAGGCCCTGCAGAGCCACCGGGGCTGGGGGACACCGGGGCTCCCCCAAACGTGCTGCTGGGTCCCCGAGGGACACACCGAGCTGTCCCCTGCCCTGCCACACACTCAGGGACACCGCCGGGGCTGTAACCCCCGCATCCGCCCGCGCTGCTCCCTCGGAGCCCCGGGGATGCCGCGCGGGGCGAGGCAGGAGCAGATGAAAGTGATGTCACATTAATGTCAGCTCACAGCTCGAGCCCACACAGCCTTGATTGCTCTTATTAATCTCGCCAATTTGTCTGTCAGCACTCGGCTAATCCCTAAATAGCCTCCCAACAGGTGCTTTATGCTTCCGCCACATCGCGGCTCGCCCGCGGCCCCCGGCAGCGCCGCTCGCCCTCCCCGGTGACAGCGCCTCTGTCCCGGCTTTGTCCCGGCTCTGGCCCGGCTCTGCTCCCCCAGCAGGGCTGCAGATGTTGTTTAGTCTGTCCAAAAACGGGGTCCGAGTTTTGGGCTTCTCAGAAAGAAGTGATGAGCAGGATGGTGGGAAAGGGAGATGCTGGAAGAAGGGAATTACCTGTGGGTGAGCAAACCCTCCGTGTGGTTTGTCCCATATCAGGATTAGAAAATACATTTGTGGCCCAGCTGTCTCACAGCACTGCCCTTATTTGTGATGGGTTTTGGACAGGGGAGAAGATTAAAACAAAAAATCCAAGCTGAAGCTGCAGTGGAAAAGCCAATTTAAACCTGAAGTTTTATCATAAACTCGTGGAGTGGTTTGGGTTGGAAGGGATCTTAAAACTCATCTTGTTCCAGCTCCTTGCCATGGGTTCCAGCACCTTCCACCAGCCCAGGTTGCTGTTTATCCTGCAGTTAAGCTGAGGGTTGATTATTTTCTTTACTACTCTATCAGAAAATCCACTGGCTTGTTGTGGTGTGTGTTCAGCCATAAAGTCCCAGCCATGTCAACTCTTAAGCAAAAGACTGAAATTATCGTGTTGTGAGGCTTAATCTTCCTAAAGTCGTTGTTTAGCACAGCAGTCTTAAATCACAAAACACAGATTTTGTGTTTGGAACTCTTAATTGCTAAACTCAATTAACTACTAAACCCTTTACACTGCTAAAGGAGAGTTCAGGTTGTTTTCCTCTCTCCGCATTAGGAGAAAAAAAAAGAGATTTATTTCTGTTTGGCAACTCTGCTGCATGAAATGTTTTACACACAGGTTACAACCTGGTGATTCTGCTGTGGCTCATCTGGAGGAGGCTCTGCTCTGGAGGAAGAGCCACCAAACCTGGCTTCAGGTTCCTATTTTATATCCAAAGCTGGCTGAGGCTGTTCCAAACCCAGCAGGAAGGAAGAGCTTTCAGGAACATCTTCAACCTTTCCTCCAAGAGATGAAGTGGTCTGAGTCCACTAAAAGAGCTCAGAGCTGCTCATTGTTAACCCTTGGGTGCTCCAGATCAGATCCTAAAAGCTCCTAAAACCACCAAAAAGCTCTTTCACTCCATCCTGGCCTGGATTTATTATCAGGAGACAGATTTTTGTTTTTCCTTTTCTTTCTCCCTGAGCCATTTATTTCATCCCATAAGTCCATCCATCACAGCGAGCTGGAACCGACCTGGGATCCCAGGATATTCTGAGCTGTGCAGTGTGTCAGGAAACGGGCAGCAGCCCCTGTGCTGCAAATATTTGGACGAGGGAGAGGTAGGAAGGATTGTCCAAATGTTTACTGAAGGCTGTTGATAGCCCCAGGATTTATAACTGGTGGATAACGCCTGCCCCCACACTGCTCCTCCAGCAGGTGCATCCAGTTCCCACATGACACGTGGGATGCAGGATGGAGTCAGCCCAAGGATCCAGCTCCCTTTTCCCAGCTGCTTCACTGGTTTGGAGCCCATGGAGCAGCAAGACAGGAGCTCAGGATCCACTCCAATGATTGCTGCCCCTGAGAGCAATTCCAACCACTGGAAAAAAACAAAACACAACCAGTTGGAATTTCTTAAGTGAAACCAATGCTCAGAACTGTTCAGGCCCATCAAAATATTCCCTGTCACTCTCCTTCAGTGTTGTGGAGGAGGAAATTCGTGGCATTGTTGTGCTTGTTGTTCTTGGCATTTCAGTTCCTCGCTTCCAGCACTGGGACTGGAACTCTTCTGTCTCCCAGCGAGCCCTGACTGCTGCTGGGGGCACAGCAGAAGTGCTGGCAGAGCACTTTGAGCCATTGCTGCTGCTCAAACAGCTCCAGCTTTTCAGAGCCCACTGGAAATGTCCCATAGCTGCTGCCAGGTGGCCTCTTGCAGCCAAAAGAGGGGAGTACATCCAATAAAAACCAGGCTGATGGACTGGAAATGGGACTGTAGTCAAGGGAAGGCTCTGCTGCCTCCACAGCCCCTCCTGTGACCTTCTCAGGAGGTCTCTGCATGATCCAGAGGGACCTCAGAGGGCTCCAGCCCAAATTTCTGCTTGAGACAAGTCCATCAGCAGCTCTGGACAGGGTCAGCCATGGCTTTGTTCAGCTGAAAGCTCCAAGGACAAGATCCAACCAGCAGCACTATGGACAGCCCAGCAGCAGAGGAGCTGTCAGTGCCCTCGTGTCCATCCAAGGTTGGGAGGCTCTGCTATCAGAGCAGGAGCTCTTGTGGCTGTGATTCCCTCCACTGTGTGATTGAGGAGCAATATCCCATGAAATGGAGAGATCAGCACGGGGCTGAGGCACTCAGCTCTGGTCATCTCCTTCCCCTGCAATATTTTGCAAGTTCTGGTGATGCTGGGAACATAAACCCAAGGATTTAATGTACTGCAGACACCCAGACAGCTTTCCTTAGCAGCAAGCAGCAACTGCATCAGCTGCAGAAAAACCTTTAATTCTCTTAGAATTTAGTAGAATTAAATAATTAATTCTAATATAATTTAATTAGAATTTATATATCTAATTCTATTAGATATATAAAGAATTCTATTGAAGATTTCTATTATTCTATTCTATTGCTATTTTTCAAGTTCTGGTGATGCTGGGAACATGAACTCAAGGATTTAACGTGCTGCAGACACCCAGACAGCTTTTCTTAGCAAACAGCAACTGCAGAAAAACCTTTAATTCTATTAAAGAAGACTAATAGATACATAAATAATTCTATTAAGGAATTCTATTATTCTATTCTATTGCTATTTTTCAAGTTCTGGTGATGCTGGGAACATGAACTCAAGGATTTAACATGCTGCAGACACCCAGACAGCTTTTCTTAGCAGCAAACAGCAACTGCAGAAAAACCTTTAATTCTATTAGAATTTAATAGAGTTAAATAATTAATTCTAATATAATTTAATTTTATTAGAATTTATATATCTAATTCTATTAAATATATATAGAATTCTATTGAAGAATTCTATTATTCTATTCTATTCTATTGCTATTTTTCAAGTTCTGGTGATGCTAGGAACACAAGGATTTAATGTGCTGCAGACACCCAGACAGCTTTTCTTAGCAGCAAAGAGCAACTGCAGAAAAACCTTTAATTCTATTAAAGAATTCTATTAGATGCATAAAGAATTCTATTAACGAATTCTATTATTCTATTTCATTGCTATTTTTCAAGTTCTGGTGATGCTGGGAACATGAACTCAAGGATTTAACGTGCTGCAGACACCCAGACAGCTTTTCTTAGCAGCAAGCAGCAACTGCATCAGCTGCAGAAAAACCTTTAATTCATCACAGCCCTGCAGTTTCCCAAGTGCTCTGGTGGGGAACACAATGGCCCTATTGTTTTTCCGAGGGGAGATTCCTTCATTTCAGGCTCTTGCATAAACTCTGTGTTTTCCATTTGTCACCTGACTCATTCCAGTGGCCTCCCTGAGATGGGACTGAGATCAGTGGCAGGGGTGAAAGGAACTTTCCTTTCTCTCTCTGAGGACCAGATTGTCAGAGTCACCTCTTCTGCTTTGGTTCACAAACTGGGAGGAGAACCTGGTGTTCTTCTGGAGGGGAGAAGTTGTGTAATAAAATACATGGGAAAGAAAGGAGTAAAGCTCAAATTCCAAAGTCATCTGCTGTGCTCCACGAAGTGTTTCCGTGCATTGAAAGAATTCATTCCCGTGTTTGATGTCACGTTCTCAAGGTGACCTTAGATGGGGAGTCCTCACTCAGCTTCCTCTTGCCTTGAACACATTTTGCAACAGTTCCCAGTGTTGGCAACTCTTGGTAACATCCCAAAAACGCTGGAAATGCTTTCCAGGCAAGAATCTGGAGCCACCCAGATGGGGTAAAAGAAAAACCAGCCCCAGTGGCTGGTTGGTAGCTGGGACCAGCACTGCAGGTGTAAGAAGATCTGAAGGTTTCATGGTGGCCATGCATTGATACCTTCAGGTTTCCTCAGCTGTGAGCCTTGGGGTTGTGTTTGGGTTCCAAAGGGGCTGGAAGAGCCTTTCCTGCAGGTTTCCCTTCATGGAGAATGGCCAGAGGGATTGCAATTGGGGGAGCTGGCTCTTCCCAGTGTGTGCAGCCTGGTGGGAATGTCAGAGATGAGGTGTGGGAAAAGGCAGGGTGTGCTGGTGGGGACACACACAATCCTTCCACCAAACTGATCAATGAAACCCCCCTGGAGAAAGAATGTAACTCTGTGTTACCTTTCCATACTGCTGGACCTCTTGGTTGGGATTAATTCTCTCTTTTCCAGCCCGGTGAGGGAGATTGATGCTTTTATTTAGCTCTGACCCCACCAAGCCCTGAAATCCAAGCACCTCTATGGGTTTTCTCACCTGGAAACGCTGCTGCTCTCTGCCTCGCTTTGCTGCTGAAATCCAACCAGGAGAAGGCTGCAACCCCAGGAGGATTTGGACCAGGGTTAAACAAAGCAGGAATAAAAGAGCTCAGCACATCCTGTGCATTTGGGCTTGGAGAGGGTGAGCCTTGGCTTGTGGTCCAGCCCAGCCTGGTGCTTTTAGCTGTACAAAATTGCTTTTTTTTTTTTTTTCCAAAGCAAACCATTACTGACAGATTAAAAGAGGTTTATCCTGCAGAATTTTCCCTGCCTCATCTGCCAGGGAACACACAGGGCTCAACTCCTCCTGCTTGGAGTAAATCACAGTGTGGGGCTGCCTTATCTCAAGCAGAGCCCCTGGGCAGGAATGCTGCACTGTCCAGCCCTGGGCCACCCAGCCCTAATCCCAGGAATCAGTGTCTGCTCCAGGCCCCTGCTCTGACCCTCCAGAGCCATATTTTAGCAAGGTCAGGAGGTTGGGTGGTAAAAGGGGAGTAAGGAAGAGCAGGGAGAGATTCAAGGCTGGCCCTGCACAGAGATCTCATGGAAATGTTTACATTTGGCTTGGAGGGGAGACTTGAGCCTTGAGACTTCCCCTCTCCAGATTTACTGGAAATCTGCATCAGGTTATGGACACAGCTCCAGGTTCCAAGTGGCTGGAGGAGGGTGGCTTCACAGCCTTTTCCTTGCTTGCTTTAATGGACCCAGGTGGATTGAGGAAGGGTTGGATGTGCAGCAGCCCTGTTAGGAATCATCTCATCCCTGGTTTCTTCCTAGGACAATGAGGCTGCTTTTCACTCCTGGGGAAGGATAAATAAGCAGGAAAATCAGATGGGAGAAGGGGAGAGCTCTGTCAGATGGGAGTGAATGGATGGAGAAACAGCTCCATGCATTTCCTTCATCCATCACAGAATATTTTGTGTTGAGTTGAGGTGGTTCAGCACCTGCCAGCCTGTCAGCAGAAAGGACAGCAGCAGGCAGAGAGGGTCCACTCTGTGCATGTAGAGGAACCAATCCCTCCTGTGTGGAAATGTTTTTTGGGATCAGGTCAAAAAATTATTTTCTGTGAATTTTCTCTGTGAAATCTCTGCTGCATTTGTCTGGAAGGGCCAACTTAGGGCCTTCATCCAAGAAATGGCTGTGGAAAGGGTCACTGAGTGTGGTCTGATCCATCAGGAACAGGGAGAGGCAGGGTACAACACCATTCCCAGGATATATTCCAGTCAAGGGAATGAAAAGGGGTAAAAGGGAATGCTGCAAGCAAAATTATGATTTTCTCAAGTTGCTAAACTGAAATCAGGTTACTCTTTTTGTGTATAAATCCTTCTTGAATGTAGGGGAAAACATCATTTCCTTCTCTCTAAGGGCTGGTATCAACAAAGGATGTGATCCGCTGCCCAGTGAAGTAATAATTCAGGGCCCAATATTGAGGGTTGCACAGTGAATTCTTCTTCAACAACTCACTAAAAAGAGCTACATCAGCTCCTCCTGAGCCTTTTGAGGGGCTCATTTTCAGGAGTGAAGCTCAGGAAATCACTCTTGCCCAGCTGCCCCTCCCTCCCTACTGTCCCTGTCCCATTTGAGCCACCCACAGCAGCATCCCTTGATTCCATTCCCATTTCAGCCCTTGCTTTGCTCCATGGCAGAGCACAGGAGTCTCCTGTCACTGTCATATTTTCTGGAAAAATCCCTTAAAAATCCTTTTGCCCAGGATTCTTCTCCTGGGAAGCTGAGAAGCCTCAGGGAAAACAAAAACAATAATTATCTGATTTGCTTCTCCTGTGTTTGCTGCTTTGGAATGTGTTTGGACATTGTTTATCAAGTGGTCATTGTTTCATTGGTTTCATGTGAATTGTTTTGACTTATTGGCCAATCAGGGCCAAGCTGTGTTGGAATTCTGGAAGGAGTAATGAGTTTTCATTATTATATTTTTAGCCTTCTGTAAGTATCCTTCTGTATTCTTTGGTATAGTATTCTTTATATATATAGTATGTATAAAAAGAATAGATATACTGTATATATAGTATATATAAAATATATATATTATATATTATATATTATATACTATATTATAGTATACATATACTATATATAGAATATATGTAATAGAATATATATAGAATATATAGTATATATTATAGACTATATTATAGTCTATAATATATATACTATATATAGAATATATATAAAGAATATAGAAATTCTCTATATATTTAGTGTATATAGAAGTATATATATGCACACTTATATACATACTATATATAGAATACAATTTATATTGTATTATATTATATAATATATTTACTTATATTAAATTTACTTATGTATATAAGTATAATATATATGTTCTTAGAAGGCAAATTTAATAAATTTATAAATTATTAATAAAAATAATTGTATAATAATACATTTATTATTAATAATAGATTGTTAAATAATAATTTAAAATAATAATAAAATAACAAATTTGCATTCTAAGAACGTGGAGTCAGATCCATCATTCCTTTCTGCCATGGGGCACCCCACAAATGCAATGGTCTCCCTCCTTCCCTCCCTGTCTGCCTCCTTCCCTCCCTCCCGTGCAGCTGCTGAGCTCTGCGAGGGAAAGGCTCCCAGATGTGCTGGGGAGGGAGCAGGCAGAGCCCTGAATTCCACTCCTTGCCGTGTGGACTCTTTGTATATTTTGTTTGAAGGAGGAAATATGTGGAGTCCTTGGAGGAAGGCTGGGGACCAGGCACGGCCCTGGCAGCTCCGGCACCGCGGGGCTACGAGGTCCTGCAAGGATGGGCCAGCTGAAACCCATCAGCATCACCCAGCAGGTCCCCAGAGCCTCTCCTGGAGATGGCTCGAGGTGACCAGACCCTTTGAGAAAACGTGGCTTGGCACAAAAGCTGGTAACACCTAAACACCCACGGCTGGAATTTTCGGTATTTTTGGCTCACGGGTGATGTGCTGTAGCAGATCAATAAATATTCACACGCTCCAGAGCGTTTTGTGGGGTTGGTTTCAGTGCATTTAGCTGTGGCACTTGGTAGCTACTTGATTATTGCGTGAGACAATACGTTTATGAAGTGTTGGCCTTCATTTAGTTAAACACTTCATTGATGTCTAAGACCAAAACGGCATGAAACTAATTGTTCCCGTGGAAACAGGAACCCAGAGAATGATTTCATATCACAGCTTGGCAGCAGAAAAAGAAGAAACCTCTGTAATTGTTCCCATTAACCCAGCGCAGGGGATTCATGCTCAATCTCTACCGAGCTCTGCTCCGCTTCTGCTGTGAATTAGGGGACAAAAAGTCAGCAGAGAACCACATTAAAAAGGCCCGAAACAAGCTGTGCTTTATGGAGCATTTGTAGTTCTGCCACCAAAACCATTTTTCTCTTCTGCTTTGCAGGTTTCTGGCCGGCAGCACTGAGGACTGTCACTGAGGCCAACTTTTGGAGATGCTGGGTTTTAACTGTGTGCCTGCAGGAGGGACAGGGACATCCCTGGCCATGCTGTGGGCTGGAGACAGGACAGCTCTCAACCCCCTCAACCCCCTCAGCCCCAAAGGTGAGAGCTTAGAAAGTGCAGGCAAAACCAAATCTGCAGTGAAAAACTGGGCAGAGTGAGAGAAGAGCCATGCAGAGCAGTCTGTGTGTGCAGGAAAGATCCTGAACCTCTTGCCTGAGGTTTTCCCTCTTCTCCCATGGGATTTGCTGGTGGCTGGGGCATCTCGAGAGCTTTGTTGCTGTAGAAAATCCCTGATATCTCTGTACCAGAGGAGCTCACATCTCTCAGTTCTCCAGATTTCCCATCAAACTGAGAAATCCCCATCCCAGTGAGGAGCTGCAGCCCCTACCAAGCCCCTAGCATGGACCATGCCTTGCAGGACCAGTTTTGGGAAGCCCAATGGCTCTGCAATTCCTTTTTGTGCAGCCCTGTGATGGAGGGGGGAGCCTCCCACACCCTGTCCCTGCCCTGATGGAATAATTTCCACCCTTTTCCCACTTTTAGGCTTTGCCCAGCAGGAAAAGGGAACCAAAACAGCACAAAACCCATCCTGGCCACCAGGCCGAGCCCACAGCTCCCCTGGAGGGACCAGCAGGGACAGACCTGCTGCATCCCAGCACAGAGAGGGTTTCTTTGCACTAATTACTGCTAATTGAGCCACTTGACTGTCGGGGAGCCCTGCCCTGGCCAGGCTGATAGGGTATCAGGGAGATAAGGAGCACTCAGCACAGGTAATGGGGAGGTGTTGGCAGAGCTGTGCTGGCACCTTCTGGAGGGGTTATCTCCTCTCCCCAGAGCACAGGACACCCAGTTCCAAAGGGAAACTCTCTGATCCTGAGGATCTGTGCAGAGCCTAATAGAGATCTTCAAGAGAGGAAGAAAAGCTTTTTTAGGAGGTGCCCTGTGGGATTTTGGTGACTCAGGAGCTCAGCAAATCAAGCTGGCATTCATTTCTGAGTAACTCTTTTAAATTTCCTTAACATGCATTTTATTCCTTTGGCTGGCTTTTGCTGTTGTTAATTTAACACTGTGCAAATGAAACTTTAAACATTTTTTCCCGTTTTTTCTTCCCTACAGAGAAATAAATTTTTTTCTTTTAACAAATGCTGTCTCTCTCAGAACTTTTGTTATTTTTCACCACCTCCACTGACCTACACAGAGTAATTCAGCTCCTACACCATCCTGAACACCAGGTAGGAGTTACTCACACCTACTTACCAAAGTGGAAACTTGGATGGGGTGACATTGTTGTTCTGTTTTTTCTTTTCAATTACTCACAATTGTAAATAGGAAATCAAAATTACTGGATATTTTTGCAGCCAACTCTGAGAAAAATCCTGTGTGTGGATGCAGTCCCTGGCTGTGGGTGCTGCCACACCTCACACCTGGGAGGTGAAGCTCACAGGGTCACAATCCCTGCCCACAGCAGGGCCAGTGTTTTCTCTCAGGGATGTGAAAACCAAGGAAACATCCCCACGTCACCCCTGGAGGAGCCAGCAGAGCGTGTCCATGGCTATCAAATCAATGTTTTCCATGTCAAGTATCCCCATTTTCTTCCTCGAGGTGCCTCAATCATCTGCTTCTCCTCTTACCCCTGTGCACTTCCAGTTTGATTTAATTTCCCAAAGTTTCCCAGCTTGTTTCACAAAGCTCATAACAAAGTCTGTGGCCAGCTCTCTCTTTGATAATTCCTTCCCCCCATTTGTTTATCTCAAGTCCTGAGCTTTGTTCCAGGCCCAAAACCAAAAGCCTTTCTACCCCGTTCTCCTCTTGACTTGTTGCAGATGTAACGAAATAAATCTTTAGAAAGAACAAACCTTCACTTCCTCTCTCCCGTCTGATTCAGTCACAAACCCCAGGAAAGAAAAATAAATCACAACCTGAGCTCGCCTGGTCTCACAGGATCCCAGTCTGGTCCTGCAAGCCACCTTCCCAACTGGATGTACCCATTCCTCAGAGAAATCAGTGAGCACAGCCACCAAAAAGGATCTGATAACCATGAAATCCTTATTTTGAGCATGGCCAAAGTAAAAAAAAAACAACTTGTGATCAGCCCAAATTAAGGTTGATGTGGTGGTTGATGAGCATGACCAAGCTGGTGGTGCCTTCCTGGAGCTTGTCCTTGGCACTGAAGGGTGATGTGATGTGTCCCTGCTTTGTCTCTCAGCCCCTCGTGTGGCTCTGCCCCTCTTTTCTCCCCTGCCACCCCCACCCCAAGGAATTTTAAATCACAACCAGAAAAATCATCTGTTTGGGTTTCCCAAACTGGCCACAGCAGAGGTGGAAATATTGTAATGTTGTGATGGCCCCGACGAGGGGAGAGAATGAAGTGTTTGACTCCATGGATACCAGAAGGTTAATTAATGACTTTTTTATACTGTATTCTATACATTTAATACTGAATCTGCCAAGCACTTAACCCTGCACACAACTGCACACACTGTTCTGAACCCTGTGACTGTCACCCAACAGTCCTGACACACACACACACTCTTGGCCCTGACAAGCCAAGGAAACAAAACACCATCACTTTGGGTAAACAATCTCCATGTTGCATTCTACTTTTGCACAAACACAGGCACAGCAAATGATAAGAATTGTGTTTCCTTTCTCTGAGGTTCAGAGAATGTGAATCTCAGAAATATTCTTGGGAAGAATTGTGCCTTGCTTTTCTCTGTGCAACATGGCTACAGTGGAAATTCCTTCCTAACAGAGTTTGACCTTCTGCTGAGAGCTGTTTCCATGTAAAACCTCTGTTAATCTCCCATCAACATCAAGAGGTGCTCAGATTCCCTCCAAACACACCCCAGCCATGAGGTCTGACCAAATCCCTGTTTCCAGCTGGGAATTCCATGGAAGTCCTGCTGCCCTGACCCTGCTCTGGGATCAAACGCTGTCACTGTGGGACACAAAATAACACAATGTGGACACGCTGCTCTTTTCAAGGCAAAAGGGACTTTTTAATTTCTGACTCCAACATTTCTAGATTTCCAAAAGTGACAGTGCCAGCTCTGCAATCTCACTGGACAAACCAACAGTCCATCAAATTTCTCTTCTTCCATAAAAGAATGCAAAACAATGAGTTATTTACATAAAGTGTGTGAAAATGTTCATTACAAGAATGTAAACCTCAGAAGGCTTAGAAAAACTGAAAAAATCAGGCTGGAATCACACGTCAGCCCAAAGGCCTTTCCAGAGCCCACCTCCCTTGGCAGTATCCTGCACTAGGAGTGGACAGCAGGACACAAGGATGCCAAGTGGAGAATCACTCCTTAAAAAATGGGGCTGCCTGTGCTAGCCTAGCAAGGCCTTCTCTTGGGTCTAAGTCAAAGCCAGGCTCAGCTTTAAGCTGGGAAATACTGGAGCTGTATGAAAGGGATGATTTGATTTACCAGGTATGTTCTGCCCAGTGGGTTCTTGGGGGAAGATGTGCAGAACCACCACAGCTGTCAGAAGATTTTTGGGATGTGTCCCTAGCCCTGACTTTCACTGATGAACCGAGGCTTTTCTCTTTGTGTGTGTTTTGTTTTAAATTTAAACAAGAGCCCTTTGCACACTCGACACAATCCATCCACTTAGCACTGAAGAAAGTGTAATTAGACACTTGGAGAACTGGAAGAAATTAACTCTGACCACAGCCCGTCACTCACACTATTACTTAATAATATTTCCCAAATGTGCGAAGCACTTAGTTCTGGAATAACAGGAAAGAAGTGTAACTTCTCACCCTGAGCAGAGCTCTGCTGTGTGAAACACACAGGAAAACCTCACCAGCACCAGGAGATGTTCTGCCACCTCCCATCATCACCTGAGGGCCACCAGGAGATGGGAAGGATGCCATTGATGGTCCCCAATCCACCAGGAGATGGGAAGGATGCCATTGATGGTCCCCAATCCACCAGGAGATGGGAAGGATGCCATTGATGGTCCCCAATCCACCAGGAGATGGGAAGGATGCCATTGATGGACCCCAATCCACCAGGAGATGGGAAGGATGCCATGCATGGTCCCCAATCCATGGCACTGAAGGGCTGGAATGGAGTCAAGGGCAGTGACCAGCCCGTGGTGCTCAGGTGTGGTGTTTGTGAGGGATGAGAATTGACTCCAAGTTCTCAGAAGGCTGATTTATTATTTTATGTTATATGTTATATAATTTATAATTTTATGTTATATTAATTAAATTAATTACATTATATTTTATTATTTATTATTAAAATAATTAGAAATTATTTTAATATATATTAAAATATAATTATATATTTTAATATATCTAAAATATATATTTGATATTAAAATATAATTATATTCTATATATTATTTATGTATGTAAATATGTATATAAATATATAATAAATTATAAATAATATGAATATTTATAATATATATAATTATTCATATATAATAAATTAATTATATTGATTATATAATTAATATATTAATTATATAATTTTATATTATAATTTTTATTTATTATTAAAACAATCAATAAATCGGAGGGCTGATTTATTATTTTATGTTATATTTATTATATTAATTATATCATATCATATCATGGAATACTATGCTAAAACTATACTAAAGAAAGAGAAAGGATGCATCAGAAGTGTTAACAAGAATGAATAATAAAAACCCGTGACTGACTCAGAGTCCAACACAGCTGCCCATGATTGGCCATTAATTAAAAACAATTAACACAGAACCAAACAAACATTCACCTGTTGGCAAACAATGCCCAAGCCACATTCCAAAGCAGCAAAACACAGGAGCAGCCATCAGATAATTATTGTTTTCATTCCTCTCATCTTCCCAGGAGAAAATCCTGGGCGAAGAGGATTTTTCCAGAAAATATCCTGGTGAATTTGGGCTGAAAATATCCTGGTGAATTGGGGAAAATATCCTGGTGAATTGGGGAAAATATCCTGGTGAACTGGGGAAAATATCCTGGTGAATTGGGGAAAATATCCTGGTGAATTGGGGCTGAAAATATCCTGGCGAACTGGGGAAAATCTCCTGGTGAATTGGGGAAAATCTCCTGGTGAATTGGGGCTGAAACTATCCTGGTGAATTGGGGAAAATATCCTGGTGAATTGGGGAAAATCTCCTGGTGAATTGGGGAAAATCTCCTGGTGAATTGCGTGCGAGATCTCCCCCAGCTTCCAACACGCCGCGGAAACCGCGCAGAAATTGCCGCTTTCCTTCTGCTGCAGCGCCCTGGCCTCGCCCCACGCTGCAGGAGCCTGGCTAGAAAGGGATGATTGTGGTCCCTGCCCGTTTTTTTCTCACTGAAAGGGCCCCTTTCATCCTGGCTCATTTTGGGGTATCAGTGGCGTGAGCTGGAGCTGAGTGTTTGCGCCCCGCTCGCGGGCCAGCCCAGGGAAACAGATCCACTTCCTCTGGAGCTCTGGAGGGGAGCAATTCTCTGCTTTTCCACAGAAATATCTTTGCTGGCCGTGGCGAGTTTGAAAAAGTCCTGAGGAAGCAGGGCTGGGTTATTTTCCCAGCAAAAACAAGAGGCTGTTCAAAAAAGTGGGGAGAAAAGGTTGTTCTCATACCACCTTCACCTGCCTAAATTACCCCTCACCTATTCAATGAGGCCGTGTCCAGAACAAAGAACCTCTTGCCTTGTTGTAAAACACTGAAAAAAAATAGATTGTTTTAATAAAAACATCCGTGATGCCTTAAATGCTGAAGTCATAGTGAATTCCAGCTCCCAGGATTTCCCCATGTGTGTGGGAAGAGCTGCAATGTAATTGCTTTCAGCAGAGTATCACTGCAGTCTATAATTAAAATAGATGAGATTGCCAGTTTCAAAATATTTAAGTGATTTCATCTGTATTTAGGAGAATGTGTCTCTCTGAGCAGCTCATTTAAAATGATATTTCTGTTCTCAGTGCATAAAAAGGGTCCTGGGTGAAAGAAAAGGATAATTTTGTTGTCTTCTTCTTTGTCTGAGGAAGAACCTGAGGGAGGTTGGAGACACAGAGCTCAGAATTCAACAGAATATTCCAGTTCTGGGGAAATCTGTGGTGAAAGCTGATGTGATGTTGCAGAGATGGAGGGGGAGGTGTCACAAAAGAAAATAAAAATAAAAATTTAAAAAATAAAAATAAAAATAAAATTAATTTCATAAAAATAATAAACATTTAATAATAATAAATATAATAATAATAATAATAATAACTATAACTATAATAACAACAACAATATTCCTGTAATTCCCAATGCAGGAGGGAGAGAGTCCCATCCTCCTGCAAAGCTGAGTGAGAGATCTTCACTCAGAGGATGAAAATAAATCATACAAGAAGGCAAAGATGATAATGCTGTGGCTGTAATGAGACACAAATGCTGTTTTCATGGTTTTCTCTGGAAGGAATACACCAAGCCCAAGTGATTTAATTGAAGATCTCCCAGGCTTTGCAATCAGCACAGCCACAGATGAAGGGAAATCTACTTTTATGTGGCAGAACATGAGTGGTTTTTTCAGTAAAATAAAAAGAAATATGAAAAAAAAGGTTTTATAGAGGTTTTTTTTTAATAAGGACATGACATGAAGGATCTACACTGTCCATGTGAGACAGACTGGGATTAGATCAGATAAAACACAGAATTTGGGGTTTTTTTAATATTTTATGAATGCATTCATGGCATTACACTTGTCTGCTTAACACTGAGCACATCTCCAAGGAGCCCTTTGGCAAATGCTTCAGGGGAGGAGAAAAAGGAGAAACTCCTGGGCAATTAAAGATGCCAACAGGTGGAAATGAACATTCACTGTGCACATTCTGAGCTTTTCCAGAACATTCCCAAAGATCAGGATGCAGCTTTTGAAGCTGCTGAGATCTTTGAACTGAAGAAATGGGATGAGTCAGTGTTGGATTTCACTTCTTTTTGATTTAGAGATGGGGTAACAGAGGTGTTTTAAAAACTTTTATTTTATTTTTAGTCTCATGAGAAGGATGAGACAATACAGATGTGATAATTCCCAGTATTACAATTAGAAGCTATTTAAAAAAAATTTATACAAACTTATTTTGCACAGGTCAGTCAGCAAAAATATATTTTCATTTTTAAGAAGGAAGCCTGGAGAAAATGAGGATTTTTATTTATTTTTTTTTTACCTGAGTGTTCAGAGGGGGCTGTGACCACCTGGGAGGAGCAGGAAATGCTGTGAGGAAATAACTCCTGTTTCCTCTCAAGGCTGGGAGATGCACAGGACCCCACAGGCACCCAAAGTTTGCTGTAGAACACCAAAGAAAAGGCAAGAGGGCAGATTAATCCCATTTTTTTCTGAAAAAACCCATGATTAATGCAGCTTGGGGGGAGCTGGAGGAAGGGGAATTGCTGAAAATCACGGAAAGCAGTCCCTGGCTGTCCCTGGCTGATGCTATATATGGTGCTTGGTCAGTTGTGCTCGAGGAGCAGCAGCCAGAATTGCATTTTTATTGTGTTTCTTTTGAAAGCAGAAAAAAAAAAAAGGTCAAATAACTCGGCTGTGTTCAAAGAGCCAGTGGTGATGGATGATGCTGTGAGTGGCAGCTGCTGAATTTCCAACCCTGAGAGCATTTTTGGGGCTGCTGGAGGGGTAATGTCAGTGGCCTGTGTGTTCTCATGCCTTTGGGATTCTCCCAAACCCAGTTTTGAGCCCAAATTTCCAACCCTGAGAGCATTTTTGGGGCTGGTGGATGGGTTGTGTCAGTGGCCTGTGTTCCCATGTGCCTTTGGGATTCTCCCAGCCCAGTTTTTAGCCCAAATTTCCAGCCCTGAGAGAGTTTTTGGGGCTACTGGAGGGGTTATCCCAGTGGCCTGTCTGTTCCCATGCCTGTGGGATTCTCCCAAACACAGTTTTGAGCCAAATTTCCAGCCCTGAGAGCATTTTTGGGGCTACTAGAGAGGTTATGTCAGTGGCCTGTGTTCCCATGTCTCTTTGGGATTCTCTCAAACACAGTTTTGAGCCCAATTTCCAGCCCTGAGGGTGTTTTTGGGCTGCTGCAAGGGTTATGTCAGTGGCCTGTGTTCCCATGTGCCTTTGGGATTCTCCCAAACCCAGTTTGGAGCCCAATTTCCAGCCCTGAAAGTGTTTTTGGGGCTACTGGATGGGTTATGTCAGTGACCTGTCTGTTCCCATGCCTTTGGGATTTTCCCAGCCCCAGTTTTGAGCCCAATTTCCAGCCCTGAGAGCATTTTTGGGGCTACTAGAGAGGTTATGTCAGTAGCCTGTGTTCCCATGTCTCTTTGGGATTCTCTGAAACACAGTTTTGAGCCAAATTTCCAGCCCTGAGAGCATTTCTGGGGTTGCTGGATGGGTTGTGTCAGTGGCCTGTCTGTTCCCATGCCTTTGGGATTTTCCCAGGCCCAGTTTTGAGCCCAATTTCCAGCCCTGAGACCATTTTTGGGACTACTGGAGGGGTTATCCCAGTGGCCTGTCTGTTCCCATGCCTTTGGGATTCTCTGAAACACAGTTTTGAGTCCAATTTCCAGCCCTGAGAGCATTTTTGGGGCTGCTGAAGGGGCTATGTCAGTGGCCTGTGTTCCCGTGTGCCTTTGGGATTTTCCCAACTCAGTTTTGAGCCATGTGGGCTGGCTGGGCAGGGATCTGGGTCAGGACTGATGCAGAATCCTCTGGAGCAGAGCTGGGGTTGGTGTGGGTACAGCAGTGAGCAGAACCAGAGCATGGAAAGGGGATTTCTGCTGCTGTTGCTGATTCCCAGTGCACAGATAAGCCCAGGACAGCAGCAGGAGCTGTGAGGACAGAGACTGGAGGTCACTCACAGGTTACTCAGAGGTGAAAAGGCAACTCCTGGTCACAGAGTGGCAGAGGAACCAGCAAGGAACGAGTTCCTGCTGCCTCAGAGCCACCCCAGGGGATCACAGCTCATTCCCTGCCCACCCCTCTGCCCAGAAAGGCACAAACTCCCCTTTGTCATCAGCACCCTGGAATCTCAGTGCCCCTTTCCACCTGCCTGGCAGCTCAGGCTCACCTAATGGGACAGGAGAATTTATTCCATCATGAGCTGGATGGTTTCTCATGGTTAGGGACATCAGCTTGTCCTTCCTCCTTTCCAAACACTCATTTAGGGCCCAAAGCATCTGGGGTTGCATTTGTTGCAAATCCTGACAGGCTTTTTCTCCCTGATAACCAGCCCAGCAGAAAGTGCAGGAACATACCCCCTTCCCTGCACTCCCCCTTTTACATCTGCTCCACATTTGCATCCCAGAAATTAGAGAACTGAGTTATGTGGAATTACAGAGCTGGAGTATGGAACTGATTGGGTATTCAAGCTAAATAAGATGAATTTAAAGATCTCTCCAGGAAATTGAGTGGAACACCCAAACTGACATGGGGTATTAAATATTATATTTGTGCAGTTGCTCTTTAGAGCCCGTTGGCATCGAACATCTGGGAGCACGATTTGGAGCACAAAGAAACTGAATACCTGCTCAAAATTATGCTCATCAGAGCTCAGAAATTAAAATATTACTGGGTACACTCTGAGCCAGCCCTTCCCTACAAGGCAGGGCTATTAAAATATGATTAGCTGAGCCCAATCTGCTCTCAGAGCTGTCAGGCACCATTACAGCTGAAAGGACCTCGATGCAACAGCGTTGGCACAGCCCCTGCTCTATCAGCAGCAAGATGCTGGAAAAATGAACCAAAAACTGAACTGAACCAAAAACTGAACCAAAAACTGAACCAAAAACTGAACAGAACAAAAAGCTGAGCCAAAAACTGAACTGAACCAAAAACTGAACTGAGCCAAAAACTGAACTGAGCCAAAAACTGAACTGAGCCAAAAACTGAACTGAACCAAAAACTGAGCCAAAAACTGAACCACAAACTGAACCAAAAACTGAACCAAAAACTGAACTGAACCAAAAACTGAACTGAACCAAAAACTGAACCAAAAACTGAACTGAACCAAAAAACTGAACTGAGCCAAAAACTGAATCGAGTCAAAAACTGAACTGAGCCAAAAACTGAACCAAAAACTGAGCCAAAAACTGAACTGAGCCAAAAATTGAACTGAACCAAAAACTGAGCCAAAAACTGAACTGAACCAAAAACTGAAGCAAAAAACTGAACTGAACCAAAAACTGAACCAAAAACTAAACTGAACCCAAAACTGAGCCAAAAAACTGAACTGAACCAAAAACTGAACCAAAAACTGAACCAAAACCTGAACTGAACCAAAAACTGAGCCAAAAACTGAACTGAACCAAAAACTGAGCCAAAAACTGAACCAAAAACTAAACTGAACCAAAAACTGAGCCAAAAACTGAACTGAACCAAAAACTGAACCAAAAACTGAACTGAGCCAAAAAACTGAACCTTGCAAATGCTCACCCCAGGTGGAGGGGAAATAAAAACAATTAAAAAGAGAAGTTGGGGGGTCTCAGAGCAGAGGTGGCTTTGGGCTGCTCTTTAAGCTGGCATTTGGATGTTTGGGGTTTTTTGTGATGTGGGAAGAGCTTTGCCCTGCACTGCCTCGAGCATGTGCTGCCTCCTCATCATCACCAGCACAGAGATGGGGATTCCAGGCAGCCACAGCCCCCTGCAATCACAGCTCCCTGTCCCCACAGCCCCTGCAATCACAGCCCCCTGTCCCCACAGCCCCTGCAATCACAGCTCCTGCAATCACAGCTCCCTGTCCCCACAGCCCCTGCAATCACAGCTCCCTGTGTCCACAGCCCCTGCAATCACAGCCCCTGCAATCACAGCCCCCTGTCCCCACAGCCCCTGCAATCACAGCCCCCTGTCCCCACAGCCCCTGCAATCACAGCCCCCTGTCCCCACAGCCCCTGCAATCACAGCTCCCTGTCCCCACAGCTCCCTGTCCCCACAGCCCCTGCAATCACAGCTCCCTGTGTCCACAGCCCCTGCAATCACAGCTCCCTGTCCCCACAGCCCCCTGCAATCACAGCTCGCTGTCCCCACAGCCCCTGCAATCACAGCTCGCTGTCCCCACCCTGGTCACATTTCCAGAGCTCTCCGTGGGTGGTCAGGATTGCATTTCCCCTCTCCTTGCTGGGGAATAAAATTCAAACCACCACAGAAAACCTGCGCAGACTGGGCTCAGGTTGGGATAGTTACCACACTCTTCTTCTCCTGGAATCACAGTGAGATATCCAAATATCTGCATTTACAGACATAAAAATCTGCATTATGTGATAACCACACACACACACACACACATATATATATATATATATATATATATATATATATATATATATATATTTTTTTTTTTTTTTAAGTGTGGCTGCACTAAACCACACTTAAATATATATATATTTATAAGGAAGAAAAGGCTGCAGTAAACCACACTATATATATATATAAGAAAGAAGAAGAAAAAAATTTTTATATATATATATATATATTTTATATATTAAAAACCACACTATATATATATATATGGAAGAAGAAGAAAAAAATTTCATATATATACATATTTTATATATTAAAATATATATTATATATAATATATATTAAATATTTATATATACTATATAAAATATATAGTATATAAAATATAGAAATATATAGAAATATATACATTCTTACAAATATATACATATTATATATATGTATAGTATATATAGTATATATGGTATATATACTATATATATACTATACATATAGAGTATGTACAGCATATATAGTATATTATATATATATATATAGTATACATAACTTACAAATATATAACTTTATATTTATAGATATTTATAAATATATATAAATATATAAATAAACATCTATTAAAAATATATAGAAATGTATAAGTAAATATATATTTTTGTATTAAAATTATATATTATATATTTATATATACATATATATAAAATTATATATATACATATAAATACAAGTATAATATATAAAAATATATATATTATATATATTTGTGTGCAAAACCAAGGCAGAAATGCGGGTTTTTTTGTTGTTTTTTTTCAGGACAGAGGCCAGGCGAGGTGCGAGGTCCCAGCCCGGTGTCCCCTGCGCTGCTCCCTAATCCGCGCAGAATTCCCGCAAAAGCCGCGGCAGCGCTGCCGGCCCGGCCCGGCGGGAGCCTGCCCGTGTCAGGGCTTATTACTGCGTGTTTTCACACTTATCCCCAAGGTGTTGAACTCGCCCCCAAGGTTAATTAGTAATTTATTGCCCTGTCATCAGTTCGAGGCTACTAATGGCTTCGATTTAGCCCCAGGGCTTTTGGTTTTCTTTTTCTTTTTTTCTTTTTTTCTTTCCTTTTTTTTCCTTTCCTTTTATTATTTTTTTTCCCCACTGCTTGCTTTAGAGGATCTGCGAGTTGAAGCAAATGGGAAAGGGGAAAATCTGCTTGGAAAAGTGCCTGAAAAAGGAAAAAGCTGAGGATCACAGAATCACAGAATCACAGAACCGCAGAATCACAGAATCACAGAATGGGTTGGGTTGAAAGGGACATTAACGCTCATCCCATCCCAACCTCCTGACACGACCAAGGGAATTTTTCCACAAGGAACATCTTTTCCCCCTTCTCCATCCCTGGGAGCAGCAGGAGTGGGATGTCCCTGGTGATTCTGCGTCCTAGTGCCTCCTCACAGGGGTCCACAGGGCAGGAATTGAGTGATTTTAGGGGAAAAGGGAGAATTAGATCTTGTCAAGAACACTGGGGGGGTTCTTTCAATCAACAAATTCCTTGCAACTCACTCTAGGGAGGGATAGACCCAGAGGGAAGCAGGAGATTTGGGATTTGGGATTCCTGCCCATCCCTGGGCTGGATCATCCCAACCTCCTGCCACAACCAAGGGAATTTTTCCACAAGGAACATCTTTCCCCCTTCTCCATCCCCGGGAGCAGCAGCAGTGGGATGTGCCTGGGTGATTCTGTGTCCTAGTGCCTCCTCACAGGGCAGGAATTGAGTGATTTTAGGGAAAAAGGGAGAATTAGATCTCGTCAAGAATACTGGGGAGGTTCTTTCAATTAACAAACAAATCCTTAACAAGTCATTTTAAGGAGGGATACCCAGACCCAGAGGGAAGCAGGGAATGTGGGATTTGGGGGTCCTGCCCATCCCTGTGCTGGGATGAGCCAGTGCAGGCAGCAGGGTGGGAAGGTGCAGCTCTCAAATCCCTGTGAGCTGTCAGCCAGCAAGGAAAAAGGTATGACAACTCTTTGGATTTGGATTTAAAAAGGGAAAAAAACCCTCCAGTTTTCACCTCCATGCACATGGATTCCCAGAGCAACATCTGCTGTTCCCCTGCTGCTTTAATTTATGGTCATTAACTTTAGGGCTAAGGACAGTTTATGGAAAAAAACACCTGCTTTCCCCTTCTCCCCGGGCAAGGGTGGAATTTTCTCTGACTCTGCATCCTAAATAAAGCTCCCTGATGATTCATGCCACGGCTCACACACACACATGCCTTATGTTAGAGGCCCTGTCAAGATGCTCGTGCCCCTCTGGAGCTGGAGGGTTTTGCACAGAGCTCATTTATCCCCATCCCCAGGGCAAAGCTGAGCCCTCAGCCTGGCTGCCCTGCTGGGGATGGCCAAAAAAATCAGATTAGTTTGGGTTGGAAGGGACCTTTAAAGGTCTTTTAGTCCAACCTTCCTGCAGGGACATCAGGTTGCTCCTTGTTCAACCTGACCTTGGATTTTGGGGCATCCTGCACCTTTCTGGGCAAACTGTGCCAATTTTTTATGGCCTTAATGTGGAAAACTCCTCCTATCCACATGCCAGCCTCTTGCAGAAAGTCCTGGGGAGCTCTGTCTGCATTAAGGTCACAGCAAGGCCACCAAGTTTTGCTTCCAGCTTGGATTTCCACATCCCAAACCCATCCCATCCTTTCCATCTCATCTCCAAACCCACCTCACACAAGCACCAAGCTCAGGCCAGCCCTCCTTGTGCTTTCTCAGCCCTTTGACACAGATGCCTGGCTCTGCTTCTGTCATTATGAAAGACTGGCTTTCCCTGATGGAGCTTTCAGTCAAAGGAAAAAATCAAAAATAAAGGAAAAAAAAAAAAAGGAAGAAAAAAAAAGGAAAAGAAATCAAAATGAGCTTTGCTGGCAGCAAACTGAAGATAAAACCTGGACACTCATCCCAGCCTGTGTTTGAAAGCTGATAGCCAGCAGTGGGCAGCCCCAGAGCCCCCCAGGCTGCACACACCCCTCACCCAGAGCAGGGGGTCCCACGCAGGGCTGGACCCCAGGGTTCCCCCCTTTGCCACCCCCACACCCCCTCCAGCCCCAGCCCTGGGGCAGATTTGGCTGTGCTGGGTTTTGGGAGCGAGAGCAGAGCGAGGTGGGGTGTGGGGAGAGGCCTGTGACTAATCCTGTAACCTTTCCTCTCAGTGTTTAAGGGAAGGGACGGCTGTTTACAATAAAAGCCAGTGATATTTTTCATCCTTCCAAATGGAACAGGGGTTCTATAAACAGAGGAGGCTCAGACACAGCAAACACCTGCTGAAGGGAACCGGCCTGAGGAGACACGCGAGGGCTCTCTGTCCATCTGTCTGTCCATCAGAGCCTCCTCTGTCCGTCCATCAGAGCCTCCCCTGTCCATCCATTCATCAGAGCCTCCCCTGTCCATCCATCCATCAGAGCCTCCCCTGTCCATCCATCAGAGCCTCCCCTGTCCATCCGTCCATCAGAGCCTCCCCTGTCCATCCATTCATCAGAGCCTGCTCTGTCCATCCATCTATCAGAGCCTCCCCTGTCCATCCATCAGAGCCTCCCCTGTCCATCCATCCATCAGAGCCTCCTCTGTCCATCCATCCATCCATCAGAGCCTCCCCTGTCCATCCATCAGAGCATCCTCTGTCCATCCATCCATCAGAGCCTCCTCTGTCCATCCATCCATCAGAGCCTCCCCTGTCCATCCGTCCATCAGAGCCTCCCCTGTCCATCCATCCATCAGAGCCTCCCCTGTCCATCCATCAGAGCTCCTGATGGAGCCCCTCGTGGCCAAGTTCAAGTTGAAGAGCACAGCTGTAGTGGGGAGGATGGGATAAGCAAAAGCATTAGCAAAAATCCCCTGGTTTTCCTTGGGAGGTTGTGGAGCAGGGAAGAGATTTCTACCCCCTTGACTGAGTTTAGGTCTGCACACTCCTGAGTAATTCCTCTGTTGGATTTGTGGAGTAGGGAAAAGATTTCTACCCCCTTGACTGAGTTTAGGTTTGCACGTTCCTGGATAATTCCTCACTTGGATTTTTGGAGCAGGGAGGAGATTTCTACCCCCTGAACTGAGTTTAGATCTGTGCATTCTGGGCAATTCCTCAGTTTGATTTTTGGAGCAGGGAAGAGATTTCTACCCCCTGAACTGAGTTTCAGTTTGCACACTCCTGCGTAATTCCTCAGTTGGATTTGTGGAAGAGGGAAGAGATTTCTATCTCCTGAACTGAATTTAGGACTGCATATTCTGGGTGATTCCTCAGTTGGATTTGTGGAGCAGGGAAGAGATTTCCACCTCCTGAACTGAGTTTCAGTTTGCACACTCCTGCGTAATTCCTCAGTTGGATTTGTGGAGCAGGGAAGAGATTTCTACCCCCTTGACTGAGTTTAGGTTTGCACGTTCCTGGATAATTCCTCACTTGGATTTTTGGAGCAAGGAAGAGAATTTTACCCACTGAACTGAGTTTCAGTCTGCACATTCCTGGGTTATTCCTCAGTTGGATTTGTGGAGCAGGGAAGAGATTTCTACCCCCTGAACTGAGTTCTGCACGTTCCTGGGTAATTCCTCAGCTGGATTTTTGGAGCAGTTTTTCCTGTTGTGTGGTGTCACAGTTGCAAGGAGGACCCCCAGTTTGGGAAGTTATGGAATAACCTGTCAGAGCTTCCCTACAGCCCTTGGCTCAGGTTTCAGCCCTGCACCAAAACATGTAAAGCTCTGATTTCATCCAAGCTGCTGTGGCTTTGAGCTTTCCCCAAACTAATCAAATCAAACACAACCTTGCTCACATAATCCTGCAGGCTGGGACTGAAATCAGCAACTCCTCTGGCTTCAGCCGTGTCTTGTGGTGGTGAATTCCAAGGATTAATCATGGATATCTTCCCACAATACAGCCTGCATCATACCCCTGGTAATTACTGACCTGAGGGAGCTAAATCAACCTCATAGCCTCTTCATTTGCTTTTTCTTTTCCACAAAGCCACCCAGAATTGTGCCAGGGAGCACCTGTGAGCCACAAATGGGTTTGGGATCACGGAATATCCTGAGTGGGAAGGATTCCACGAGGACCCCACTCCCCTGAGGGGTGATGTTCCCCATGAGCCGCCAGAAGAGGAATTTCCAAAGCCATTGTTCAAAACCATGACAAGCCCATCCTCATTATGGCTTTGTTTTTCCTTTTCCCACCCCTCCATGAGCAAGGCAGAGAAATATCCTCAACTCCAGCAGGGATTTCTCAACCTGGATAAATCAGCCCAGCCCCACCGATGCTGTGGAGCCTCTCCAAGTTACACCTACTCCAGAACCTGCTCTCCCATATTTTATATCCTGCATTTCCCTGGCTGGGGACGAGCAAGGCTCCATCACAGTCCCTGTTTATCTGACATCCCATGCCTGAGGATGAGCCAAGAGCTCGGCGCCCATCGGAAGCGCGGCTGATAAAGTGCAAAGGGAATCTTCATCTTCCGTGGCTGTAACTCTTCCCAAAGCTCTGCTTCCAAAACATTTTTCCACCTGTCACAAGCCAGGCTGTCCTGCTGTGCCTGGGCTCTGGGAGTGTGTGCTGACAGGCTGTGTGTGTAATGTCATCTCCCTGCTCCCCGTCCTGCTCCAGGCTCAGGAATGCAGCGGGTAGGGCTGAGGATGGCTCTGATGGAAAGGGGAGGATGAAATGTTTTGTTTTATAACTTTATTTTAAGACGTTGGGTTTGCTCCTGCCCTAACAGACAGGTTGGCACAGGTGATTAATTATGAACAGAGTTCAAAGTCAGGCTGTCCTCCAGAGCAGTGTCTGTGGTCACCCACAGCAGCCTCTGCATCCCCTCCCCATGAGAAGTGCCAAGGGTTTTGTTCCATGAGCATTTTCTGTATCCTATGAAATTAATTAATACTCACAACTCCCATGGGTTCAAAAATTACACCAGTGAACATCAGAAAATGTGTCATAAAATCATGGAATGGTTTGGGTTGGTAGGGATTTTAAAGTTCATCTCATTCCAACTCTCCTGCCATGGGCAGGGACATTTTCCACTGTCCCAGGCTGCTCCAAACTCTGTCCAGCCTGGCCTTGGACACTGCCGGGGATCCAGGGGCAGCCACAGCTTCTCTGGGCACCTTTGCCAGGGCCTGCCACCCTCACAGTGAAGAATTCCTACCCAATATCCCACCTATCCCTGCCCTCTGGCAGTGGGAGCCATTCCCTGTGTGCTGTCACTCCAATTCCTTATACACAATCTCTTTCCAGGCATTGGAAGGCTGCAAACAGATCACCCCAAAACCTTCTTTTCTCCAGGCTGAACAATCGCAATCCAAGGTACCCATCAAGCCTTGGCCACAGCAGTCTTTTCTCAATACACACCTTTATCTCTTCTCTACCAAAACATTTCTATCTAAGAAGATAATTCCCAAATAATGGGAGTTTTGTTTCCTGGCCCTGCATGTGAGACACACTTTCTGTTCCTTGGGGGTTTTTTGGTTGTTTTATCACTTCTTTTCCGTGAAACTCTTGCTGTTGGAAAGGAGAGAATCACAGAGCTGCTAACATTTTCTCTTTATGAAGAAATGTGGCTTTTTATCCTTAAATAATTATTCATCTTGTTCCTTAATATAGCCTCGATATAGCTGCCTTGCAGTGTTCCAGTAACAGCCAGGCACTATCTCAGAATCGTGACTCATCTTCCTATCCCAAACGATCCCTGTTCCTTACAAAAACACCCAGCTGAGCACTCTTAAATATTTATGTCATCCCCAAAAGAGAGATAGGACTGGTATCAGCAGATCTGAGCACAGGCTCACATCCAGGTTCAAAGCCCAAGTTCTCAGCTCACCCTGCATTTTTTAGAAGGGTCAAACCTGAGCAAATCCAAAATTTGCCTCTTGGCTTGGCTTGGGGTTCTTCAGGAGTAGGAAAACAATCGCATCCTGAGCAAATCCAAAATTTGCATCTTGGCTTGGCTTAGGGCTCTTCAGGAGTAGGAAAACAATCGCATCCTGAGCAAATCCAAAATTTGCATCTTGGCTTGGTTTGGGGTTCTTTAGGAGGAGGAAAAGAATCCCATCCCGAGCATCCAAAATTTGCCTCTTGGCTTGGCTTGGGGTTCTTCAGGAGTAGGAAAGCAATTCCATCCTGTCTTGGGTTTTCATTTGGATGAACAGAACAATGAGAGAATCCAGCACAGCCCCTGCAGGCTCAGAGCTCCTGTGGGGCATCCTCAAGGGACAAGAGGGATGGGTGGGGGTCCAACACCTCAGGAACAGCAGGGGAACATGGATGGGGGCCCACCTTTGAGTTCCTAGCCTGATGTTGTAGGAATGACCTTTGGTGGATGAGTTTGCACCCCATTTGATCCCACTTCCCCTGGTTTTGTAACATCTCAAGGAGCGCTGACACCGACCAAGGCGTTCCCATATAAACACTGGGAGAGTCAGGCAGATGAAACTTGGATCTGCACAAGGGAGCTGGGATCCAGCTTGTTGGCCTGAGCTCCCTGTAACTCACATCCAGCTTGGGCAAGGAGAGCAGCAGAGCAGAATTCACGTGACTTTCTCCCCTTTCCCAGCCCGTCCATGGATTCCTCTCTGTCCCAGGAAACAGCCACGGTTCCTAACACTCCGTGCTCTCTGTAATTCCACACTCTCTCCCTCCAGGTCACCTTTTGGCTGCTTCTTCTCCATCTCCCCGAGTCCAGCATTATCTCTGCTGATTGTTTCCAACTATAACACATCCTGGATTTTTCTTTTTTTTTACTTTCCAGATAATATCAAAACTTCTTCCAAGCTACTTTGTCCTCCAGCCAGTACCTTTTAAAGCTGACAGGAGATGAGTGTGACTTGTATCTCACAAGGCTGGCTTCCCACTTGAGGAATTTGGGCACAACACAGGAGTGCCAAAGAATTATATATAACACAGAATTGGACAAATACAAAGACAGATTTAAATAAACCTCAGTTCCAAACGTGTCAATACTTTTGTGTTGATTGCTGGGCTGGTAGAAATCCAGGCTGGATGTACAGACTAATAAAACAAGAACAGTCACAGCCCAGAATGAGATAACTGCTCCTCAAACTGCTTCTTACAGAGTCCTGCTGGGTGGGTTGGCTGCCTTTGGATTGAGCCCCATGGTCCTGTGTCTCTCCCTGGTTTCCATGGACAGAGCACAGGATCCATTTCCATGGACTGAGCACAGAACCAGGCTCTGTAACCCAAATTCAGGTGCTCAGAGCAGAGGATCCACCCCAGGCCAGAGGGTCCCACCAGAAGTTGTGCACAACCACAAGGCTGGGCAGGCTCCAGCTGAGCAGTGACAGCTGCTCTGTTCATGCCAACCCCAGCACAACCCCACGGCTCTGTCTCTGCCTTCACCTTCCTCCTCCTCCCAGCACAACAGCAGCAAGAGCCCAGCTTGGCTCTGGTTCCTGAGCCCTTGGACCACAATACTCAGCTTTGCCTGGGCTGATGTGAGATCTGAGCTGCTTTTCCACAATCCCACTCCCACCAAGGCCCCCGTGTCAGCTCCTCAGTGGCTGCACTTCCCCCTGAAGCCACCGAAGCCAACGGGGCTGAAACTCATCACCCGACTCACTTGGCTCTGCACCTTTGACTGTGGACTTCAAGGAGAAGAAACTCCAGCACTCCATGACATTTTCCTGACCCCAGAAGAGCTGAAGTAATGCAATGTTCTCTGGTCATGTCCAAATCCCACAGGAGCCCTCAGTGGAAGAGGCCACGAGCGCGTGCAAGGTACGGAGCCCGCGCTCGGAGACCGCGGCCCGACGGCTGAGAATGTTAATTGTTCTCCATCGCCCCCAGTGATTTTAGCATTTCATAATTCCTCCCCTGGCTGACAGCTGGATTCTTCCCTAATTACAAACCCGTTGGAGTTGAAAAATCAGACATTTCCTGGAATTTAAACAACCAATTTTCCACCCGTCAGCATCCAACAACACAACCCTAAAGCTTCGTTCTGGAAAAAAGTCGTCAGAGCACGCTGGATTAACGGAGGGGAAAAGGGATTTTGATGACTTCATACATGTAAATGCAGCATTCCTGGATCTTTGGATTCCATTGGAAGGTGGAAATAGCACTGACAGAACCACAATCCCATGTTTGTAAAAGGCAGCATGTGGTTAAATACTGTGGATGGATCTTTTAAACACAGTGTTGGCATCTGACTGTGCAATTATTCCTCTCTGCCTCAGGAAACACATCTTCATTCAGAATTATTGCAGAATAAATGTTGAATTTTTTTTCTTCGTCCCCCTCACCGTTTGCCACAGGATTTGTTCATTTTCTCTCTGCAGTAAATTGTTGTGACAGCAAGGAAAAGCTGCAGGCTCCCAGTTCTCAGCCTATTGAAAAGACAAAAGGAAAAAACCCCTTGGACAGCTGCTGGCCTCCAGGAAACTCCAGGAATGGAGACCCACCGTGCTGCATCCTAATTACATCCTTGGGGAACAGCAAAGAGCCCCAAACACTCATCCAGCAGAGGCAGAAACAGCAACACCACTTGACAGGACATCTCAGCTGCTTCTTTCTCTTCCAGAACCCACAGTTTCAGCCATATGGGTTTTTATTTTATCCTATTTTTTTTTTTATCAGTCTCTATCTCTTGTGGTCATGGGAAAGATATAACCCTTCATCTGTAACTGATTAACGAGGTTGGTGCTCGACTTTGCAAGGAGCCTGAAATGAGAGCTGGTGGAGATCTGAAGAGCCTTGCCTGCTCCTGTGAACTGTGTGCTGTGACCTCCTGGAGGGATGTCACTGGATGGACTCTTTGCCTTGACTGGGAGAGGACAACTGGAAATGGAAAAAAAGAAAAAAAAAGCATCATCACATACCCCAAAATGACCTTTGAAGCTGGGACTACGCAAAAAAGCTGCCCTAGCTTGGAAACCTTGAGGCAAGGGCTTGAAAGTCACTGAGTCTGGGGCAGCTGTGCAATGAGGACTTTCCAGATGAAGCAATTTTATTTGGGGAAGCAATTTTTATTTGGGGAAGCAATCCTGGGACTTGGAGTCCTGTTTGAGCAATGGAACTTGAAGAACGTTTGCATTTTGCATCGTTTTGGGTTTGTTCTCCCCTGGGGAGCTGCTGGGTTTTCCCCATCTTGTCCCATTCTCATGGTTTGCTCTATTTTGGCATCACCTCCGTTTTTCCTGGCTTTTCCTGGTTTTTTTCCTGATGGAGGAGGTTTCCATGGACAGCTCCATCACCCTCCTGTAGGACACAAACTGCCCCCACCTCTGAGCCTGGTGCTGCACCTTGGCCAGGGCTCTCAGGGGAGGGGACTGAGGACCAGCAGGGATTTGCACTCGTGGGGACAATTGAGCCAAGCCCAGTTTAAACTTCTCAGCTCAGAGCATCTGCAAAGCCGAGCCTGGGGGATGATGCAATTGGGACCGGGGAGATTTCCCCATCCTCGGCTCATTTAAAGCAGGTGAGAAGCTGTGGAAAATGCTCTGGAAGCAGCACAGCGAGGTGGGAGATGATTTGTCCTTGGACAGCTGAAGGAAGAGCTGCCAAAGGCATTTTAAAAGCTCCTTTGGCCTTCAGCAGGGAGAAGGGAAGCCAAGGAAGAACACCTGTGTCAAGGAATAGGAGCAAACCTGGAGAGTGCTTGGAAAATGGACTCGTCAGGCAGCTCAAATGGAAATGTTATTCCTGAAGCTTGTTGTCAGATTTGTGCATACCTAACCCAGAAACCCACAAACAAAACCAGAAAAAATTAGGATAAAAGCCCTGAGGGTGAACAGAAAGAAGAAATCCCACATAGGTCACTACAGCTGGGGGGAAATCTTTTTGGGAGAGACTGCTTGAGCCATCCTCACTCTTTCTTTCAGCATCTCACTGGATGCAGCTCAGCAGAGAATTTATTTCATCCTGTTAAACTCCATTTAGTGGGAGTAGCACAGCCCGTGGAGGAAAAGCAACGATGCCAAGGTAAATCTTCCCCCAGTTATTAGTGCTGGGAAGGGCTGGGAAGATCTTTAATAATAAGGGAGGCTGAGGAGAGATGTCTGTTTTTCATAATTGCACAGTGCTCCCAAGACAGCTGTTCAGCCATCTTGAAAATCAATGTTTTGATGCCCTTTGAACCTTCTTTTCCTGTTGAGTGTCTCTCCTACAGGTTGCTCCCCAGGATGAAAACAATAAAAGCAAATATATAACAGTAAAGGCCTGAGGTTAATGTCTTTAACAAGATAATGTTACTTAAGGGAACTGTAAACCAAATCATTCCTAAATTCCATTTGTTCTTTGCAATCTCGGATATATTATGAAACCATATGTGTGCCTATGGATTTTTTACAGGAACACAACTGCATTTTTACATCGTGTGTTCCAGTATTCCAGTACCACATGATTTGCTGACAATTATTTTTATTCTAACTATTAATACTTCTATTAATATCTTGCTCTTGCAGCTGTGCCATAAAGAATCACAGCCTAACATGTCTGACTGTGGGTTAAATGTGCAAGATCTAAACAAATTTGCACCAGGTCATTTTACCAGGAATGTCTTTCTTTGGATTGAGTATCACAAGGAAATTCAGTCCAACCAACTGGCACATGCCCTTATTATTTTTAAATTTTCACCAGTGAAGAGCTTGCAAAAATTGCTTCAAGCTGCCTTCCTTGTGTGTTTGGGAACTTCAAAAGAGAAAAGCAAACAGGAAAGGGTAAATAATCTCCTGAGCACATGTGCTGGGTTTTACACCCACTGGAAATTCCACTCAAGTCGTGTTCAGGTAACTCTGTCCAGAAATTCCTCTTGCAGAATTCTCAGACATTCACTGCAATTCAATTAGCTGTGAGCAAATTTGATATGAAATGAGACTCTGACCCTCTGTGTGTGTTTTTTTTTGCCTTGGTTTTCAGGGAAATGGGAGCCACAAAGAAGTGCAGAGCAAAGGAGCGAGTCGAGTTTATTTAACTTTCTATTATCTCCAATGCTATAAAGCCTGGAAATGAAACAGAAACAGAATCCTGCACAACATTTTGGAGCTTGTCCAGAAGAAATCTAAGGACACTTGTTCCTGCTGATGTCTGCACCACTGGATTAATTTCCATTAAGCCAAGGGAAGGAAAATCCCTGCCAGTCACAGCCACTCCAGGATGGCAAAAATCTCCATTTCTTGTGCCTGCAAATGACAAACTTACACAGAAGCAATGGATGCAAGAATTTAATCACCACGAAAAACCCTGAAATTTTGGGAAATGTTGGCCTGAATCCAATGTTTTCTCCTCTTTTCCTCCTCCTGAGCCTGTCAGGAATATTTGGCTTCATGTCTGCCACAGGGATCAGGCAGTGTGAACCAAGAATCTCCACGTGGTCAAGATGGAAAAAACAAAGTTCCTTGCCCTTATTTATTTCATGGAGAGGTTTAATCAGCCCTTTTAATTAACCCAACCTTCCCACACCATCCCTGCTGCTCGTTAATTGTCCAAATTATTCCTTCTGATCAGAATCATTCTCCCACCATTCCCAGGACAAAACTGCATTTTCCCAGCTCAGGTTGCACTGCCTTCATCCATAGGGGGTTTGTAATGGGACACAACAGAAAATGCTGCTCTTTAAACCAGCAGACATTTTAATTCATATTTATTAAAGAAAACACGTTAGCAAGGTGATGGTTTTCCTGGTAGCAGTCATATTCCCAGAAATGATATCTTCTGTAGTGGATTAAATGAAATTAATAAAAGAAAATTACAGTAACTTTCAATTTCTCTCAGCTTTTTTTACCCTTGGAGTAAATCCTGAATCATAACTTGGAAAAAAAGAAGATTTGATAAACATTTGATTGTGAGTGGCAGATTAAGGTCATAAACAACAATTACTCATTATTTCTTAGAAGCTGGACATTTCAAATTAAATGTTCAGGCTGTGGTTCTAAAATGAAAATAATATTTTTTTTACATTTCATAATTGCATAATTAAAAAAAACTGGTCTAAGGGTGTTTTGGGTACTGAGAGCACAAAAAATCTAAAAATCCACTCTTTGCTGTCACTCAGAAAAGAATGACAGATTTTGAATAAAAATCAGCATATTTATATCTAAACACCCTTGAGCTCTTCTGGCTCTCAGCTGATTTAAATCTCCTCGTGGTTTGTGAGTGGTTTTTTGAGGGATCAGATCCTGCAGCTCTTTGCTGTGTGTTTGCAGTGTGAAATTTTTATTCTGGAAAAAGCAGAGATTTGGGATCCCGGGAGGTGCAGACACATGGATTTGGAATGCCTGTGCCAGAAAGACAAACTGACACTCCATCCTAACAAACACATCCCAAAACAGCCAAGAAACATTCACCTCAACCTCCCACCAACCTAAGTTATTTTTAGAGTTTTTTTTTCCTAAATTAAAAAATAACCACAGAAAGCCCCCAAAATCTTTTAATCTAATCTTGGCTATATTTTCCCCTTCAATGCCTGAGGGATACAAGATTATTTATAACAGGAAACCTTTGATTTCAGAGCTTTTATGTTTGGGTGTTTTTTTTTTTTCTTATTTTTGCAACGTTCCAACTCGCAAAACACAGAGTTGTTGGGTTTTTTAGGGAAAAAAAGCAAATTGCAAAGTGCATCCAGGGCTAATTCTGCTGCTGGAGCAGGATGAGCTCCATGGGAAGGGCTTGGATGGTCCCACCCTTTGGAGAGCAGCATCCCTGGGTGTTCCTGGCAGCACAGACACATTTAGGGTCCCCTGGGGAATTCTCCTTCCCATTAGCACGGCCAGTGTGAAATCTGCAGCGGGGTCAAGGCAGGGCTGAGCATCTCCCTGACAACAGCACGGCCAGAGGGGCCTCCCCAGCCTTCCCCAGACCCATGGAAATAAAGTTTCTCACTGATTTCACAGCTCAGAGCCAGGGCCGTGACAAGCAAATGGATGGTGCTGTCCCATTTTTCCTCATTTATGGATTTTTCCTCATTTATGGATGTAGGGAAGATCTGTAAATTCTGTAGGGAAAAACTGTAAAACCCAGTTTTGCCTCTTGGGAAGTCTTGTGCAGACACAAAGTGTCTTCTTATTTTCAGGAAAGCTTCCCCCTACAGAACACAACCCAAAGAAAAAAAACATTCCTGACAAAATTTCATCTGGATGGAGATGATTTCAGGAGTTGGGTCATGAGAAGCACGTGGATGGTGCTGTCCCATTTTTCCTCATTTAAGGATTTTTCTCATTTATGGATGTAGGGAAAATCTGTAAATTCTGTAGGGACAAGCTGTAAAATCCAGTTTTGCTCCTTGGGAAGCCTCAGCTCATGCATTGCTCTCTCCAGCCCCATCCAATGTAACATCCCAGCAAATAAACCTGGCTTAGCTCTGCCAGACTGATCCTAAAGAGGATCCTGCTCCACTCCTCTTCCCTCCATTTATTCCTCAATTTGGGGATCAATCCCAAAAGGAGCCCCTGCCTTTCTGAGTGACAGCTGTCAATCATGGCAGGTGATGGCAGCACACAGGGCTGTGCAGACACAAAGTGTGTTCTTATTTACAGGAAAATTTTCCCTACAGAACACAATCCAAAGAAAAACCATTTCTGACAAAATTTCATCTGGATGGAGGTGATTTCAGGAGTTGGGTCATGAGAAGCACGTGGATGGTGCTGTCCCATTTTTCCTCATTTAAGGATTTTTCCTCATTTATGGATTTTTTTCTCATTTATGGATGTAGGGAAAATCTGTAAATTCTGTAGGGACAAACTGTAAAATCCAGTTTTGCTCCTTGGGAAGCCTCATCTCGTGTGTTGCCCTCTCCAGCCCCATCCCAGCAAATAAAGCTGGCTTAGCTCTGCCAGACTGATCCTAAGGAAGGTCCTGCCCCACTCCTTTTCCCTCCATTTATTCCTTAATTTGGGGATCAATCCCAAAAGGAGCCCCTGCCTTTCTGAGTGACAGCTGTCAATCATGGCAGGTGATGGCAGCAGCACAGGGCTGGGCAGACACAAGGTGTGTTCTTATCATGAAAATTTTCCCTACAGAACACAACCCAAAGAAAAAACCATTCCTGACAAAATTTCATCTGGATGGAGGTGATTTCAGGAATTGGGCCCTGAGATGCACGTGGATGGTGCTGTCCCATTTTTCCTCATTTAAGGATTTTTCCTCATTTAAGGATTTTTCCTCATTTATGGATGTAGGGAAGATCTGTGTATTCTGTAAGGAAAAACTGTAAAACCCGGTTTTGCTCCTTGGGAAGCCTCAGCTCATGCATTGCTCTCTCCAGCCCCATCCAATGTAACATCCCAGCAAATAAACCTGGCTTAGCTCTGCCAGACTGATCCTAAAGAGGATCCTGCCCTACTCCTCTTCCCTCCATTTATTCCTTAATTTGGGGATCAATCCCAAAAGGAGCCCCTGCCTTTCTGAGTGACAGCTGTCAATCATGGCAGGTGATGGCAGCACACAGGGCTGGGCAGCTGTGCAGACACAAGGTGTGTTTTTATCATGAAACAATCCTACAGGATACAACTCAAGGAAAAAGCCATTCCTGACAAAATTGCAGCTGGATGGAGGTGATTTCAGAACAACCAACTTCTCTGAAGAAACAAATTTCTCCAACTTTTTAATGAGAACCAAAACTCTCCAACTTCTTCTGAGTCCACCATTCCCACTTTCTTGGCAAGTTAAAAAAATCTTCTCTGATGCCTTGATCCTTATCAGGGCTCAGATTAATGATATATTTATTATGAAAAATCAATTTTTTAAAACAGAATTTTCTTCTTTTATTCATTTAATTATTAATAAACTCACTAAAAACCCAAACCAGTGAACATTGAACAATGTGAGTAAAATGGAATGGAAATAGTTTGTAAAGATCACCATCAGAGTCTAAGTCAGGCCTAGAAATGTCTTTAATAATAAAAAAATCCTCATGTGGTGATACGTTTCGTGCAAGCTTCAATGCTTAGAAAAACAGGAAAGTTTCTCTGCATGTTATTTTTTTTTGAAATATAAATATATGCATGTGTAGATTTAATGAGGTCCTTGCAGAGGGTAAGATCAATGCCAGGCTCAGCATTGCTAGGATATCCCATGTCCCATATTCCCTATCCCTTATCCCATATCCCAAATCCCAAATCCCATGTCCCATATCCCATATCCCATGTCCCATATCCCATACCTTATATTCCATATCCCATATCCCATCTCTGACCCAAGAACTCTTCTTCTTGCTGTTTATTCCCTCCTATCCACACTCTAAGAAAAAAACAAACCAAAAATCCAGTGGTTTCTTTCCATCACGACCCAACTGGAGCCATCACAAATGCCCAGGAAAGAGAGAAAAAATTCATTGACCTGTTTAATGTAAAACAAATATTTTTAGGACAGGACAATATTTTTATTGCTCGAGGCTGGGTAGAGAGGCAGGGGACAAGGAAAAGGTGACAGAGATGGGGTGAGGTGGGTGAGGAGGTCACTTCTCCCATTTTTTGAGGTTCCAACCACTTCAGCCACAGCCACCAGCCAGGAATCCAAACCCAGGGAGTGGGATGCATCTGAGGAGATCCCTTTGAACTCAAACCACTCAGAATAATAATCATAATAAAAATGAAAAGGCTGCCCTGAGCTCTGGCAAACCCATTCCTTTGAGAGCTGAGCTCTTTTCTTTCCCCATGAAATCTGATGGTTCCCCCTGGCTCTCCTCTCCCTTTAATCCCAGCAATGCTGCATTTATTCCAGCTGACCATGGACTTTCCTTCTCCTCTCCCTCCCTCTCACTCCAGAGCATTCATGAATGGGAACATTTTTCTTACTTCCAGAGACATTTTGAAAGGGTTCAGAGCAAATTCTCTGGAAGCCCAAGCAGAATCCACATTTCCCCCTGTAGTGTGTCCATGGAGAGAGGAGAAATCACCGTGACCCCATTCCCCTCAGGAAAAATAAATCCCTTTCCTTCCCTCTGAGCTGCAGCTCCAGGTGGAACAGTTTAATCCTTTCCTGCCACCTCCAGGCACTGAGGTTGGTAATTGAAATCCTGAGGATGGGAGTTGGCTGGTGGACAAACAGGGAATTGCCATTCCTTTGGATCTGCCTTGCTTTTGGATGGTTTCACTGCCAATTCATCTCTGTTTTCATTAATAATTAAACTTTTTTCCCTCTTCCTCTCGAGCAGGGCAAGGTGTTGGGAGTGTTACCCTTTGGAATTTCCATCCCACCGTGTCCCTCTGTTAAACTGCCTCCAAGCCAGCCAGGAGGCTCCTCCAGGGAGGGCTGAGGAAACCATCTGGCTTTTTATGGAATGCTTGGAGTGCTCAGCCTTGGTGCCAGGAGGGAGCTGAGCCCTGCCAGCTCTGGCAGGAGGTGTTCCAGGATGATTGACCACCAGGAACTGGATGGACCTGAGCAACCTTGTGCACATCAAAAGCTCCTCTGGCTCTGATGGCCCAGGAGAGCTTCAGAAATGCCTTCCAACCTCAATTATCCCATGGTTTTAATGTTTGAGCCTCAGTCTTCCTGAGATGGTCAAGTCCAAAGGCAGGTTCTGATTTTTATGGGGTAGAATCAGAGAAATCATGGAAGGGTTTGGGTGGGAAAGGACCTTGGGGTTCATCTTATCCCATCCCTGACATTCCACTGTCCCAGGGTGCTCCAAGCCCTGTCCAGCCTGGCCTTGGGCACTTCCAGGGATCCAGGGACAGCCACAGCTGCTCTGGGAATTCCACCCCAGTCCCTGCCCACCCTCCCAGCCATGAATTCCTTCCCAATATCCCATCTAAACTTGCTCTCCTTCAGTGGGAAGCAATTTCCTCTTGCAGAGAACCTCTCTCCATCTTCCTCGTAGGCCTTGAGGCCCTGGGAGGCTGAAATTGGGAAATTGGGTCACTCCAGAGCTTTCCCTTCTCCCCAGACTGAACAACCCCAATTCCCTACACTCCAGCCCCAAAGGGATTCTCTGTGTTGTGAAAAAATGATTTTAAAAATGAATCCTGAACCAGAAAAGTGGGAAGAGGGAGGCCAGGAGGAACCACTTAGGTGAACTCCAGATACCAGAGGCATGGAGCTCCAGCACCCAAACTTTTTCCAAAGTCCTTCCAGACATCCCCCAAGGCTGAAAGGAACCAAAAATCCCTTCAAAGCACATCCATGCCCAAACACAAGAGGCTGGAAGGCACCAGAGGGCTGCAGGAAACTCTTCCAGCCCTGTGTTGTGTTTCTGAGGAGCCTCAGGCTCTATAAACAGCTTTATTTGTGTGAGCTGTACCAGAAAAACCCCAACAATGAACAACCCCAATGCTCCAGCCCCCAAGGGAGTCTCTGTGTTGTGAAAAATGATTTAAAAATGAATCCTGAACCAGAAAAGCAGAAAGAGGGAGGCCAGGAGGAACCACTTAGGTGAACTCAGATACCAGAGGCGTGGAGCTCCAGCACCCAAACATCCCCCAAGGCTGAATGGAACCCAAAATCCCTTCAAAGCACATCCATGACCAAACACAAGAGGCTGGAAGGGACCAGAGGGCTGCAGGAAACTCTTCCAGCCCTGTGTTGTGTTTCTGAGGAGCCTCAGGCTCTATAAACAGCTTTATTTGTGTGAGCTGTACCAGGAGAGGAGCAGCACAAAACCAAGGAAACTTGGCTGGGAAAAACACCCAAACACGTCAGGATGAGGAAATGTCCTCCAAGCCCTCATCCCTCCTTGGAGAGCACTGGGATCCCTCACATGGGAACAAAAAAAAATAGAAAATGGAAGGAGAAGATGGAAACAAAAATTGTCACCAACATCTGCTGTTGTTTTCCTTGGATTTGTGCTGATGGCACAAAAGGCTCCTCACCCACCTGCTCCAGGCATAATCCTGTAGGGAATATAAATGATATCCCAATTAAAACTAGCTGGAAATTATTCCACACACATTTTCCTGGTTCCAGGACACCAAGATTTTGACCAAAACCAATTTAGTTTCCCTGGACATGGGTTTTTATGGAATCTTTTTTCCCCTTTTAAATTGGTGGAGAAAAAGAGGATGACCAGGTAATTCCTGCAGCAAGTTTTTCTCTTTCTTGTTGTCTTATCTTTCCTTTAATTTTAATTTTAACATTTTTTGGGCTGATCTTTTTTGAAAGAGTGCAAGCATCCCTCAAAATGTGAGCGACAAAAAAGAAATAAAAGGGAAATTGTGTGGAAATGAGGAAACCCAGAGAGATCAGGGATGGTTTGAGGTCCTGCTTATGGACACATCTGCTCAAAAAGGACACCCTAACCCATGGATTGCATCTCCTCCACCTCTGTGCCTTGATCTACCTGTGGGGCAAGAAATTGGGTCTTAATTCAGCCAAGATGTTCTGGATAGGGAGAGCTCACTTTGGTGCTCCCAGCTTTATTTTCCAGTTCTGAAGTTCTGTGGAATTTGGACTCTGGAAGTCTTGATGCCATTTTAGGTTAAAAAATCAGCGTCCACACATCTAAAAAACTCCAGACAGATTCTGATTCTGTGCTCTGTGTATCCCACCCCAAGGAGCACTTCACCAAATGTAAATAAAAACAGCTTTTCCTCTCCTGACTCGTTCCATGCAGCTTTGCTCCATGTAATCCATGGGATTTCTGCAGCATTTAGTTTTAACTCAGTAATTTGTATGGCTGCCTGAGGTGCTTCCAAATGTGCTGGAGCTCAGTTTTGGTCTCTTCCCAGCTGCCTAATTAAAACCATGGAATAAAAGAGTTTGGCGGAGGTGACTTTTAATTCTTCTTTCCTCTTCCTTTTATTTTTTTAATCAAAAGAAATCTTTGGAGTCAGGGGATGATTCCAAGCAGCCCCTTGGAAAGGGCACCTGCTGGAAAAGCTACAGAGGAGTGGAGGAGAGGTTTTTAGGCTCAGGCTGAGTGCCAAAGGTTATGGCACACACAGGAAAAATCAAATTGTTTGTCATCCTCCTCTCATTGCAGCATCCCTTGCAGAATGGTGCCATGAGGAAAAGAAGATTTTCCCCCCCTTAATGTGGATTTTGGAGCCTCTGATGTGGGTGACAAATGTGCTCGAGGGTGTCCTTTGGGGAATCTGCAAATCTTGGGAGCAGGGAACACCTTCCCACAGCCAGAGGTGTGACAGTGCTCACAGGGCTCCCAGGTTGAGGGAAGAGATGAGGATCTGACTCCATATTTCAGAATCTGATTTATTATTTTATGATATATATTACATTAAAGCTATGCTAAAAGAATAGAAGAAAAGGTTTCATCTCAGAAGGCTGGCTAGGCTAAGAGTAGAAAAGAAAAGAATGATAATAAAGGTTTGTGGCTTGGGCTCTGTGTCTGAGCCAGATGGGCTGTGATTGATTACAATTATTTACATTAATTACATTAATTACAAACATCCAACATGAGCCAATCCCAGCTGCACCTGTTGCATTCCACAGCAGCAGATAATCAATGTTTGCATTTTGTTCCTGAGGGCTCTCAGCTTCTCAGGAGGAAAAAATCCTAAGGAAAGGATTTTTCATGAAAAGATGTCTGAGACACAGAGGAAACCTCCAGCCTGCTGCAGACTCCTTTATGGGGAAAAAAATTCAGTGACAAGAGGCAAAATCTTCCCCTCAACACACAGAGAGTGAATTTGGAAGGCTGTGAACAAGGAATTACTTTTCTCTATGTCGTGTCCATAGAGCCAAGAATCAAAATCTGGACCTTGTAATTGTTTGGTGCAAGAACTTCCAGCCTGGAGTTTGGGTTTTGTGGTATCTGGCTCAGCATGTCCACCTCATGTGGATCAAAGCCTACATGGTAGAATTAAGCAAATACAATCAGTGTAATGTGATTCATTCTTGTCCTGCTCAGCAGATGTTGGAACAGATGTCAGGTAAAAAAAAAATAAAATAAATCTGCTGGGGAGTGAGTGTGTTATTTTGAATTAGTGCATTTAGGAGAAGGGAGTATCTTTATTAATCCCATTTAAGGTGAAAGAGAGTATTTATGGCTTTGGTTCCTGGGAAATTATCCTCCCTTTGCCTCGGATTGTGGGCAGCAATCAGTGCCTCCCTGTCAGGAACAGGACAGTGCTGGTGGGCTGGATCCTTTCCTATCATCCTGCTCAGCCTAAATATCAGAAACAACATTTAAATCACTAAGGAATTATAGGGTTGAAAATTTGGAGTCATTTCTAACCTGCTCTCAGTGTAAAAGCTTTGATTTGGATGGTGTTGTACAGCTGCCTCCATTATATTCAGAGTCTTTCCTGCTGTTTGATTAACACATTACCAAAAATCTTTCTTTTTCTGGGATTTCAATGTCAGCACTAAAACCAAGGGAGTTCTGTTACACACCTGATTAACCACAGAATTACAGTAACTAATTAGTGAGGCAAACCCTCTAATTTTAGGCATTTATCTGCAGCTTTAGTGACCACCCAGAGATCCCATCTCCCAGCCTGAAGTCACAACTGGAGCAGACCTCGAGCATCCCCACTCTGCTCAGCCAAGAATGTTTCTGCAGAATGTAAAATCTCTGCCTCCTTTGCTAGCCAGAACTCCACAAACCCTAAAAAACCCCTCGTAGCTGATAAAGAGCTGCTTGGAGAAGTGCCTGGCTATGAGTAACCCATCTCAAATTCCAGATATTCTGAGGAAAATTGCTTGCTCTGCCAGAGCAGTAGTGCAGGACAGGTTGGTGGGGATGGGAAGGGAATTTCTTCCATGCTCAGTGAGATTCCTCTTTGATTACTGTGGATTTTAATCAGCTGATGGGAAAACCTCAGGATCCAGGTGGTTTTTCCTCATCAGTTCCATTGGCTGGAGAGCTCCAGCCACCATTCTTCAAAAAGGAGGAGAAATCAAAGCAAACAAATGGGAAGCTTTGGGGTGACTCTGCTGCTCCACTCAGCATTTTTATATCAGAAAATAACATCAAGCCCTTGATCTTGGAGGGTCATTAATTTCTTCAGGGATCCTGGATGGTTTCCCTCTGAATCTCTGTGGAGATGCTGCTTTTTATAACCACCCCCTGTCACTGGGGAAAGTTCCTGCAGCCAGCACATGCACTGAGCCACCAGTGCTGACATTTCCCCTGTGATGTGGTTTTGTTAACTCTGTCTGGCCATCCACATAAGGTCATTCCAAGCAATTCCACATCTACACTGCAGCAAACCAGCAAAATCCATGCTTCACCCACATTATTTCATTTATTACTCATTGCCCTTCATGATAATTTGAGTCTTTTTTTCCGATTTTCTCCTTTTTTTGCACGTTACAGCTCTGTCCACTGCACACAGAGAAGTTGCCATGTTTTGGAAACCTTTCAAGTGCTGAACATATTTAGATGTGTGCCTGAAACACGAGCTTGTGTTGTTGCTATAAGGGTATGGATCTTACTTTAGCTACAAGGCTTGGGAATTCAATTAGCAGAAGAATGTGGAGCAGGAGGCAGCAGAAGGCTGCTGGTTAAAATTCTTCCTAATTCTGATTTTCTCTGGGTCCCTCATCCCTGCACTTCACCTCCACACGTGCCTGATCCTTCCCCATTCCTTCATTGCCCCCCTTGCAGAATCTGCTCCAAAGTCAGCACACAGGCTGGATTTGGGATCCAGACCCCAGAGCTCCTACCTGGGCTCATTTCCAGCTGTGTTTTTGTGAAAAGGCTTTTCCTGAAGAAGCCTTTTCAAAGAGAACGGATGCTCACACCTTGCTGCATTTTGGAGAAAGCTGAAAAGATCCCTGAAGCAAATCCCTTCTGTGATCCAGGGGCTGAATTCTGTCCTGTTTTTACCCAGCAGTTGCACCACGATGCTGCTGCTTGGCCACCACGGGGATTATTTTCATTTTTTCCAAAACAGAGGAGACAGAGCAAAGAAACGCTCCAGGCAAAATTCCTGCACACAAAGTGCTCGAGCCCTAAAGGTGTGATGAAAGCATAATCCTGCACATAACCCTCAGTTCTGCTGCCTAAAATAATACTCCAGGATGCTGGCAGGGGAATACTACGCTTCCTGTGAGTGTTTCAGTTCACATTCTCCCAAAAATAACACAGCGACTGTTAACACCTGCACTTTTCAACATTTCCTTGCTAACAACAAGGAGATTAATGGGTTCCATTCAAAAAGACCTTTTTGACCTCATTTATGATGTTGAGAAAGTCAGGAAATTGCCTGCTAATCCAAAGCTTGATAATCCCAGGTTTCTTCAGGAAAGATCCCAGCTTGAAGCTTCCAGTAGGAGAAAGGTTGGATCCAGGTGGGACAGGATCCACAGGGACTCCCAGCAGGTGAATCCTCATCCCTGTGTGTTAAGGCATGAAAAGGAGAGGTGGAAATGCAGGAACAGAAGTTACCCAACCTTCCCAGTGCTGCAGACCACAGGGAAAACTCCACTTGGCCAAGATTCACTCCCATTTTGGAGCAATATGGGAAGAGGGGAACTGGGGGGGCTGCAGCAACTCCCAGGGTGAATCCTCATCCCTGTGTGTTAAGGGATGGAGAGGACAGGTGGGAGAGCAGGAACAGAAGTTACCCAACCTTCCCAGTGCTGCAGACCACAGGGAAAACTCAATTTTGCCAAGATTCACTCCCATTCTGGAAAAAACATGGGAAGAGGGGATCCCGGGGGGATTGCAGCAACTCCCAGGGTGAATCCTCATCCCTCTGTGTTAAGGGATGGAGAGGAGAGGTGGGAATGCAGGAACAGAAGTTACCCAGCCCTCCCAGTGCTGCAGACCACAAGGAAAACTCCATTTGGCCAAGATTCACTCCCATTCTGGAGCAACATGGGAAGAGGGGATGCCGGGGGGGCTGCAGCAACTCCCAGGGTGAATCCTCATCCCTGTGTGTTACGGCATGAGCAGGAGAGGTGAGAATGCAGGAACAGAAGTTACCCAACCTTCCCAGTGCTGCAGACCACAGGGAAAACTCAATCTGGCCAAGATTCACTCCCATTTTGGAGCAACATGGGAAGAGGGGAACTGGGGGGGCTGCAGCAGCTCCCAGGGTGAATCCTCATCCCTGTGTGTTAAGGGATGGAGAGGAGAGGTGGGAGAGCAGGAACAGAAGTTACCCAGCCCTCCCAGTGCTGCAGACAACAGGGAAAACTCAATCTGGCCAAGATTCACTCCCATTCTGGAGCAACATGGGAAGAGGGGATGCCGGGGGGATTGCAGCAGCTCCCAGGGTGAATCCTCATCCCTCTGTGTTAAGGCATGAAAAGGAGAGGTGGGAATGCAGGAACAGAAGTTACCCAACCTTCCCAGTGCTGCAGACAACAGGGAAAACTCCATCTGGCCAAGATTCACTCCCATTCTGGAATAGCATGGGAAGAGGGGAGCTGGGGGGGCTGCAGCAGCTCCCAGGGGCTCTGGGCAGGATCAGGCCAGGCTGAGCTTGCAGGCAGGACCTGCAGTGACCCAGCAGCTCCTGGTGGCTCCGTGCCATGCAGCTGGGGGCTGGCATGGGAAGCAGGAGCTGCAGGTTGGCTGCTCCTGGGAGAGCTGGGGCTGGCAGATGGCACCACTTCGTGCCTCTGCCTGGGATTTCCAGAGCAAAACTTCTTCCAGTTTCTCACAGACAGCCCCAGCCTTCTGCTTGCAATTTCACGGAGGACTGGAGGGTATTTTTTTATCTTTTCTTGTTTCTTTTCACTGTATTTGTGTATTATAAACATGGGCCAAACCTCCAAGAGTTTGTCAGAGAGGTCCAGACTTGAGAAAACAGCCTTGCCCAGACTGTTCAAAGTACAAATATATCAGCACCTCTACCTGCTTCTGCTTCAGGAAACAGTCAGCCAGTTGATCAAATGCCATCTTAATTACAAGCTTTGCAAAGAGCCAGGAAAAATCAGAAATAAGGAGCTGTGCAGCTCCTTCCCAACAGGAGAGAAAACAAACATGAAACCAGTGCCTGGACTCAGCACAGGATGGGCAGGGACAAGTGAGGATGCTTCAGAGAAGGAGCAGCCTCAAAGAAGGAAGGTTTGTGCAGGACAGAGCCACTTCTGCCTGATCAATCACAGAATTACAGTAATTAATGCAAATCCGGTAATTAGTGAGGCAAACTCTCTCATTTTAGCCATTTATCTGCAGCTTTAGTGACCATGCAGAGCTCCCATCTCCCAATTTAACTCCATAGACACAACTGGAGCAGACCTTGAGCATCCCTGCCCTGCTCAGCCAAGAATGTTCCTGCAGGCTTTTACATTTCCCTGAAATCCTATTTAAAGTGTTTCTTTCAACTTTTCCATTTCCCTGAAATCCTATTTGTCCTCGTGAAGAAACTCAGCCCCTAACTGATTAAATTAATTCAATTAAGAGCTGCCTTTCCTGGGAAAGGAGCTGGGTGTTTCTGGGTGTTTCTGTGGTGCTCTGCTCCTCATCCTCCTTTTCCCCACTCAATCCCTGAATCTCTGGGAGTTGGGAAGAGCAGATTCCCTCTGGAAATGCCTGCTGGGGAGAGGTGCTGGGACAGGGATGGAGCAGAGAGCTCAGGCTTTCCTTAGGGCTGAGGCTCCCAGGATCACTGCCAGGGAAGATGGGCACATGCAGAGGGTGATGCCAGCCCAAGGATGGCACAGACAGACCCAGCAGCTCATTCCCAGTGCTCCCTGCTCTGATCCCTTTGCTTTCACTCCCACCTCCTCCTTCCTGCTCCTCCACCATCCTTTGTGCCCATTTTGGCCTCTCTCCCCTCCCAAACCTTCCCCTGCTCATCCCAATGAACAATCCCAATAAACTCAGCAATATTTGATTCCTTGAGCCAGCCTGGGGTGCAAATCCATCAGGAAATAACAAGGTGCCCCTGTCGCTATCAGACACAAAGGAACACGAGCACACACCTCTTTCAAGGTGAAGGAAAAAAGGGAAGTTTTATTTTCTGACTCTTATATTTATAGTTTTACAAAGGTGACAGAGGATTGGAGGGTGACAGTGACACCTCTCCAATGACACTGGCTACAACAACAGTCCATCAATTCTCTCCTCCTCTATCAAAGAAATGTGAACAACAAGTTATTTACAAGAAAGTGCGTGATAAAGTTCCTTAGAAGAATGTCAACATCAGAAGGCCTTGAGAATCTTAAAAAACCAGGGCGACATCCCCCCATTGCAGAGATTTTTTTCCCCAAATTGTCCTGATGGAGTTGTTTTGTAGACCCAAAGCAGGTGGAGGGGAGGGAAACCACTGTGGGCATTTGAATCCTTTTGCTTCCATAGGAAGTTTCCAGGCAGCTCCAAACAATTGGGGCTGAGAAAGTGCAGCTGATGTGGTGTTTGTGCAGGGGTTTGTACCCAGGGCTGGGAGCTGCAGCCCATTGTTCAGGAGCCTGGGTTCCCCACGGGGCTGCAGGAAGCTCAGGGCACAGCTGAGGAGAGCCCAGCCAAAGTTCCTGCTGTGATTTTCCCAAGGAATGCTTTGTATGCTGCTGGAAAAACAGAAAAATCAGAAATATATCAATAAACATATCAATGCTTCTCATTTTGGGTCAATCAGAGTAAAAATTCAAAGAAATCTGGTCAAAATGCTTAGAAATTTATTTTTTTTTTCTTAGTGAAAAGCTGAAGAATTAAACACAACCCCAAGTGCCTTCTGAAGCCTTTTTTTCTAAGTTTCTCACTCATTCCATTTTTCCGGAGATTCCTTTCCCTCTGGAAAGATAAAGAAAGTTAAGGAACTAAAGGGAATTTTTTTGACAACTGTTTGATTGGCTTTGGACTCGAGGGAAATGTTGGATCTGCTGATTTCTCACTGTTGTTATCTGACCATGCTCCAAAAAATGCCTCCATTCTCTTAAAACACAAATTAAATGCCTCTGACAGTGCAAATAATGCTGGAGATGCTCAGAAAGCTTGAAATATCTCTCAGCCTGAGACCTCTTCATGTACTTTATGTTCCCTCAATGAGAATATCAAAAAATTCCATGTACAGGTCCTTTAGCTGTGTTATCACCAACTCCACTCAGACCCAGGCATTAATAACTGCATCAGAATAAATTGAATAAATTTCTCAGCTAAAAGGTAAACTGGGTGATGGAAAGAATATAGAGAAAGTGTTAAATAATGCAGGAAGTTATTATCTCTGAGCAGAAAAAGTAAATATTTTTATCCAAGGATGTAAAATTGAGATATCTTCTGAGCTAGAGAGAGAGTGAAATGCTCTGTCCTTCAAGAGCAATGGATAAAATAAGGACAGGAAACAAAAACCTGATCAATGCATTGCTGCAGATTGACTTGGATTTTATGTGGATATAAACCATGGCAGGGGGTGGAAGGGGATGGGATTTAAGGTCCCTTCCAGCCAACCCAAACCATTCCATGATCCTGTGATTCCATGGAATCCTCACATGGTCATTCCAAACCTGCATTTACCCTGGCTGACCTTCATTGGTGGCCTGGAGGCTCCTGGGTCTACAGGAACCATTTCTGAAGGGTTGAATTTCACAGCAAAAAAAAATCCTAAAATTGCTGCTGAAAGCCTTTCTCCAATGGTGAGAAAAACAGGAGGGGAAATTCCCACCCAAATTGGAATGCTGACAAATCACTGGAAAAGCCACTGAATTTTGGGATGGATTGCTGATTTCTCCCAAGATTAAACCAGGATTAGGCTCAAGTAGCAAAAATCTTTCTGAGAGGGGGGAAAGGCTGAGCACTGAAGGGTTTCAAGCTCAAGAAGAGCCAGAGTGCAGCAGTGGCTCCTCCCAACCACGAGTAATTAAATATTTTTTAAATTTTTTCCTGAGAAATGAGAGAGTTGATTCAGAGATAATAACCAGGATAAAACAACTTTTTCCTCTGCCCATCCAACCTCCTCTGCACTGCTTGGGTTCCAAGACAAACCCAGAATTTCTGAGGAACAGGAGAGATTTCAGAAAACCTGCAGAGCCACCAGGAAGCTGCTCCCAGACGTGCACTGAGCGTTTTGTGCTAATCAGGGAGCAAACTCCTCTGCAAAATATTATTCATGGGACTGAACATCAGCCAACTGCAAAAACATTTTCTCAGCTCGTGGGTAAACAGTTTCCAGCTCTGGCCTCTGCCTCCCTGCATTATGGTAATTTCACACTTGAAAATTTCACAAATAAAACGTCCAGAGCCGCTTGCAGGAAAATTGCGGTGAATTAAAATGAGCAGCAATTCAGTTTTGTCTAAGCTGCTCTGGTCTTTGTTTCAATTTCTTTGCCTGATTTGAGCTGAGCTTCTGAATTAGGAACAGGGAATCTGGGATTTTTTTTTTTAATTTATTTTTTAAGATGCAATTTTAGGGGACAGTGTTATTCAGAGAGCAGCAGGCAGGGAAAGAGGCAGGCTGAGGTCAAGGCAGAAGGAAAAAGCCAAGTGGGAAGTAAAGAGGGGTGGAGTGTGCCCAAAAAATACCAAATTAATCCTGCCTGCATCCATCCTCTGCCTCATTTGGTGCTGGGCTTTGAGACACAGGGCCAGGGAGCTCAGGACAGGTTGCAAATGAGATTTTGAATGCCCATGCCCAGTATCAGAGTAGAGAGTTTGGGTGAGGTTTTGATCCAGGACACGTTCATAGGGTATTTTATGAAGCTCATTTATGGTTACCCAAGCAGGCACAAAGGAATGAGGCCAAAACTCTGCCTGGGACATCCAGGATTTCCCTGAGCCAGGACCCCAGCCCAGCTCATGGGCTGATCCCCCAGCACTTACCACTGAGCTGAGCTCAGCTCATCCTCCTGCCCTGCCCAAAGCCCCTCCTGAGCCTCAGCCTCAGCATCACCACGTTCTGGGGCTGTTGGAATGTGACCTTTCCTTCCTGGTCCCTCCTGGAGAGAAGGAACATGTCCATGCAGGTCTGTTGCCCACGTTCCAGCTCATTTTTCACCCCACTTTCCACACTCAGATCACTCAGACACCTCAAGCCCTGGAACATTTAATTGCAGCTCGTGCCATCATTTACCTCGTCCACTAAGCCTTTGATTACATTAGGCAAGGAAGAAAATTTCATCTATGCTCTGCAGCTATTCCTCAGGCTGAAAATAAAACTGGAATTGGCCAGAAAGAGATGACATTTTTCTTCAAGACAGCTGAAGGAAGCATGAAAACTTCTGTCCAGGATATCCGGGACTTGGCTGGTTCCTTCTCTTCCCTGAGTTTTCTCACCAAATGATTTTTGTTTATTTTATTAAAAAGTCTGTTCCTCTTTGACAGGTGTCCTATAGGCAGAAAATGTGTCTTGGCTGAGGGCAGGGAGGGAATTAGTCCTGGGTTTCTTCTCAGGAGTAATGGAAGTTTCTCTGCTGAAGGTGCACGGCAGAAATATTCCTGTGTTTAAACTCAGTGTGATGCATTCAGGCACAGAACTTCAGTGGGGATAAAATTATGGAGAACTGAAAGGCTCCAATAAAAATGGAAGTGAACTCTCAGTGGCAGGTGAAACAGGAATTTTGAAATTGTAAATTGAACGGAACAGAGTATTCAACTTTACAGAGGCTTGGCAATTTCAAAAAGGAGTTTTGTAAAATTAAAAGTCTAATTAAAAAAAAAATAAAGAAAATCAACAACAACTAAAATTAAATAAAAAAAACTACAATAAAAAGGCAAATGGGCAGTTAGCCAGGATTCACTCAACCTTTAAAACACTCAGTTATCAGCAAAGACATCAATTTAGTGCAAAGTTCAGTATTCTGCAAGCTTCTCTAGCAGGAAATTTGGATGAATCTGCTCTAGCACTAAAACTGGTTACCAGGAGTACCCTGCTCCCTCCCACCTCTGCCAAAGCCCAGGGCCACTCATGGTCCTGCCCTGTTGGGTCATCAGAACTGGAAAATCCCAACCCATTGGATATTTTTTAGAAAGGCACCATCCAGGAGCAGCAAGATTCACTGCAAAACCCTCTGGAGCTTTTGAGTTCAACAGCTGAACCCCAGTAGTGACAGGGCTGTGAGGATTCAGCTCCTTTCCACTCATCCCTAGGCACAACTCACCCAGATCCCTAATTTATCAATTAATTGACTCCCTAATTCATTTAATCAGCAGAAGAATGAGCCCTACAAAACCCTCCCAGCTCAGCCAGGTCAGAGGACCAGGGCCAGGAGAGGGGAAGGGATGGAAATAATGTGGCAAGAGAAGGGAAAAGGCAGGACTGCAGTGATGGAGATTAATCCACACTGCTGTATCCTCAGCATTTTGACATGAGGTTACCAAATAATTCCTGATTTTGCTGTCCATGCCTGCAAATCATCCCAAGGTTATGGAGAAACTCAAATATTTCCTTGAAGGATGAGCCTCTGCAGGAGTTAATGGAGGAAAAATCCAAATTTGGGGTTTTATTTTCCACAGATCAAACTCAAGGGAGAAACAGCAAAGGAATCAATCATTGAGGGCTGGGAAAGGACCTCAGATTAATAACCTGAGTCAGGGGAGGACAGAGAGCAGCTGAGCACATCATCAACACGAGCATCACCCCCAAACCTTCAGGTACCAAAGCACCAGGAGTCAGATTTAAATTTAACCATGTGTCCTGCTCAGGCATTGCTTAATCACCCTAAAAAACACAAACAGCCCCCAGCATTTAAACCCTCTGTTTAATATCAGCACCCTAAACCAAAATTATGGTAATTTCACACAAAAACTGCCAGCAGAACAGGGACCAGTCAGTATCTCCAATAAATTCCATAGCAGACAATTTGTACTTTGAGTAGAGGCACCAGGATGCTCCATGGTAATTCTTTTTTGTATCTTTTATTTCATCTTCACAGTCAAATTGCCTGTTTGGAAACCTTGTTTTGAAAAAAAAAAAAAAAAGCAGAGGATGTACCCTCTTAAGCAGATTGTGCAAATAATGGATGGATTTATTGGTTTGGGGAATTAAAAAAAAAGGAATGTCACCTCACACAAAGCTTTTTGTGAGTTCCCAGCACTACAGGATTGATTAGGAAGGCTCTTTGTGACTAATATGTGGATGGGCTTTATTTTTCCTAGAAATTTTCCTCACAGTGTTAAATTTGGAGGACCTGTGCCCAATTTCCATGAGGATCTGCTCCTTGGGACCCATCTGAGCACATCATGGTCACTTTTGGGCCCTAAGAAATCAGAAAGGGCACTTTGACATGGTGGGGGGATGCCAACCATGGGTGAAACGAGTGAACCCCAGCTCAGGCAGAGACCTGAAGTGTTTTTAGGATATTTTCGAGGGGAGATCTGAAGTTTTTAGGACATTTCAGGGAGAGCTTCCATGCTCTCCAACGTGTTGATCCATCCAGGGGTGCCTGTTCCCTTTCTCCCTACACAAGTGGAGAAGAGAGGAGGAGTTAGAAAGCTGACATGGCAGATCTCCAACCCTCTCCAAATATAATTTATTAAATCCAGCAATTAATATCAGGGAGCAGTGCCTGCTTCAGCAAAGCCAATCCAATATGTGGGGAAGAAGGGAGAGCAGGAGTGATTTAGAAACTCCCATTTCTTGGACAGGGGCACGCTTTAAAAGGCTGCTCTCATAAATCTGTGGTTTCTGGGCCTTTTTGGGCTGTGTGTCTGAGCACTCCCACAGCAGATAGTGGGACGTGTAACATTCCCAAGTCCATGAACCCCAGTCACATGATGGTAATTACTGCAGACCTTGAAACACAAAGCCCAATAAATTCAGCATTAAGAGCACAGCTCCTGTTCGCTTACTCACAGCACAGAGTTTGGCCAGGATTTGCATGGGAAGGTCTTATCCCTTCAAGAATCTTGATTTCTCAACATGTTGTTGATCCTTTGGATACCTCTGACCACATGTTAGACTAAGAATATTCCACTCAAATGTCCTTAAAGGGTCCAAAAATTCCAACCCAATGGGTGCTGGCTCCTGATTTCCTCGGGCCTCTTCAGAAATTCGGCATCAGGAGCTCTTGAGAGGGGGGAATTATAACAAAGTATAAGTGAAGTTTTCCTTTCCAAATACTGAGATGCTTTAGAGCACAGAGTTGAGTATCTTGGACTGACAGGATAAATATGGGATCACTTCATCCCAGGGAAGATGGATCACATGTACCCTGGTACTGAAATGGCAAAGCAGGTAAAAAATGGAGTGGGAAAAGAAGAATTCACCACCCAAACATCAGATGAGAAGCACCCAGAGCTCAGCATCTCCCCAGAGCAAACCCCTAGAGCTGAACTCTGCTTATTATGTAGAAACTCAGGGATTATTAGAAGGAAAACCAGCACTGTTCATCTCTCAGCTGCTCCATGGTGTCTGAGCTGGGTCCTGGTGTGGTCTGTGCACGCTGCTGCTGTGACTCACAGCAAGCACAGCCTGCCCCAGGGCTGGACCCTGCTGCCACGGCTGAGCTGCCAGCTCTTTGAAGGAGATAAAAGGTCCCCAGCTCGGCCAGGACAAATTGGCACCTCTCCACCTCCTCGGAGATTTACATATGTATTTTTAAAATGAAGCGGTCATTAAAAGGCTGTTTCGCTGGGATAATTGCAATTATCCCATTCTTTTGGTGGCCCAGTGTAAACAGAGAGTTCAGTGTCTTGTCTTGTGCTGGAGCAGGAGTCATCCCAATCCCAGCACTTCCTCTTTGGCAAGAGGCAATTCCATCTGAATCACCACCCGGCTCTTGCTCCATCCTCAGGCTCTGATGGTCTGATAACATTTACTCAGAACTCCAAGCAATTAAAACCAAGATGACACATTAAAACAATCCCAATTTAGAATCCATCTTTAAATGATTATTTGGAGCTGATTGGGAAACGGAATTTCTGCTCTGCAGGGAAGTCAGACGTTTCAAAATTCCCTTTCATCACAGCCTGGAATGCAACCTGAATTTGGCTTAAATCCCATCTTAGTTGGACTTTCGGCACCTGGGACTTGCAAACTGCTTAATGTCAGCTGTCACTTCATCCCAGGGAAAAGTGCAGATGTTTCCACATGGGGCGACAGAGTGGCCTCCATTAAAATGCACTCAGCACTGTCCCATTAATTAGCCTCAGGAGAGGCACAATTCCTGCTTTCCCCCAAAGCCTTCACGTGGGCACAGCTGTGCCCACACCACACCCAACACATGAGGGACAAATCCAGAGTCACGAGCACAAAATACAAAGAGTTTTTACCCAGCAGAGCCAGAGTTCATTAAGAGGGAGTTGTGACCTCTCTGAACTGGACGGGGATGAAATTTCCACTTTTTCATGGGAGAATCCACCCGAGGACAAATAGGGAATGTCACAAGAGGATTTCTCCCATCCATTTTTTTTTACATATAAGGGAAAGCAGCAGTCAGTGTGTGCAAGGAGCTGTCAGTGCCCATCAGGGAGGTGGAGATGGAGATTCTCCCCGGCAGAGGAGCACTGTGGTCTCCCTTCTCACTCCTCACACACTGCAGGCCCTGAATTCCCTTCTGTAGTGATGGATTCATCCAATAAAACCAGATCCGATCTTATGGGGCAAACCACAGGGAAGGCATCACACAGGAGCATGACCATGTTCCCACACTTCCTAGCAGAAGGGAACAAAGGTTTTTATTGGAAGTAGCTGGGTTTGGTAAGGGTTTTGAACTGGTATTTCTGGCCAAAATCACACTCATCCACACTCTCTGCCCAAGTTCTCTGTCATTCTTGGCTGCCTGTCTCAAGGGTGAAGGAGAATGGGTGGATGAGGTCCAGACACTGCTCCATCCAAGGAGGAAAATCTCTCCCAGCTCCCAGGTTTATTTGGGTGGTTGTTGCCTTGCTGCTCTCTGGCCATGGGTCTCACAAGAGCTGCCCTTCCCTTGCTCCTGGAGCTGGTGGGGCTGCAGTGCTGCAGCAGCCCATGGTTTTACCACTAGTGTGGAGGATGGAAAGCCTGAAACCCCTCCCTGTGCTGCACAATCCATCTGCTCCAGCACTTGGACATGCCTGAAATTTTTTGTCCAAGCCAGGCCTGAGATCGTGGCATTTAAAGGCACCATTCTTCACCCCCGAGTTGTAAAGGGCTCTCCTCTCACAACTGCTTGAGTGATGGGTCATTACTCAGCTGCCTTCACAGAAAAAAACCCACTATTTCCAGTGAGTTCCTTGCAAATGAAATGACTTTCTGGTTTATTGAAGTTGCGTTGGCTTGAGTGGCCTTGTCATCACCGGGTGCCTTTGACTCCTGCAGCAAAACAGCCCCAAGGAAATCTGCCATGAGCAGGTGGGGGAAGAGGGGGCAATGGCCTTTGGAGGATGGAAACACATTTGTGACTCTGAAGAGCTCCTGAGGAAGAGAATCAGAATATGGGCTCTGATTCAGCAAAGCAATTAAGTATGTGCTTTAAGTCAAAGCCTTGCTTAATTCCTTTGACTCCAATGGGATTTAAGCAAAGGCTTTGGACTGAGCTGAATTCAGGTCTAAAAATTCCTCTGACGTTTTTTCCCTCCTGGATTCCAGTGAAAGAAAGTGGTTACAGTGCATGCCTCGAGAAGCAGAGGGGTGATGAACTGTGATGCACATCCAGTCTCATGTAAAGCTTTAAAAATCACTTGGCAGGGGCTGAGTCATAAATTAAGTTGCTCAACTGGTCGTGCTCTGCAACCAAAGCCATTGTCTTCCAAGGGCTGGAGCTTTACAACTTCCCAACTCTGCTGTGGCCGAGCAGGAGAGACTTTACACTTGATAAGTCCTCTAATATGGCAGGGAGAGTCCCTCCCTCCCCTCCTGCTCCCCTCCTACCTCTTTAATGAGCATCCCCATTAGCTGGGGAGTACAAAGGGAGTTCACTCCGCGAGCCTTTGTGCTCTTTGCATGTTAGGAGGGCTAAGGAGCAGTTCAAAAAGCAATCTGCCCAGAAACCACAGTTTATGAGTCCCAGAAGTTTCATTTGCTCAGGTCAGACTGAAAGCTTGGCTGAAGATACAGCAGAAATTTTTCTCTGTCAGGCAACAGAAAGCAGTACAAAGAACCCAGCTGTTAGGTCTCATAGCCCAGGCCTCTAATTAAAACAGTGGAAAATTAGATAACTTCACAAATTCATCACTGCCACCACTGGCTGTCAAAAAAAAAAAGCTCGGGGGTTACCACCCACCTTTTGTTTATGTTGCTAACCAGTGTCTCCATCTTGTGTGTGTGTGTGCACAGAACTGAGTTTTCCTCCCTTCCCCCTGCTCTCAGCCACTTTTTTGCACCTCATTCAAAAAAACTTCAGATGGGACTGGAAAGGGGCTGTAAACCAGGTTTGCAGATGTGCCTCCCCACACAGATTTTTAAAGTGGTTTTTTTCCTCTGAGGGAAAATGAAAAAAGCTCAATTTTTATTGTTCTGAGGGGAGGAGGAAGAGCAATGGTTCTTCCCAAAGATGCAAGACATGGTCAGTGTGGTGCTTCTGAATATCTGGCATGAGGTCAACAAAAGTCATTTGCAGCTCATGATCAACTCTGTATTAAAAAAAAAAAAACTCAACAAACAATGCCTCATTCCCTAAAATAAAGGAGGAAAGACCTTGTAGCACCCATGCTTCAACAGCAGCCAAAAATGAAAGCTCCTATTCTTTCAAAAGTTAAATTCACCTTTGGATTGCAGCAGGTAAATTTGATAACCCTCAAAACTAAGAGGGATTAAAAGTGTCTCTTGCATTAAGCCTGGCTTTTAGGAAAAAAAAAATAAATAAAATGTTCCTTCAAAGAACAAAGGGGAGAGATTCACACCTGAGCAAGCCACACCAGGTATGAACCAGCTCCTCCTGCTGAGCTCCTGGCTCAGGGGACCAGGAGGGGACAGACCATGGAACCACACAGGGCGAGAAGCAGATTAAAGATACAAACATTTCATAAATACAGGAGGGGAAAACTAGTTTAGGGTTGGGCCTGGGAATTGTTCTCAGCTTAACTTTCATTTGAGACTGTGGGGTAGAGGAGGAACAGGGCAGATGCATCGATCCATATGGTGACACCCAAACGAAGCAGCCAACTCCATGATTTGGTGTTTTTTTAATTATAAACCCTGTGGTTTTTAATAAAACCCCTGTTTTGGTTTTGGTTTGGTTTTTTTTTGTTTTTTGTTTGTTTTTTTTTAATTATAAACACCTGAATATTCAATTCTCAACTGAATGTCTGAATTTTCGGGCAGAGCCCAAGCAGCCAAGGCTGACCAGGAGGGGACAGACCATGGAACCACACAGGGTGAGAAGCAGCTTAAAGATGCAAACATTTCATAAATACAGGAGGGGAAAACTAGTTTAGGAGTGGGCCTGGGAATTGTTCTCAGCTTAGCTTTCATTTGAGATTATGGGGTAGAGGAGGAGCAGGGCAGATGCATCAATCCACAGGGTGACATCGAAATGAGGCAGCCAACTCCATGATTTGGTGTTTTTTTAATTATAAACCCTGTGGTTTTTAATAAAACTCCTGGAGTTTTTTTTTTTTTAATTATAAACACCTGAATATTCAATTCTCAACTGAATGCCTGAATTTTCGGGCAGAGCCCAAGCAGCCAAGGCTGGTGAGGGCAGCAGGTTCGATGTCTCCTGTCCCACCTGTCAGGGCTGGGGACCTGCAGCTTGTGCTGCTCCACTGCTTTCCCTGCCCTGCTCTCCTGCAGCGTTTGGGAAATGTGGAAAAGGAGCATTGTTTTGGCAGGAAAAGCAGGATTGCAAGAGCATGGATAAGAATAGAGCTAATAAAGGCACTGTCCAAGATGCAGAGAAAGATGAGACAAAGATCTACGTCAAGACCGCGGCTGCATTGACCCATTAATTAATTTCCAGTGGCAGAGCAGGAATAACTTCCATTCCAGAGCAGGAATTTGCTCCCCTAGTGAAATAAAACATATTTGCTGGGAGCCATTTGCTGAAAGGCTGCACAGAAAGCACATGTGGTCACTCCAACCAAACACATTTTCCCTCGTGCCAAGGGCAGCTGAGGGCATCCAGAGCCCCCCCAGCAGCTCCAAAGTGGCTCCATCAAAGCTCTGTGGGATCAAACACCACGGCTGCTCCTGGGGTGGCCCTGAAGGATGGAGCTGAGGGTCACCACGTGCCTACACAGCCCTGGCTGGAGCCACTGCTGGCATGGGGGCTCCCAGCCGGCCAAACCGCCGTGATTTGTGCCTTTCTATAATTGGCACGGTCCTTCCCAAAAGAAAAAAAAAATTAAAAAAAAGCAGCACCACCAACCCCTTCCCAGCTCTCACCAACAAAAGGTAAAGACATTGAGAAGGACGGCATTCTCTTGTCACATGTTACCTTCTAAATCTTGAGTCTTCCTTTGTACTCTGACAGTAATTTCACATATAGACATGGCTGCCAAGCGAGGTTTGTTTGATGTTCTTTCCTGCCTTTGTAATGGAGTTTCCTTTTAAGCAGGAGGAGGCGGAGGGAGAGGGGATGACAGGGGCTTATAAATATGGAAAAGACACTTTTTGGCATAAAATTCACGTCGCATTTAAAATATCTCTGTGACTCTTTTCTTTTTCCCGCCCGTGAAGCCGGCCACCTTTGGGATTGTCCACTTGGAAAATCTACTGTTAAAAAAAGAAGCACAGAAGGGAAAATCATCATGGCTGGAAAATATTCAAGACTTTGGGAAGCAAAAAAAAAAAATAGCCCAAAAAAAAAATCCTGGAGTGATGTCAGTGTTACCTCCTCTGCTCTGAAAGGCCACACTGCCACTGAGGCACCTATGACAAGTAAAGTCAAGGGAGCAGTGAGTGAGTTGATGCTCTCTGGAGTGACCAGGTCTTGGAAAACTTATGCATTCCATAGGAGAAAGGCCATAACACCCATCCTAGGTCTTAGCAATGAAGTTTGGGATGGTTTCTCCATGTTCTCCATAGACAAGGCAAAGCTGGTGAGGATCCAGCCTGCTTGGACTGTGATTCACCCATCAGAGATGTTGAATTACACCTCAGAGTGAGTGATCCCAAAAATCCAAGTGGTTACACAGGAAGATCATGAGGGAATGGAGCAGTTGTCATCCAAAAAGCAGTGCCTGACCCTCAAAGTCACCGTGCTGGTGTTCCCAGAGGACCAGACCTGGGATCCTTCCACATCCAGGACATAAAAATGACTGATCTGGAACAAGACATGGTGAAAAGGACAGGTTGGAGTTGTGTTATTGGGAATTGTGTTATCCCAGGAAAAATCTGAATGGAGAATGAGGAATCCACCAGCCAAATGCAGCCAGTTGCTGTCCATGGGTGGCTGGTGAGCTCAAGGCTCAGCTCCCCTCAGATTCCACATCTCCATTCCCTGGAACTTGCTCGGAGCTCCTCAGGAAGGACCCACACATCTCCCTGCCTTTTAGCAAATAACGGATGTGCCTTTCATTTATCCCCAGGACTCTTTCCCTCAGATTGCTCTTGACACTCCACACTTTGCCTGACACATGAAACCCCCCTCCTCTGATAAATTTACGTGCCTTATAAACAAAAGCTACAAAATAGCCACACATCCCTGCCAATTTCAGCATATGGAAGAACAAGGAGAAGACAAGGGATATATATATATATATTTTTTTTTTTTTTTTGGTAGGAACACCAGAGTTTGAAGCAGAAAGCTCCATTAGCCCAGCTAATGAGGGATTGTTCCCTGTGGTATATTCCCCTCAGCACTAAATGACTCAAATGATAGCCCTTCCAACACTTCCCAGGGGAAACTATTCCACAGCCTCATAGATCACACTGTCAGGAGCTTTTGGCCAGATGGATTTCAAAGGCTACGAAATGTGCTCGAGCGTTTGGCTTGGAAACCCTTGAAACGGTTTTGGGCTCTCATATTTGTGATACCACAGGCATGAGTTCAGCTGTGGGAGCTCAGCACCCGAGTCCTGCACACCTCTGTCCCCTGCACACGTCCCCACGTGCTGGGGCTGGGCTCAGGGAAAGCTGCTGCAGCAAGGACAGCCCTTTTTGAGGGTTTGTTGCTCTCTGGGCAACTGCAGCCTGAATTGTCTTGAAGGCTTGAAAGGCTTGGGCTGGTGTTGTTCCAGGGGGGAAAATAATAAATCCGGGTGTTTGATGCCGTGGGGTTGCCAAGAAGTGTCCGTGAAGCTACCAGAGAAATTCTGCTGGAGTTTCCCTGTTGAACTGGCGCCCAGGAGAAGCAGATCTTGGTTTTCTGCAGGTGGTTTTCTGTCAGCCTGGCTCCAGAAGGTGGAAATCCCATCTGACTGTGCAGCAGGTGGGATCTGAGCTCCTTTCCAAACCCCATCCCCATTTTGGCTCAGTGGCACTGGACCCACTTGTCCTGAGGATAAACAGAGCCAAAGAGGCAGAATTTGACAATTTCCCACTGGAAGGAGCAGAATGGTTCTGCAGAACCCATCCTGAGGAATTTACCTAGAGGAAGTCAACTTACCTGAGGAATTTACCTAGAGTACCTAGAGGGATTTATGTGGGTGAATCAATGGTTCCACACACTGAAAAACTGAATTTAAAACAACAGGTGGGAGTCTTCCTGCACCTGGAAAGCACCTCCTGTTCTCTTCCAACAGCACAGGTTGGATGTTTCACCCACAGATCCACTCTGGGAGAAGACATTGCTTGGGAATAATTCAGGATTAATTCAGACAAGCCTCTTCCAGGCAGGAATCTGGGGTTGGGTGTTCTCACACAGCTCAGCAGCTCGAGGCTTTCTTCCTTCTCTAAGCTGACCTCAATTTACCTCCTTCAGCCCCAGCATTCTCCCTCTAGAAGTTGTAAATCTGATATCCCAGCTTTCTTCGAAATGGGGATCTTGGCAAAGCTTTGAGGTGTTTGAGAGTGGGCAGAACAACCCCCTTTGTCATCGTCTGCATTAACACAATGCCTGTAGTTATCTGCCAGGACCCTGGTGCTGTACAAACACAGAAATGGGACCTGCTTCACTCTGAACTGTTTAATCCACCCGGGCTATGACTTCAAATGTTCTGATTTTAGACCTAAAAATAACCCAGAATAGAATGTACTCTTCTCCAGTTACCATCCCTACCACCAAGGGGAGAAATAAGGAGAAGTCCAACCACTTTTGGGGATGAAATGTGATAACAGGTCCAGTGAGGGAAATAAAAGCCATATAAACCAATCTAAATGCATGCAAAATGCACTCACTTTCTTGGCAGGATGAATTTTTATGCAACTCAGGCAGGGAAGTTACATAAGGAATTCCTCCCCATGCACTTTACTGGGAAGTAAAGATGTCACTGGAATTCCTGCGTGATTAAAGCAGAAGAGAAATATTTATGGGAGAAACTGGTCTGAAGGAAAAAAAACCTCATGGGTGCTTCTTTCCCAATCCTTTCTAGGGATTGAAATCCCTGTGCTGGTGTGGGTAAAGTCTTCGTGGGTAAAACCCTTTGAAATCACTGTGCTGGTGTGGGTAAAATCTGTGAGTAAAACCCTTTGAAATCCCTGTTCTGGTGTGGGTAAAGTGTTTGTGGGTAAAACCCTTGGAAATCACTGTGCTGGTGTGGGTAAAATGTTTGTGGGTAAAACCCTTGGAAATCACTGTGCTGGTGTGGGTAAAATCTGTGGGTAAAACCCTTTGAAATCGCTGTGCTGGTGTGGGTAAAATCTGTGGGTAAAACCCTTTGAAATTGTCGTGCTGGTGTGGGTAAAATCTTTGCAAACCATCCAGGTTCATATGGGGGATCCCATTTCCATTGTCAGAGACAATGGTGACGGGATGAGGATTTGGGCCCCGCAGCTCTTTGACACCTTTCAGATCTCTGGAAAGGGAAAATTGGGGATAAGCCATTCCTCTGGCTGCAGGCAGGCACTGCTGATCCAACAAAAACACTTCTGGGAACCAGGGCTGCTCTTTGATATGGCACTCAGGGGGTTTCTGTTGGCTCGTGTAACACAACACCAGGTAGATATGAAAATGAGGAGCTTTGATGGATCACACCTCTCCCCAAACCCATGCAAGAGGCTCTGGGAAGCAAAGCTGACAGGGATTACTGCAGATAGAGCTGCATTCCTGCAGCACATTAAGCTGCTTTATGCCATGCCACGACTTGATATGATAACGTAACACAATAGGGCAGGGGAGCACAGGGAGAGGAAGAGAAGGGAAGGAAGGGTTTGTTTGGGGAAGGATTATCTGCTTCCGATGAGGGCATTCCCTCCCAGGGCTGGGGGGGTGCTCAGATGGGCAAGGGTCTGCTAAAGGACAGGTTTTGGGTGTCCTCTGGGCTTCTCAACACGAACAACCTGGAATCAAAAGAATTAAGCTCAAGTGCGGGCTGAAATTTTAATCTTTCCTCACATCCAACCCAAACATTGTTCTGCTTTCTTAAGGGATTAGTAATTATTATGACAAATAACATTGCTCCATCCCCAGTTACCCTGCAGTTTCTTGTGAGCTGCTTCCTCAGACCTCACACTGCTGGAGCAGCCACCACTTGTGATGAGAGGTTGGAGAGACATGGGTTGGGTAGTCAAGAAATAAAATATTTAATTTAGACACTGTCTCTTTTTCCTTAATTCTATTCCTATTCCTCTTATTCAACTCATCAATTTCTAGATTATCCTAGCAGCCACCACTTGTGATGAGAGTTTGGAGAGTCATGGGTTGGGCAGTCAAGAAATAAAATATTTCATTTAGACACTGTCTCTTTTTCCTTAATTCTATTCCTATTCCTCTTATTCAACTCATCCATTTCTAGATTAACATTATCCAAGCAGCCAGCACGTGATGAGAGTTTGGAGAGACATGGGTTGGGAAGTCAAGAAATAAAATATTTCATTTAGACATTGCCTCTTTTTCCTTAATTCTATTCCTATTCCTCTTATTCAACTCATCTTATCCATTTCTAGATTATCCAAGCAGCCACCACTTGTGATGAGTGTTTGGAGAATCATGGGTTGGGCAGTCAAGAAATAAAATATTTCATTTAGACACTGCCTCTTTTTCCTTAATTCTATTCCTATTCCTCTTATTCAACTCATCTTATCCATTTCTAGATTATCCTAGCAGCCACCACTTGTGATGTTTGGAGAGACATGAGTTAGGCAGTCAAGAAATAAAATACTTCATTTAGGTACTTTTTCCTTAATTCTATTCCTATTCCTCTAGTCTTATTTAACTCATCCATTTCTAGATTAACGTTATCCAAGCAGCCAGCACCTGATGAGAGTTTGGAGAATCATGGGTTGGGCAGCCAAGAAATAAAATATTTCATTTAGACACTGCCTCTTTTTCCTTAATTCTATTCCTATTCCTCTTATTTAACTCATCCATGTCTAGATTATCCAAGCAGCCACCACTTGTGATGAGTGTTTGGAGAGACATGGGTTGGGCAGTCAAGAAATAAAATATTTCATTTAGACACTGCCTCTTTTTCCTTAATTCTATTCCTATTCCTCTTATTGAACTCATCCATGTCTAGATTATCCAAGCAGCCACCACTTGCAATGAGAGTTTGGAGAGTCATGGGTTGGGCAGTCAAGAAATAAAATACTTAATTTAGGCACTGCCTCTTTTTCCTTAATTCTATTCCTATTCCTCTACTTTTATTTAAGTAATTTTATCCATTTCTAGATCAACATTATCCAAGAAACCACCACTTGTGATGAGAGTATGGAGAGTCATGGGTTGGTCAAGAAACAAATACTTAATTTAGGCACTTTTTCCTTAATTCTATTCCTAATCCTCTTCTCTTATTTAACTCATTTAATCCATTTCTAGATTAACATTATCCAAGCTGAAAGTTTGGCAAAGGTGCTTTCAATTCCCTGCAATATCTTGGTTATTGTAGTCAAACCACCTCTCAAATTTCAATCTATAGAGCAAAATACTCAGTTTCCTATTAAAAAAACAATTCATTTTCAGTAAATGCTTTCCCAAAATCCACTTATCTTTCCTTACAATGCATTTCTGGACCTCTCTCTGTTGCAGAAGGCACAGATTGATGGCTGAATACTATGGGAGGAGGAGGAGGAGTTTCTTTTGAAAGGTATATCCTAAAAATACCCAATAATCCTTTGGAAAGGCCACGTTGGAACAGACTCTGCCCATGGCAAGTGCTCTCACTAAAACCTGAGCACTCATTTAAGTGCTTTGCAGAATCAAGGCTTAAATTCCTGGCTTTATTCAGCTTGATAGCAGTGACAGAATGAAGACAGGGGGATTATTTTATAAAAGGTTATTTTGCCTGGGTTTCAGCAGCTCTCACTGAGAGCTCAGCAACAATCCCAGTCCTGTAAAACTTTTACAGTGAGGAGAGGGGACCAAGCACTGAAAATTGATTCTTAATATTTGGCAACACCCCTGAAGAAGAGATTTTAAATCCATCCTCAAGGGTTGTCATCAAACCCCACTCTGAGCTGGGGTTTGGAGCCCTGAGCTCAGGGGCAAGCTGTGCCTGTCACCTGAGCAGGGCTGTGCTGCTGTGAGCCAGGTTTTCCTTGGAAAAACCCAATCTGGACATCTCCTGATGCTGAACTTCATGTCAGCATGTCCAGGATGGACATAAATCAGGAGAGTTCTGTGCAGAAACACAAACGAGCTGCAAATCCCTTCCAAGGAGCTGGGAGAGCCTTGCATGAGCTCATGTTCCAGCTCTGCTGGGTTTAAACCATCTTGGATGGGACAACATCAGCTGTGTTCCCAAGAAAGCTCAGGAGAGGATTGTCAGCTGGAAATTCTGCCTCATTCACACACAAAAATTCCAAAGAGTAAAGCAGTAAGGGGATAGAAGGTGACAATATAAAAGCAAGATGCATTAATCCAACATGTTGTTCCCAAAGAGGAAGATAAAGCTGGTGAGTTTTACAGGAAAGTCATGCACAAGCTCCTGAAAAATCTTTCAGGTGAGAGTGAAAATGTGAAGACACAGAGAAATCTGCTTTGGTGCCTGGCAATGGGATCTTAGGGAGGTCATAATCAACGTGAACATTTCACCTTCCACTCCATTGTATGAAGAGCTGGGTGTGATTTAAATCAAATTTTCAATTCTCTCTTCAGCTTGTCCCATCACTCTGAGAGTGTGAGGCCAAGCAATGAGCTTTGGTTGGGGTTGAAGGTTTTTCAGTGTTTTCAGGTGTCAGTGCTGCTTAGATAACACAGTTCCAGCAGGGCTGGAGGCACTGGTACAAGTTTTCAATGAAAACAACACCTACACTTCTGCCAGGTCATTTTAGAGCAAAGCCTGAGGTGCAGCCTAACCCCAGCAGCATTCTTTGCCCTTGGTATCAATCCAAACTCAGTGCTTATGCCCACTCCTGATGAGAGTGATGGGATCAGCAATATCCTCCAGTTGTTCTGAATTTTCAACTTTCAAAATTTCCCATTTCAATCCTGAGCCCAGCCCTTGCTGTTCCAGGGGGGTTTGTCCATGGAGAGGCTCTTGTGACACAAACCAACATCTCCTGCAGCCCCAGCAAAGGCCAGCATCGACCTCAGCAGGGTGGGGATGGGGCAAGGGGACAAGGGAAAAAGGGAATCACTTGGATTCTTGGTCCCAAGCCTGAGTGCACTCACAGAAAGGGATTTGCTCATCACAAAAATTGAATTCACACCATTTCCCTGCTCCGAGAAGACAGATGACATCAGCCCCTTGGCAGGAGGTGCTTCAGAGAAGATTCTAATCCATGTTCTGACAGCAGAATTCACTGGAGCTGTTGCTCACGCTCTGTCCAAGGTTTGATCATGGCTTGAACGTGGACCTTGTGCTGGCTGACAGCAGAGAAAGCTTTGTGGCAGCTGACAAATGAGGTGGCACCCTATAGATTCAAGTGTGATTGTGATGTACAGCATCAGCCTCAGAGCCTGAGCTGAGCTGGGGATAAGGGCTGACACTAAAATCTACTTGGGCTCAAAACAGCAGCATGTGCTGCACACTCCCCAGATTGCTGCATCTTCATCTCTGCCTGTGGGGAAAAAATAAATGGACATGTTGGACCAAATCCGTGGTCCCTGTTGTTTTTTATGGCTGCTTTACAGGCTACAATTCACAAGTGAGTAGATAAGACTGATCTAAAGTAGTTATCTGGAAGAAATACTGGAATATTTAATGTATTGAGCACAGTAAAGGACTCAGTTTCACAGCTTGAGGTTGGATCTGTTGGGATTTATCATCTTTATCCAGAGCCCAGGGCAGCTGGCAGTGGCATCAGGGTGGGTGTCCAGTCCAGAAGCAGCTGAGGAGTCAAAACGAGTTATTTGTTACTGGAAATACATCAGGAATTATTTGTTACTGGAAATATATCAGACAAATCTGTTGGTGCTTAATTGAACCTGTCATTAGCAGAGTGACCATCTAATAATTACAGCAACCCAAAGATGTGGCCTCATGTCCCAGCCCTCTGCCATGGCAATGGCCAGGTTTTATCAGGGGTGAAAACCAGGGACCATTCCAGATTGCACAGAGGATTATCTCTAAATCCCCCAAAGGAAGCAAGGAAAGGGGATGCAGACAATGATTGAGCTCCTGAACCCTGGATTTCCACCTTGGCCACTGACAGGCCCTGGTCCCAAGCCCAAATCAGGAGTTCCCTCCTTGCTGCCCACACGAGAAGCTGAGCCCAGAGCAATTCTGTGTGTGTGGTTGGAGAAAGGATTGAGGGGGAGCTCAAAGGAGACTTGGCTGAAAGTCACCTGCCTTAAAAGCAGAAAGTGCATCTCCACTTTTGCCCAAACCCTCATCCAGCAGCTGCAAATCCAAGGCACATCTCCCTGTCTGAGCCCCCTGAGCTGCAGCTGCTCTGCCTCTCCTCCTCTTCCAAGCCAGGGATTTCTGATGCAGCCAGAACAATCAACCCAAGGGAAAGTGCTGCCATCCTAATTAAACCTTTTTTTCTTGTTCTTCCTTCTGCCCACCTTGGCTCAGGTTCAAGAGAACAAGAAGGAAATAACCAAAAACCACAATTAAAAAGCAGCAGGACAGGCACCAGGAGTTGGTTCAGTTTTTCACAGTGTCCAGCACAGAGAGGAGCAGGGCTGGAGCATGCCAGCAGTTACAGAATCATTAAGGTTGGAAAAGACCTCCAAGATCATGGAGTCAAACCTTTCTCAGTGCTCTCTGCAGCTGTGCCTGGAACTTGAATTGCTCTGGAAGTGCACTACATGTGCACATGCTTTAAAAAAAGATGTTGAGATTAGGAAAACATTATTTCACTGCAGGAATAACACATTTCAGCTGCCTGTGCTGCTGCTCAGTGGGAAAAATCTTTTCCAGCAGAAAGAGGATTTGGTGAGGAAATAAAGGGAGACACACTAGAAGAAGCTGGGATTTGGGGTCTGGGTGGTTTGAGGCATGGAGGTGCTGGAGAACATTTTAAACTGGGTTTTACCCAGGCTGTGCTGCACCTCAGAGGGTTCAGTGACTGCAAGAGGAGCAAGCTGGCACCACAGCTCCTTCCAAGGAGGATCTGGCTCTGAACATCACCATGGCACCATCAAAGGCAGACCCTGAAAGCTCCACCTGGGATTGCTGTGAGACGTGGATGTGTTCAGTGCCAGGTGGATCTGACACACCCTGGAGCATCCTGCACCTGGGAACCATGGCCAGACTTCCACACAGGCCCTTCTATGGTCACAATCCTGTGGCAGCCACCTGCCTCTCCAGCTAGCCCTCAGCCCAGAGCCAAGGGGAGCTGAGACACGGAGAGGGGTGATCAGTTTTACACAGTTTTACACAATTTACACAGCACTTGTGCTTCTCTAACAGCACAGGAACTGTGCAAAACTTTGATTTGCCTCTCCCAGAACCTCTGGCCATCCTTTGGAGGGGTGGCCAGCCTCAGCCACCCACCAGAAGCAGGTTTGTAGGCCACTGGCAGAGCTGCCAGAGCAGAGGAGGCTCTGCCTTTCCCAACGCCCATTCCACTGGATGACACCAGAAAAAAAAGATTCAAATTAGGGAGTGTTTTTGAAGGCAGTGTTTTTGAGAGTTTGTTTTTCTGGCTTGTTGGCCTTTTCTCCAAAGGGATAGAGTTTCTCCAAGGGAAGTTTCTTTTTGCAAAGTGACTGACCCTCTGGCAGCAGTACAAAGTTTTAGGAGATGAACTCATAGTTCTGAGTACGATCCCTCTGCGCTGTTGAGAGCTGCTAATGAAGAGGAGCAGGGAGCAGCTACAAAGGAAACCAGAGCCAGCAGCTTGGGAAACAGAAACAGGGAATAACAAGGTCCTGCTCTGCCACGAGCATCCCCAAAGCAGAGGGGTCAAGCCCCCCAGAGAGGGGGAGCTCGAAGGGTCCTCAGTGGTGTTTGTACCTCAAAACCTCTCCTCCCTCCCTCTCATCTGCTGCCTGACTCTGGGAGAGCCTAATCTCCACAGAGTTACTTTGAAGTTAGGCAGGGATTTAGATTTGTGCCTCTATTAAGGCAAGGCAGAGATGGGAGTGCTCCTCGCCTCCCTAACACAGAGCAGGCACCATGGGTGACATCTTCCTCCTCCTCCTGCTCCTCCTCTTCCTGCTCCTGCTCCTCATCCCCTCCTCCTCGCATGACAAGGGATCAAACCCCACATCCCCAGCCTATCCCAACCCTCCCCAACCCTTCCCATCCCATCCCATCCCATCCCATCCCATCCCATCCCTTCCCAGTTCTCCCAGTCCATCCCTGCCTGCTCTGCCTCCTTCCCCCAGTCCTGATATTCTCCCCACACTGAGATTTTCTGGGAGCCCAAACTTTTCCACTGCCTGCAAAGTCCCCCAAAGCTGCCCTGAAGGTGCTTGCCCTCTTCCCTTAGTTCACGAGGATGGTGAAGAGGAGCTGGACCAAGCCTTGCAAAGGGAATCCCAGATCCATAAGAATCCAGGGATTATTGGAAGCCTCCTCCCAACACAGAGATTTCCAGCCCTGAACCTGCCTGGCTGGTGCACAGCACCTTCCAGCCCAAGCAGCTCTTCCACTGTGCAGAGGGGAACACGATCTGTGCTGCTCAAATGCACTGAAGATGGATTGCTCTCCTTCCTCACTTCCTTTCCAAGGAAGGAGAGCAGAGCCAATGTCAGGCTGTGAGTCACCGGAAGAGTAAAATTGAATCCTTGGGGCCAAAGCTTGAAAAGAGCACTGCCAGGGATTTTTCCCTCCTGTTTTTTAAATACCCTTGAAATTTCTCCCCCTTCCCTCGTCACTGGTCCACAGCATTACAGAAAAAATGCCTTCAAAACACCACAAAGGGTTTGCACTTGCCAAACTACTGAAAAACTACCTGCTCCCCCCAAATTTCTGTTAAAAATCTTGTTATTCCTGGGAGCTCTTGACCCATTCTCCTCTAACCCCCAGGCCTTGCCCAGCACAATGAAGGCTGTTGGAAAGGGCACCTGGCCCAGAGCAGATGTCAGGAAGGTCACCCAGCGTCAGTCCCCTGGCAGGGAACACGAGATTCCCAGCTCCAGGTGCATCCACCACTCTCCAACCAGCACAGAAGGTGGCTGGGATCATTTAATGTCCCAGAGGGGCTTTGCTCTGAGCCTGTGAGAGCATCCAGGCAAGGATTTGATTGAGGGGAGTGTGAGATGTGTGGCACCCCTGAGGTTTATAACTTGTAGGAGCTTATCTCCTTTTGCATCAAGAAGTGTCTGGGAAGCAGCCAAGGGCACACAGCAGAGGAGATAGCAAGTGGGAAGGGAGAGGAAAAAAGTCAAGGGGAATACAGGCATATTTATAAAAATCAGAACAATAGTTTCCCAGAGCTGTGATAAGAACCATTTTCTATTTTCTACCCACAAAAACGCAACACTGATTTTTTTTTTTCCCACATGCGTTTGTCTTCTTTTCTTAAAAAGAAAAAACCAAACCCCAGCACTTTGCCTGAAGCCAGAGAGCAGCAGCTAAGGTGGAAGGGGTTAATCCTTGTTCCTCCCAGGTGGGGAGAATCCTGCAGCCTTGGGGAAGGTCCCTGGTGGGTGTTTGTTAAATCAGCCCAGTGCACAGCATTGCAGTCTGAGGGGATTGGCAAGAGCATCTCCAAGGGTGGCCTGGAGTCATAAACAAGCAGGGCTTTGCATCCCCAGCCAGCAAGGCTGAGCTTTGCTGGCACAGCTGCCTCGAGCAGGATCCCTCTGGCTCCCTGCCTGGCCCTTGCAAGTGTTATCAATCGCCTGCTTCCACGGACATTAAAGAAATCAAACTTTCCTTCTCTGCTCTTGCTCCCCCTCCCTTTAAATAGCAGCTTAAAAGGAAACAAATTCAGAGCAAGGTCAGAGGGATGCAGAGGCTGTTTCTCATGCTCTGAGGAAATCCTAGCTGGTGGATGGTGGAGGGAGTGATCTCCCAGCCCTGTCTGTGCATGAATGCAGAGCAAGGCTGGCAGGGATTTCCCAGGAAAGGACAATGCTGCCCCCAGCCCCTGTTCCTCGTGGCAAGGCAGGATCCCCTCTGCTCACCATTCCCAGCAGGTCTCAGATCCCACACAGCAGCCCTGTCTAGGATGGGTGCATCCCTGGGAATGGCCAGGTTGGATGGGGTTTGGAGCAAGCTGGGATAGTGGAAGGTGTCCCTGCTCATGGTAGGGCATTGGAACTAGATAATTTTAATAATCCTTCCAATCCAAACTGTTCTGGGATTCTCTGATGATTCCATAGCTGTCATTTAGCCTCAGTGTCAGCATCTCCAGACCAAAACCCCCTGAACTGACATAGAACCACTCCTCTGATTTAAAAAACTGCTCACCTGAGCTCACCCCAGGACTGAATCACATTTGATCCAGACTAGATTGGTATTTGTAGCTCCCTCTGGGATTAAAGCATTACTCAGACATGCTTGAAGATGGAAACAGCTCTTTCAATATCTATTTACTGATGCAGAATTAGATGTAAGCTTCTATAATTAAACACATCCTTGCATGAAGTTAAGGAAAGCCACAGAATCTTTCCTCCCCATACAATCACCCCAAGGTGCAGCAGAGTATTTCAGCTGAACAAGAGTTTTAACAGTTTTTAGCTAAAACCATTCTCTCTGTCACCCTTGTAATTTCTCGTGGGCAGATCTTTGCCAGGTGAGGAGTGACCCACTCAGCTGCACTTGGGAAACAACAGAGTTGGGAGAAGAAATCAACTCCCACCAGGATTCTGGTTCCTCACCCAGCCACAGGGGATGTCCCCCCATCCCCAACCCCTTTAAATCCCATGGTAACATCTCCCCTTTTTCATTCACCCACTTAGCCCAAGCAAGTCCAAACAGGGAAAAATCAAAGAAGGATTTTAAGTCCATGTTTAAAACAGCTTATGGATTTTGGAGCTCCTTCCAGCTCCATCTCAGCAACGTTGTGCTGCAAGCCAAGGTTTCAGACGTGTGTCATCGGGGATCGCAGTTACAAATGAGATTAAGGAGCGAAATAAAATCACTTGAGCTGGAGATAACTCACTTGCTGGCAGGCAGCGAGGGCCTGAATTGATCTCCTGGCCCAAGCAGGCTTTTCCATCTGCCAATAACACCCAGCAATTCGTCAGTGCTGCAGCATGCAGTGTTTATAGCCCGGGGTTGTAATGAAATCAGCATCTCCCACAGGGAGCTTAACCCCTCCACAGGCTGACACAAGTGGCCCTGGTGGAGCAGAAAGGAAATACCCAGCCCAGCCCTGGCTTTGACACACAAAAGTCTCAGGAAACATCAGAGCTCTTACAGGGTTGTGGCAAACTCTGCCACATGAAAGCCGGAGAAGGGATTTACATCTGGTGGGACACTCAAAGCTGCTCCGGGAGCATCTGCAGGGCACAGCTCTCCCTTTCCCACCTCTGTGGATGGATTCAGGTGAGCATCAGCTTGGGCAGTGCACCTCCACTCTATCAGCCCTTCAGGGGCCAGGCTCTTGGTCTGTCAGACCTGGAAAACCGTTGCAGAGGTGCTTTGGCACTGCTGAGAGAGCTTCACTTGGGATCTCTGTCCAATTGTCCTGCATGGACTCCATGAGATAACAAACACAGACTGTGGAATCAGCCTTCCCACACAGGCAGGAGCTTGGATCTGGACATGTTTAGAGTCTCTGCAAAGCCTTCCAGGATTTCCAGTCATAGCCCTACCAGTGCAGCCCACTTCCAGATGTTCAAGTTCTTCTCCATCTGCACTTCCAGGGGCAGGAGAGCTGTGCCCCCCACTCAGCCAGCAATGACTCTGAGCCTGTCCTTCCATCAGCACCCCAAAAAACTGCTGGGGGACAAATCACACCCTCTAGGCACTGCAGAGCCTTCCATTTGCTGTTCCTTCCCCCAGCAAACTCCTTTAGGCACGAGACATTTTTTCCAGCCCACGCTTTCCTAAAGGACACTGTGAGGTTTTGTATAAACAAAGAAATGAGGCACGACAGTTCGAGACTGAGGAGAAAATATCACAACCATCCCAACAACATCAACAGTTTAGAGAAAACACTTGGAGCTGTCAATACCCTGCTCTGAGTGGTGAAAGGTTTGGGACATATTCCAGTTTCGAGTAAGAGACACTTTGCTGGTTTGCTTGCAAATCTTGGGGTCAGACTGCACTTCTCAGCTGCAATCCAGAAATGGTTCTGACTCCGTGGCAATAAGAACATGGAAAAGTCCAAACCAGGATAAATGCTCGCAGCCATGAAAAATCTGAAATTAAAGAGCTCTCTGCCAAGAGAGGAGCTCGATAGTTTGGGTCCCCAAAGCTCAGGTCTTAAAATATCTCTCAGGGTTCCATGGCTGCACATTCCTGACCCCAGGCTGCTGGGTGCACACGTGGCCAGGGTGTGCTAAAACAGTCAGATTGGTCCTGGTAGAGGCACCTGGAGCAATGCTTCCTTCCTTCCTTCCAAAACAAATATTCAGTGGGGCAGTGATCCCAAAGAGCTCCTGAATGAAGCTCTACAAGCCCTGCTGAGCCCTTCACTGTGCCATGAACCCACACTCAGGGCCAGCCTCACCTTTTGGGCACAGATTTCCATGTTCTGGGCAGGCCCAGCACGGCTTTCACAGCACTCTGGGAACAGAGCCCACGGGAGGATCTTGACCAAGACTAGAGCCAAGCTCAGCAGACTGAGCCATGTTTAAATCCAGGTGCCAGAAGCAGAGATAACAGAAGTGAAGAACTGAAGTAATCAAAGGTGTTACTCATCCATGACTTGGAGTGGAAGCAGAGCCAGGAGCCCAACCCAGGTGAGGAACCAGCAGTGCCTGTGTGGATGGGCACCATCCCAGTGTCCATTCCCAGAGGCAGCAGCTGGCCAGGACAAGGGGAATGAGGGCAGTCAGAGCTGAGCTAATAAAAATAGAGCCCAGGAACGCAGGGATGATGAGTTTGGGTCACCTGTCTGATGGGGAGAAGGAGCCACCAGCTACAAAAATCAAGGTGTTGGACTTGGGTGCCTCTGCAAGGCTTGGGGACAAAGAGCTCCTGGATTATTGGGGTTTCAGCCCAGCTGATGCAAGTCAATACCCCAAATGCCCTGCAGACACCCCAGGCTGGGCTCAGCACAGCTGTTTTGCAGCTGCATTTCGCTGGTGCAGCAGCAGCAGCCGGCTGGGCCGTGCAGATGGGCCCAGAGAGACTCCCTGCCTCCTCCAGCTCCTGAGCTCAGGCTCAGCTCCCATAAAGCTGGGTTTTATGGGCCTCCCCTGAGTGTGAGCACGGCTGTGTGTGTGCAATCCCAGGGATTTACAATCCATTCAGGCATCGCTTGGGGCCAGCGTTTTCAAATGCTGTATCCAGAAGCCTGGATCCACTGGGTCTTCGGGTTGTTTTAAAGAGAATTTATTTTGGATTTGAAAGCACAGCCCCAGCTCTTCAGCACTAATTGACTTCCTGAGCTCTCCTGCTTCCTCCAAACTCTTCTCCTGGCAACTCTTGTTGCTTTAGGATTTCTGCACAACTCTCCAGCATCTCCTGAGGGCCTTCCTCCTCCTCCTCCAACCTTTTTTCCCCTTTTGATCACTGCAAGGCTGCTAATTCAGCTGGCAACAAAACACTCTCTCAAGCAAAACTAAGACAATGAGCTATGTCAAATCTCAGAGGCTTGAACGAATTTTAATTTGCAATATTTGCTTTTTTCCCCCTTTCTCCTTTAGGCTTTGGATTCCCTGACTTTTATTTTCATGGTTAGATTTCTACACTGTCCATCTTTCTGGGCATATTTTATGTTTGACATTTCTCAGTTTCCCCTCAGTGGAGTCCAAACTCTCAATTATACCTTCCCCAAGATGGGTTTACATGAAGACAGGGGATTTTCTCAGGAGGTTTGTCCCACACTGCCCTGCTGGAAGGGAAGGCCATGTGGAGAGCCGTGGGGAAGCTGCATGTGAAGGAGGCTCAGCAGGACTCTGAGCAGAACTGTCAGCAGCAGAAGTGGCTGCCCGGGGGGAACGGCTCCGTAATGAAACCAAGGTGGCCGAGCTGCTGACAGCTGCAGAGCAAGCCAGAGGAGAGGTGGGTTTGGGAGCTGAGGGGAATATTTCATCCTCTCTGACTTGATGAGTTTGCATTGGCACAAGACAATGAGGAGCAGATGTCAGCCAGAGATGCCAAACTACCCCGTACATTTTTACAGCAGGAATAATGACACTCCTTCAGACCACTAATGTTTGCAGTTTCTCAACAGCATGGAGTGATTTTTTCTTTTTTTTTTTAGAAAAACCCTGCTTGAAGTTCTCCAAGAAGGGGTTTTAGCCAGTGCTGATGGCAGCAGCAATGATTTCACAAGAATAATCAGATAAAAGCCCCTTCCCAGGGCTAATTGGATGCTGCAGTGATTCTGAGCCATCTGCATCCATCAAAGCACACTTACCTGGGACCATTAAATGTGAATTTCTTCCCAAGAACTTTCTCATGGCCCGAGTTACTTTTTTGCCTTTCCTTTTGCCTGAGGGCTCTGTTAATTCCTAGAAATTGTACAATCATTTAGGTTGGAAAAGACCCATAAGATCATTGAGTTCCGTGTAATAATTCCTCTATTACAACAACTTTGGAAACTCTTGGAAAACTGAAGAGCTCAGCTGGGCTCAATTTCATCGTGGATGTACTTTTGAATAAACAAAATTCAGGAAGTTTCAGACCCAGAAAATGACCTGTGAGCATCCAATAGATTCAAGGTTAAAGGGTTGAGCATTGGAAGGGGCTGCCCAGGGAGGTGGTAGAGTTCCCATCCCTGAAGATGTTCAAGGAACAGAGTTCTGCTCTGATTGACAGGGTGGTGGTTTGCCAAAAATTGATAACCTTGGAGGTCTTCTCCAGCCTAAATGATTCTGTGATATTGGAAAGTTGAGGATTTTAAGGCTTTGTTCTCATAGGTACCTGTGGAGGATTAATATTCTGGGTTGGTTTTATCTTTCTTTTCTTGGCTCTGCATTTCCATGTGATCACGTAAAGAAGAACATTTTTGAAACATTTCCCTGAAAACAAGATCCACCCCAAGAAAACATCCTGACCCCCTCAGGGTTTTTTGTGACAGCAGAGAGAAAAGAGGGAATTGCTCCATGATGTCATCAGCTGAACTGCAACTCAGAAAGTGTTTAATTTCAGGGTGTGCAAGACCTGCACTTTTCCTGGAAAGATCCTACAAATCCAGTGTCTGAACTATAGTTACCTCTTTCCAACCTGCCAGATTTTTCCCCATTAATGAGACACTGTTAAATATTCCAGCTCACCTTCCACAAATCTATTGTGGCCTGTCCTGGAACCCAGCTCATTTCTGTAAATGCATATATTATTATCTTGACTTCCTCCTGCTTATTGGCAATGCCTGGTAATCTTTCAGTTGTGGTATGCAAAGCCAAACATGAACCAGTATTTTCCATGATGGTTGTAATTTTGGCCTGTAATTTTATCACTCCAATCTAAATCCACTTCAGAAACACCATAAACGAATTGTCACCGAATGAACTGAGACTTCGGAGTGGTTTAGAAGAGTGATTTAATAAAAGGAAAATATAAAACAAATGTAAAACATAATATTTTTGGCAAAAAGGTCAAATATTTCTTTCTCTTTACCTCATTTCAATGCAAGGACCTACTTCTATTAATGCACTCCCAGCAGGTTTGTTTGTCTTGGATTATGCAGTAGCAGATAAAACATTTGTCCAGTGAGAGTTGTTTAAAAAGAACATGAAACCCAACAAAAGCAAGGTAAACAGATCAAATTTGTGATATCCTTACCCTAATTTTTTATAAAATACCAAATGCTAAGTGCTAAAAATATGCCTATGCTCTTACTGCAGAGTTGAAGCCGTTTTCACAGTTTGCAAAGCCAAACACTCCCCGAGTTGCTGTAAGTTTATTTTAGGCCCTGATCTGGATGACGGCTGCGAGGCTGCCTCACTTCATTCATATTAAGAAACAATATACAGAGGATATAAAGTGATCAACTGTGTTTACACTGAGGGAAAAGAAAAAAAAACCCCTTTGCATAAGTAGTAAACAGGGAATCTGGGGCTGAACACAAAAACTGATGCTGATCATTCCTGAAAGGAACATTCCCGGCACAGGCAGCTCTGGAAAAGGCAAATGATGACAACCTCAGGGTTTTCCAGGAGTAACCCCAAAATAACCCTCCAGAAGTCAAACATCCAAGGCTTGCAGGGGCGCTCGCCGTGACATGTGAAGGTTTCAAGCAACGGCTTTGCAGGAGGAAGGGAGGAGAAAAAACAAAGCCCACGTTTATTCATAAAAAATTTCTGCTTCAAAACTGCAGTGGGAGCCTGTTTATAATAAACCACCAAATGATAGAGAGGCTGCTGTTTGGCACGGGAGTGGCCTGGGAGAGGCTTGTATTACATTTCTCTCCCTCAGCCTTCATGGTATAAGGCAGAACAGGCTGAAATTTATGTTCTCCTGGTACTGCCGGCCTGGCTGTGCTGCTCCAGAGGCACTTCTGGCACAGGCCCTGGCTGTGCTTTATGTTGCATTCCTCTGGATTTATTGCCAGAGGTTGGGGTGAGGGCAGAGGGGCATTTCTGACTTCTTTATGGTGATGGAGGCACTTGAGGGGGCCAGGCAGACACAGATAAGTAGCCCCAGAGGCAGCTACTGACCACCACCCTCTCGTTGTGTCTCCTGCTCTGGGCCAGCTTGGTTTTTAACTCCAGACCCACATTGCTGGGTCAGGGTTATGTACAGATCTGCAGAAAAATGGGAATTACTTTCTCTTGGTAAAGTTTTTGTTGCTTAAGTTTTGCTCTTTTCTTCCAGCTTAGGAAGCAGAGCTGTGAGTGAGTCCCATCCATCCATCCATCCATCCATCCATCCATCCATCCATCCATCCATCCATCCATCCATCCATCATCCGTCCATCTACCCATGGAATCCATAGAATCATGGAATGATTTGGCTTGGAAGGAACCTTCAAAATCATCTTGTTCCAACCCCTCTGCCATAGGCAGAGACACCTTATACTAGATCAGGTTGTTCAATCCAACCTGGCCTTAAAATTGGCCATCCATCCATCCATCCCTCCATCCATCCATCCATCCATCCATCCATCCATCCATCCATCCATCCATCCATCCATCCATCCCACCATCCATCCATCCATCCATCATCTTTTGATCCACAGGACATTTTCTGCCAGAGTCAGCCTGGTTTGACAGAGATTCTGTCAAACCTGCAAAGATCCAAGTCAGGAAACCCAAACTCCACGAGGATCTTCTCTCCCAGTTCCTAAGATGGAGCAAAGCTCTGCCAGGTCACTTTGCTTTCTTTGTATTGAGAATTTCTCTATCACTGTGAGAGAATCAATGCAAATAAGTGGTGTCCTCTAAGTTTGATGGAAAAAACAGGCCACAAAAATCCAAAATAAAATTAAAATTCCAGGTTCAGCCTCTCCATCTCTGTATTGTATTCATGGATCTCTTGTCCTTTGAGGGAAGTTTCTGGTCACAGCAGCTCCTGGGGGATCTGAGCCTCCACCTCCATGAGATATTTGGATACTAAAGCCAGGACTATGGTATCAAAATATTTCATGGATGTGGATGTTCAGGTTACCCCAGGAGCTGTGACTTTGACACCCACAAAAGCCACACAATCTCCATCAGGACTGGCAGTAACCCCTGACTGAAAAGTTTTCTCAATTTGAGGAACCATTCCAATGCCTTTTGTCATTGCAAAATACTTTGAGAATCTCAGATTAAAGAGCTTCTCAAGAACTGGATATTTCTATTTACTGTTGTTTTACAGATGTCTCCCCTGCAGGGAAGCAGTAGCAGCATAAAACACTGTACTGGAATTGCAGTTTATGCCTTGACCCCTACAAATTACTCATCAATGCAACAGCCAGGAAAAGCCAGGAATCAGGCAGAGGAAAAACAAGGGAGACAAGGGTTGTTCAGTACAAACCTCACTGCTGCGTATAATTCAGTCTTCAATAAAGAAGTTTCAACAGGGTACTGACCACAAATGCCCACAAATTCTACTATGTGACTAAAAACATTAAACATAAATGGACACATAGACAAAAAGAAATTCTCTTTCGTGGCAGCTCAGGGCTCAGTTCCTACCAAGATGGACAATTTATTTGTATTTTTCCTTCTTTTCATTGATCTTTCCACCAGCACAACACAGAGATACTCAGGTCACCTCTTTGCTTCTTCTTTCCCCCTATTTTCTTTATGAGATAATGGTCAATTAGGACTCGAAACCAACCACAACTCTTCCACTCATTAGGGCTTGATCCACTCCTGACATTTCTTGATAAATCCTCCCTTATGGTTTACAAAAGGACTCAAATTTTTTAGGTTTTTAAATCATTTTTATGCTTTATTCTTCATATTTACTTTTTGCACACCAGTTGGAAGAGGAACACGGATTGGGCCATTGAACTTTGGGAATAGCTCCCTGCTAGTCCCCCTTCTCTTGGATTGCCATGATTTAAGGATTATAGAGTCATGGAATGGTTTGGGTTGGAAAGAACATTAAAGCCCATCTCATTCCACCTCCTGCCATGGGCAGGGACTCCTTCCACTATCCCAGGTTGCTCCAAGCCCCATCCAGCCTGGTCCTGGACACATCTTGGGGTGTCCCTATGTTTGGAATGCCAAAGAAAAGGCTGTTTCGATGGGAATGGGATGTTTAAAATTATATTCCAATGAGGATTTCCATTTTTTAATGGTTTTTAATTATTTTATTCCTGCTGGTCCCAAATAGGCTTTGGAAACTTCAGAGGAGAGACTGTGGAAGATGAAGCAGTGGGAAATTTGGAAGAAAATTTGAGGAAAGGGACAGCAAAACCCTGAAATAGAGGTAGGGAACATCAGGGAGAAGAAGAAGAGAATAACAACATGGGTGCCCTCCAGCCAGCACCAAGGTTTCTCATCTCCAGCATCTCTCCCATGTTTAGAGATGGGCAGGACTTGAGTCTGGCAGCCAGCCACCATCTGAGGGAAACGATGCCCAGGCACATCAGGGCATCCCACTCAGGGCCCCTCGTGTGGGACCTCACTCCTCCCAGCCGGGTCCCCCTCTCCTGCCACGTTTGTTCCAGGAGCTCTGCGATGGCAGCACTACCAAACATGCCCTGGGATCTCATTTCCTTTCATGGCCAGGTGCTTTTAATAACCCGCTGCCAACTGCCAGTGGTACTGCTCAGAGAGATGCCTGGAATGAAATGGGGGAAGAAAGAAAGAACAAAAAAAAAAAAAAAAAAAAAAACAGCAAACCCTCAATGAAACAGAACAGATAATTTTACAATTTAATTTTCCATCTCCTCTAATAATGGTACTGGTGTCATGCTGATGGATGGAACTGTTACACGCGGCCTCTCAAGATTAATTCCCCTCCTGTAACTTCAGCCGTGATTTTCCAGAGCAGCCTCTTGGCTCCCTTTTTCTGCCTTCCCCCTGGTCCCTTCCCCTCTCCCTTCCCCTTCCAGGCTTCTCCTGCTCCGAAGAATGCTTTGGATCAAAGCCAACAAGGAGAATTAGGCCGGGTGTCAGGGCTGGATTTTGTGATTGCTGAAGAGACTCGGGTCCTTTTCCTGAAGGAGAACACAGCTTTTACATGGAAAACATCACCAATCAGACCTGAAAATCCTCTGTTCCTTATCTGAAACTGCTGACTACTGCACAAATCCGGGATATCTGCTCCTTCCAGGATCTCAGAGGATCTACATTTTTTCCCCCATCCCGCTTGGGCAGAAATCTCTGAAGCCCATTAAAAGTTTCACCGTAATCTGAGCTCCATATTTTCTCAAGACAGGAGATCTGGAATTTAAAGGCAAGGTTTGATCTTATCTATTCTTTATCTGATTAAGGTGGCTCCACCAAATAAGATTTATCTATAAAGAAAATAATGCAATTAATGTCCCGGCTGCCCAAGTCTTTGTGAAGACCTCTCAGATTTTGCTGGGCTCTCCAATTAAATGTAACTCTGTAAACCTGAGTGAACCAAACCCTTATCTGAGAACAGGCAATGCTCCTAAATTAAATTTGTGAGTTGGTGGAAGGGGTTCAGGGAGTTTTTTGTGTGTGAAAGGGACACAGAGACGTTGTTCTGAGTAACCCCCAATCCCTCTCAGCCTGGCAGGGAGCACACACACCACTAGCAATTGCTGTTCCTGCATTTACATCAGCAAGGAATTTTCTCCTCCTGACACACTCTCTGGCATCCCACAGCTGAAGGGGCTCCAGGGAAAAGCAAATTTGCTGTTCTGGTACAGGGAAAAGGGATGGACGTGAGGGGCTGGTCCCAAAATTGTGTGAGGCACCAGCAATGAGCAGTGCTGAGGATCACGGTGCCCCTGGCTCACTCCAAGAGCCAGAATGATCCCAGTTGGTCCAGAGACATCCTAGTAGGATATCCAGATGTTTGATAAATACAAAAAAAAGCTGGGGGCTCTCTTAGGTCTCCAGCATTTTGGTGATTCATGAGGTGTCCCATGGCAAGACCTGGGTTCTGTTAAAGCGGAAAAGAAGCAAAAAGGGGCAAAAAATCTGATCATTTTAAATATCAAGGAACTTCAGAGCAGCTTGCAACTGCCCAACTTTCAACTGGGCAGTTCTCAGCCCTCTTCAGGCTTGTCTCCAGATTCTTCTCCTTTGAGATCCAGAAGTGGAGGGAGCTTGGAAACTCCACAGTAGCAGGGGCAAGGCTGGGCTGGAAAAGCGTGGAGGGACAATGTGGGAGTGCCCTTCCTCTGCAAACTGAGTCATTCATGATCCACCTGGGACACCATCCTCAGCTTTTTTGGAAAAACCAAATCAGGCACAGCATGAGGTGGAAAGGGTCAGCAGGACTGGGTTGGAAGGGGAGGTTCCACCACGAGCAGGTTCATTCACACAACTCTGATTTCTGGCTTTGCTTATCTGTGCAAAAGCAAAATATCATTGCTGGTTGATATCACCCAAATTATTTCCAAATTTCTTTTCCTCTGAGTTACCTAGGTTTGGACCCAGTCTGAAAGAAATGATTTGGGCACCAGGTCCTAGTTATTCTTTTATCAGGTTGTCTTCAGAGTTTCCCAAGCTGAATTTTGGATGCAACAACATACAAGATGGAAAAATGTGTTTCCGTCTTGAAATCTGTCTTAGCCTCTTGTTCATTCCAGATCTTCATGGGGAGAACTCTTCCTATTAAATAAAAAAATTGAAATAAAGTTGCTTTGAAATTTGTTCTGTCAGAAAAAAGGCAAGCAGAAGAAAGCTCACACACCTGTTGGTTGCTATTTTCAAATGCCATTTATATATATTTCTTTTTCTAAATCTCAGAAACCACTGGAAAATGATCCTCCTCTCTGGATCACCTTTATCTGAGCCTAATTTCTCTACTTAAAACTTCATTTCACAGGATTAATGTTTCTGACCTTTCTGGTTGTTCACCTCCCTGGCCCCATTTTCTTTGTTCAGGGAAGACCATCAACAAAATTCCTTTCTTGTTAGTGAAAGTCTTTTTTTTGATAAACATTGCATGGAATATACATCTTTTTGTTTAAAAATGGTGATGCTACTTAATAACAAATGCTGAGACCTCAACAGATGAGCTTTGCAATCCAGGCTGGAAATAATTTAAAGCAATAATTTGCCAGATGTGTAGGGCAGGGGCAAATCCCAAAATCACTTTGTCACAGCCACATGGATTCAGTGAAGTTGTTGGAAATGGTCATATCAGACCTTAAAAAGTGCTCCTCACTCAGCAGGGGCAGATCTTCAGCTGATCTTCACGGCAGGGAATGGATTGAAACTGAACAAAAGCAGGATTAGATGGGATTTTGGAGAGAAATATTTCCCAATGAGGGTGGGCAGTCCCTGGCACAGGGTGCCCAGAGAAGCTGTGGCTGCCCCATTCCTTGAAGTGTCCAAGGCCAGGTTGGATGGGGCTTGGAGCAACCTGGAAGGTGTTCCTGCCATAGCAGGGGGTAGAACTGGGTGAGCTTTAAGGTCCTTTCTAACACAAACCTTTCCATGATTCCATGATCCCTTCAGTTTCCATGATTTCATGATTCCTTCAGTTTCCATGATTCCATGATCCCTTCAGTTCCATGATCCCCCTCAAACCTTTCCGTGATTCCATCTCTGCTGCTGTTCAGGTTGGCTGAAGTCCCCATGGTGGCTCAGGGTGACCTTGAAGGGACTGGGCACCCTGACATGGCAAATGATGACACCCAGGTGTCCTCAGGTAGATCCAGAAGCTGCAGATGCCACCCTTGGGCACAACCAAGCCTGTCTAGGCCTGGATCTGACACGTGACATGAACATCTTCATCTTCCCTCAGCGTGGAAAAAGCCTTCACGTGGATGAGCAGCCCAAAGGCTGGAATCACTGGAATCACTGGAATCACTGGGATCACCCCATCCCACCTGGGAGCGAGCTCATCCCACACCTCCGGGGTGCGACGGGGGCCTCACCCTGTCCCTAATCAAAGAGTTTGCCCACCTCCAGCCCAGCAGTTCTGTGCAGCAGAGCTGAAATTCCCATTCCTTGTGTAAACACGGCGTATCTCTCCAAGGGTGTCCATAAAACTGCAGGAAAGTGCAAGCTCAGCAGCTGGAACGGGCCGGGTACCTCCGCGCAGCGAGCGGATCCCAGGTGGTCTCTGTCACGGGAGCTGATTTATGGGAACTCTCTCTCTCTTGGGCTGGTTTTATTTAGTCAGTGGGAGTTTGACAGCCCAGAGGTCACAGACACTCCAGTCACTCGTGGTTTCTCTACTGAAATGGAGAAATGCCTGCAGGGAGGGGAGAGGGGGGACGGGATGGGACGGGGAGAGAAGAGCGGAGCTGAATGCACGCTAGTGTCAACCCCTGGAAAAACAGCAGGTCCATAAATAGTAAAGGCTTTGGGAGATGAGGGGCGATGAATGGTGCCTTAATCACAACTGAAATGTCAGGGGAGGAGGGGGAAGGGGTCTGTATTTATTCTCTCTTGCATGAGATTTCAAACCAGACAGGCAGCATCCTTGGGGAGCTCACGATGAGGTTTTTCTGTGCATCCAAGGAAGGAGCCTGCCCAGGCTTCTCACAGCTTTTTTTTTTTTTTTTTCAACTAAAATTTTGGAGAATGAGTTCATGGCGCTGCTCCTTTCTTGCTTCTGCTGTTCTCTTTGGACTCAGGCAAGACACTTCAGATAAATCTTTGTCTGTTTCATCAGGTTGTGGGAAGGCATCTTGAGACATCCTCGGAGATCTCCAGGGGGAAGGTTCAGCAAAAAAGGAGCAGCAGATCCCAAAGGGCTCACACACAGCAAATCCATGGAATAACACCTCCAAAATCCTTCATACTTGAGCCAGTTCCTCTTCCTCTGAGATCCAAAGCCTGGGACATTGCCACACCCTCTGTCTCCATGCAGGGCATGTGTTCCCTAAACTCTGTCTTCATTAGAACTGTGTCATTTGTGATCTCAGCAGTACCTCCACACGGAGCCAGGATAATGCTATTGGCTTTCCTGGAGCTGGGCTGGATTTACATCAAGGTGGATGAGATCAGTCTCTTAGCCTCCCTGGCAAGCTCCCTGGAACGTGGTTACAATTTACTCTGCTCCCTGAAAAGCTCAAATTTTGGCCAATGGCTTCCCCTCCCTTGTAGAATGTGTACATCAAGCTCACCAAATCCCAAATGTCCTCCAAAGTCCCAGGGGCCATGGCTTGATTTCATCCTGGATGTTTAGTACAAGAAGAAAAATAGTCTGGGTTTTATTTTCTGAGGTTCCCAGCCCAGGAAATGCAGGAAGCTGTTCAGTTCAGGTTTTTCTTGTGTGACAGATCAGCTTTTTAATCTGCCTGCTGATACAATGCTCAAGTATAATTTGACTTTCCTAGGGGAAAATCAACAGCTGGAATAGTTACAGAGGGGAAAAAAAAATAAAGAGCTTTTCCCAAGAAAATCTCCCCTCAAGTTCATAGGAAATTGCAGTGACCTACAAAGCACAGAATAAGAGTTGATTGGGCTGGAAGGGTTAGAGATGGCTGTTGGAGCTAATTTTTCCCCAAGGAAGAAACAGTTTTGCCTCCTTTGTGAAGGAGACCTGCTCCATGGGAAGGGATTTGGACTTTATCCCATGGGCAGTGCTTGAGCAGCCAGGGAAAGGCTCCTTCAGGAGGGGTAGCAGAGCAGGGAGGAATGTTATCAATCTGCATCGGGCACTTCTCTCCCAGGAGTGTCACAAAGGACCAATAAACACTGCAAGATCTCCTGATAAAGTGGATTTCACCCATGTAATCCCATTACAGGGGACCTGCTGGATGGTTTGTGTCAGATGGAGATAGGGAGCAGATGGAGGGAGCTCTCCTGAGACAACCTCAGCATTTTTGGGAGTGGGAGGTCACTGCTGTCGATGGAGAAGTGCAAAAGCAACGTGTTACCATTACCCTGCAGGAATGACTCAGTCCATGTGGACAAGGGCTACTCCTTGCTCTTGGCTGAGGGACATCCCTCCTGCTGACGCCAGCACAGGAGCCATGGGAGTCCAACCAGACCCTGAGGTGGATAAACCAGCATAACAAATCCTATTTCCAGTTTGGGATGCTTTACTCACACCCCGCGTGTTCATCCAGAATGTCATGATTTGCCTGGTCTTGGACTGAGAAACAGTGGAAAAATATGGATTATATCATTATAAAACATATAAGTTTCATGACTCACTCTAACTCCTGTGTGATCAGTATTCCTAAAACCGGAGCAAATTATTTAAGTACTCAGTGTGCACTCTAAGCTCCTTACAAGCAGCCCGTTGAAAAACCCCTTGTCCCTACGTGTTTTTTTGCTCAATGAGGTGTTAAATAGGAGATGCTCTTCAAACAAACTAATCCATCCAGGAGAAAATATACAAAAGAAAGTCTCTGGGATGACATTTCCCGCTGCCCCAGCCCGTCAGAAACGCCGCCTGTCTTCTCCCCGAGCCATCAGCCAGGGAGAAAAGGATGAAGTGGGAAAAGTCTCCGGCTTAGCAAAACAGCTGCCGCAGACTTGAAAGGCGAGGGGCAAGGTAGAGAGGTCTGCCCGAGATCACAGGCACTTGTGGGCAGATAGGATCTGCGGGAAGTGAAGACAAGGTGTGAGAAGTCTGCTCTTTCTTGTATCATCGCAAGGGCCCTTTTTTGAAGATAAGCTCCTTTTCGAGGGGGGGACGGGGAGGAGGTCTTTGCACTTCAAGGGCGGGTGCGTTTCCACCTCCCCTCTGTTTGTTTTTCTAATTTTCTTTTCACTCTCACGTCAGGCTCTTGGTGACCCCCTCTCTCAGCAGCATCACCAGCACCTCTTGCCGGGGCCCTGCAGACAGGGGTTAAGAGGCCTCCCGAGGGAAGGGAGTTTTACAGGGATCTGGAGGAGACAGGCAGGAGCTCAGGTGGACGGGATGAGGGGGAGGAAAGGCGTGCAGGGAAATGCCAAGACACCCAAATGTGCTTCAGAGCAGCGACCACCACGGGGATGGACCATGGGAGAGGTGCTGGTCGCCTTCAGGATTCTTAAGCATCACAGAAAGAAGAAGACTTCTTCTGTACCCATACAAGAAGAAAATCGTGGTAGAAGAAATTGAAGAAAAAGCAAAGAAAAATCCAGAAATGTGGCACTTTTTTTGGCAAGGAGAACTCCAAAGCCAAAAACTTACTCACCTTTTACTGCCTCTTTTTGCAAATTGGAACTCTTTATTTACAGTTTCCACTGCTTAAAAATCCTACAGATTTTCCCTGCTTTATCAAACAGCTGAGGAAAATCCATAGGTAAAAGGATGCTGGGTTTGCTGCAAGCACTGACGATGGGCAGCCAGCAGGAGCTCAACAGCCAAAAGCAGCATCTTCTACTAAACATTTTGGTTCAGGGATCTTCTGGAGATTTGGGATACATGGCAAGCAATGCTTTCATGCAGGAATGATGTTCAGCCTCCGTTCAAAAAACGGAGCAGAAAAATCCAGGTGTGGCTCGTCTAGGTCGGGTTGGTAACACAAAACACAACCAAGTTCAGGAAACAAACAAAGAGAACAGAAGGGAGCATTGCCAGGGAGAACAGACGGGAAATGACGAGGGGAATGTTGGTGATTTCCCACTGAACTCATCCCACATCTCCCAACCCACCCCAAAGCCGTAACACAACCGCCCGTCTCTTCCTCATCTCTTCCTTCCTCTGCCTCGAATCCCTTAGGACACAAACGAGCCAGCCCAGGGCTTTAGGAGCAGAAACAGGGGATTTCAGGCTGGGGAGCCCCCGGGGCTGAGCTGGGACCTGCTGCAGCCCGTGTCAGGTTGTTGTACAAACATCACCTCCCGCACAGCCCCGGCGTGGTCCCCAAGTCAAGCACTGGAGACAGTTTGCCCAGTAGTTTGACCTTTCACCTCCCCTTTACTAAATAGACCTAATTACTGCGTTTGTCTGTCATTTAAGCAACAAATGACTCCATTGAGGTCATCTGAGGGAAGCTGGAGTTCTTAGCTGTCATCTCAGGAGAGCTCGGCTAATTTTATCCTGCTGGGGAAGAAAGCCCTGTGAAATTTTGCTGGAGGGCTCGGTTACAATCAGGGTTTCCTGGGAAGGGTCTGGTGACACGCTCACGGCTCAGGAAAGAGGGGTATGGCCCCACCAGCTCCTCCTGGTTGCCTGTCCTCGGGGATTTCCTGGGATTGTAGGAGAAATCTTAAAGGAGAAAGTTTCTGGGACCAGTGAGAGCAAAGATACCAAACCAGAGCAAAGTGTAACACTGATAATTATAATAATAAAAATGATCAAAATGATAATCATAACAAAAACCAGTAATGATATGGTAAAGCCATAATGATAATGATTATACTAATGGTATTAATATTAGCAATAATAATAGTAATAACAACCATAACGCAACCGACAATTTTCTTTTCGAAATCCAGATTTTCCCACTGGAAATATCAATACTCCCAGTGTGCTGACAAGCTTTTGTTCAGCCACAAAGAGAGCCAGAAACTGCAGATGAATTTGTTTCAGCGGCCTTTCCTCCGCAGTTTTCCATCCTCGCGGTTCTGATGGCTCCCAGTTGGGTGCTTTGTGGGGAGCAAGAAAAATGGTGATGAAAGAGGGAGGTTAAGCCTGAAGAAAACTCAAAGAAACCAAAAATGTCTGCATGGAAGGAGGAGGCAAACCTAAAAAATGGGTTTGTTTCCCCCATGCCTGCACACACAGTGATCCCAGAATGAATTATGGGGAGGGAAATATATTTATTTCCACAAAGAATTCCTGAAAATGCTCATGTGTCAATTTGGATATGGAATGTTTGGGGTTGGGAAAGGATCTTAAAGCCCATCCAGTGCAACCCCATGGGCAGGAACACCTTCCACTGTCCCAGGTTGCTCTGAGCCCCATCCAACCTGACCTTGGACATTTCCAGGGATCCAGGGGCATCCACAGCCTCTCCAACCTGTGCCAGGCCCTCACCTCCCTCACAGGGAAGAATTTCTCCCTAAAATCCAATCTAAATCTGCTCTCTTTCAGTTTGAAGCCAACACATGATCTCGGGCACAAGGCTCTCTGGTCAGACACATTTAGAAGTCGTGCCAAGGCTCTCATCCCTGCTCAGGGAATATCCCTGCAATTCCAGCTGCTCCAGCTCCAGGATATCCCTGCCAGGGATGTTCTCCTAGC
>CM019911.1:19093963-19232505 GCA_009764595.1 Geothlypis trichas
CTTGGGGATGTGTCCTTGCTGGGTGCTTGCAGCACCTTTCCACCTCACAGTGGGATTTCCCTTCCATCTTCTGCTCCCCAAACCCCATTTCTGCCAGATCTAATATATTTAATTTATTTTCAGTTGCTCTCAGGCTGGCATTTGCACACAGGGAATTGCATCCCGGAGGATGAGGAGTTGTTCTGGTGGGAGGAAGGTGCCCTGGACGCCCCAGGAGGGAGCAGGGAGGAGCAGCAGGCTGGGGATGCCCGGCGTTATCCCTGCCCGGGCGCACGCAGGGAAGGAGGGCGGGCAGGGCGGCGGGGAAAGCTGATCCGCAACTTTCCATCACGTGAAATTGAAGCGCATGTGCCTATAATGAAATATTTCCTCCCATTTCATGGCAGCTCAGTAATTCCTGATGGCAGGGAGCCTGGGAAAACAGATCCCCCCCTGCTCCCACCCACGGCGCCCGACCGCACGGGCAGGACAAACAAGGGCTTCGTTCTGCCGGTGCTTCCCCACCTTCAGCATCCTCCAAACAGCCCCTTCCGCCTCCTCCAGCCAGGAAAATCCGCATTTCCAAGGGAATTTCAATGCGGGAATTTCCCCCTCCCTGTCCACTCTCGGCGCTGCTTTCATTTATTTCGGAATTATGTGGTTTTTCCAGCTCTTCTCAATTGAATTAAACTTTGACCAAAATCCTAAGCAGGACAAGAGAATAGAAAACGGGTTTTTGTGCCAGAATAAGCTGAGTAATAATATTAATAATAACAAAAAGCAACAACAACTTCGTTCTGCCGGCCCGGAGTGTTTCCCCCTCCTCCAGCCAGGAAAATCCGCATTTCCAAGGGAATTTCAATGCTGGAATTTCCCCCTCTCCATCCCCAGGGTTGCCACTCTCGGCACTGCTTTCATTTATTTTGGAATTATGCGGTTTTTTCCAGCTCTTCTCAATTGAATTAAACTTTGACCAAAATCCTAAGCAGGACAAGAGAATAGAAAAGGGATTTTGTGCCAGAACAAACAGAGTAATAATATTAATAATAACAAAAAGCAACAACAACTGCATTCTGCGGGCCCGGGGTGCTTCCCCATCTTCAACCAGGAAAATCCGCATTTCCAAGGGAATTTCAAAGGGGAATTTCCCCCTCCCTGTCCACTCTCGGCACTGCTTCCATTTATTTTGGAATTATGTGGTTTTTCCAGCTCTTCTCAATTGAATTAAACTTTGACCAAAATCCTAAGCAGGACAAGAGAATAGAAAAGGGGCTTTGTGCCAGAACAAACAGTAATAATATTAATAATAACAAAAAGCAACAACAACTTCGTTCTGCAGGCCCGGGGTGCTTCCCCATCTTCAACCAGGAAAATCCGCATTTCCAAGGGAATTTCACTGCAGGAATTTCCCTCTCCCTGTCCACTCTCGGCGCTGCTTTCATTTATTTTGGAATTATGTGGGTTTTCCAGCTCTTCTCAATTGAATTAAACTTTGACCAAAATCCTAAGCAGGACAAGAGAATAGAAAAGGGGCTTTGTGCCAGAATAAGCAGAGTAATAATGTTAATAATAACAAAAAGCAACAACAACTTCGTTCTGTCGGCCCGGAGTGTTTCCCCCTCCTCCAGCCAGGAAAATCCGCATTTCCAAGGGAATTTCAATGCGGGAATTTCCCCCTCTCCATCCTCAGAGTTGCCACCCCCAGCACTGCTTTCATTTATTTTGGAATTATGCGGTTTTTCCAGCTCTTCTCAATTGAATTAAACTTTGACCAAAATCCTAAGCAGGGCAAGAGAATAGAAAAGGGATTTTGTGCCAGAACAAGCAGAGTAATAACATTAATAATAACAAAAAGCAACAACAAGCCCTTAAAGCCTTCGGGGCTGTGTTGTGGGAGTTGAGGCTGCTGGGATGAGGCACGCAGGGCACTGGGAGTCCTCAGGCCCCTCTGAAATTCCCCTGACACGGAATCAAAGCAGCCAAGGACAGCAGAAAGCTGCTGGAGCATCAGATTTCAGCTTGGAATGGCATTTTCCTGGAAAAAGATAATCATGGAACAGAGAAAGTGGCGCAGAAATGAGCAGGGATGAGGGTCAGGTTGAAATCCAGCTTGGATTGGGAGGGAGAGGCTCTGATGGGGAGCTGGGTCTGTTCTTGGGCTCTCCTGGGATGGAGGAATTCCATGGATTGAGGCAAAATTCCAGCAGCAACCACCCTCAAATCTTTATTTTGTGTCTTTGTTTATTGTGGTGACATCTCAGGACTGGACTAAATTTGGGCTCCACGTCCAGCCCAGTGAGTTCCTGCTCTGCCATCCTGCCAGAGGAAATTCCACTCATTTTCAGGGAATGCCAGGACTCATTTTTCCTGTCCTGCCATAGGTCTTGCCACGGGGATTTCCATTTTCTAACACTCTATTCTCCACTTTTTAACATAAAAACATGATGTTGGGTTTTTTTAAACATAACGTTTTTATGTTAAAAATGGGGCATTTTTTAATTTGCAGATTTTTGAACCTTTAAAGACAAATCATCATTTTCTCCATCCTGCTCTTATTCTGTTCCCTATAAATTTAATAATTAAGGGTCAATAAATATGGGAATTTAATAAAGAGTCAATAAATTTGTTAATATAATAAAGAGTTAATAAATATTTTTGTTCAGACTCGGGTCCCGAGATGCTGTGGACAGGATGGAGTTGGGATCACAGAAATTCCTCAGCCAGATCAATGTCCTGTGCAATCCCTGACAGGATCCATCCCCAGATGATTTCCAGGATGTGAGGAGGAATTTTCACTTCATCTGCACATGGAATTACCTGCCCACAAAGAAACAACGCTCCTGCTGCTGATCACTCACTTAAAAAGAGATTGAAAAGTCCAGAAAGTAAGGGGATTTAATAGTTAATAAAACTATTATAAAATTAATGAAAATTATAAATAAAAAAATTATTATTAATGAAAATAATTAAAATTAAAGCTGTTATAAAATTAAGAAAATAAGGGGATTTAATAGTTAATAAAACGATTATAAAATTAATAAAAATTATTAATCATAAAATTATTATTAATGAAAATTAAGGAAAATATTAAAATTAAAACTGCTGTAAAATTAATAAAATAAGGGGATTTAATAGTTAATAAAATTATTATAAAATTAATAAAAATTATTAATAATAAAAATTATTATTAATAAAAATTATTATTAATGAAAATTAATGAAAATAATTAAAATTAAAACTGTTATAAATTAATAACATTAATAAAATTATTAATAATAAAAATTATTATTAATGAAAATTAATGAAAATAATTAAAATTAAAACTGTTCTAAAATTAATAAAATAAGGGGATTTAATAGTTAATAAAACCATTATAAAATTAATAAAATTAATTAAAATTATTATTAATGAAAACTAATTAAATAATTAAATTTAAACTATTATAAAATTAATATAATAAGGGGATTTTTTAGTTAATAAAGTGAATTATTTTAGGAATTGTACCCTTTTGGGGTGGAGAGGAAAGGAGTCTGGAGGCTGTGAGTGTCCTGGAGGGCAGTGGGTGCCCCAGAGGTGACTCCTGAGCCCAGAGGCTCTCTGGAGCTCCCACACGTGGCTTTGCTGGGATTCCCACGTTCTGAGTGTGTCACAGGAGTGGGAGGGAAGGTTCTGGAACTGTCCTGCACTCAGGAGTTTGCAATGACCATTACTCATGTCTTGGTACAAAACCTAAACCGGGGGATTTCAGGAGCAGAAAGACCAACGGGAAAAATGAGTGTACCCAGCATTTCCCATGGCCTGGGACTGGGGAGCTCACATTCATTAATCTGGTGCTCATTAGAGCTGAGCTTGATTAAAAGATGCTGGGAAAACAAAGCATCCCAGATTTGCTGCAGAGCTGAACCAACGAGCTGGGAATGTGTCACAATAGGACATGAAATGAACAGTACTCACTGAGGTATCCAAGGCAAAAAAAAGTGCATTTATTTCTGGAGTTCTATATTTATAAATATAGAATTATAAATATAGAATATATTTATATTCTATAAATATGGATAGAAATACATATATATTTGTGTATATATATATATATATAAATAATATATTTATATATATTCTATAGATGTAGTTCTATATCTATAGAATATAGAATTTCCAAAAGTGACCATGGGTTGGAGGATGAAATTGCCACCTCTCCAACCACTCTGATCAAACTAACAGTGCATCAATTCTGCCCTCCAGAAAGGAGAGCAAAACAATCATAATTTGCATGAAAAGTGCATAAGAAATTCTGTTACAAAAATGTGAACATCAAAAAGATTAAAAGAGCTTTAGAAGGACAAAGCAACAAGCTGGGAATGTGTCAAAATAGCACACAAAATGAGTGACATGAGATGTCCAAGGCAAAAAAAGGTTTATTTATTTCTGGAGTTCTATATTTATAGAATATAGTGTATATATTTATATATATTCTATAGATGTAGTTCTATATCTATAGAATATAGAATTTCCAAAAGTGACCATGGGTTGGAGGATGGAATTGCCGTCTCTCCAACCACACTGATCAAACCAACAGTGCATCAATTCTCTCTTCCTCCACAAAGGAGAGCAAAACAATCATTATTTGCATGAAAAGTGCATAAGAAACTCTGTTACAAAAATGTGAACATCAAAAAGCTTAGAAGAGCTTTAGAAGGACAAAGGAACAGGAATGAGCTTGGAGCACAAGCTGGGAGCTCTGTGCAGCTCATGGGATCCCAGGTTTGTGTCTGGGATGCTCCAGGCTCTAGGGATGCCCTGCTTGGTGTTAATTGAAGGCAAAAAACTGCAATAAAAGGGATTTAGTGGGAGTGTGTCAGGGGAAGCTCCTTTTGGTAACTTTGGTTGGAGAAAATCCCAATGAGCTCCCTGCCATGAAGAACTTTCCTGCTTCCACTGGAGCTTTCTGTCTGCAGATCATCCTGAGGGCATCCCCAGGAACACCAGCCATGGAACCCCTTCCTCCAGGAAAAGGAGCTGCTTGGCTTTAAGAGCTGCAATGACTTTGGGAGGGTGGATTTGGGTTGGGGATCAGCAGGAATTGTTCCCTGGGAGGGTGGGGAGGTGCCCAGAGCAGCTGTGGCTGCCCCTGGATCCCTGGAATGTCCAAGGTCAGGTTGGACATTGGGGTTTGGAGCAGTCTGGGATGGTGGGAGGTGTCCCTGCCATGGCAGGGGGCACTGGATGGATTTGGGTCCCTTCCCACCCAAACCATTCCATGATTCTCCATTTGCTCACACAGACAGACACACATCAGCTGCTGTGTTCAGCTGCATCCCCACCAAGCCACACTCACACCACATCTCGTGGGGTTTTCCACCTAATTTTGTTCCTCTTCTTCTAGAAACCGTTTACAAGCTCAAAAGAAGGAAAAAGCAGCTTCCAAAAAATTATTTTGCCTCCATGGAGCATTCCCCTTTTCCCCTCAGACTTCAGGGCAGGGTGATGCCACATCTGAGATATTTCACCTCCCTCCTGTCTCTCCTTCAATACTCCCAAAAACAAAATCCTCTTCAGGAGAAGAAGTCGTGTTCTTTATCACTTATTTTTCCCAGTTGTTTTCCCACCCACCCCATTTTCAGCCTTCCCAAGTCTGAAGCATCCCTTTACTTGCTGCTTTACTGGAAGAGCTGTTCCCATCTATAAACAAAGCTGATTCTTCCTGATTTTATCTTTCTCCGTTTTTATTGTTTCCGGTTGTTGTGCAGCCTGGACGATGCTTCTGCGGGGGACTTTCCAAAGGAGAGAACCCAAAGTGACATCAAATAACATCCAGGAATAAAAGTGGGGGCGGTTATGAATGCATGACTACCTTTTACTGGAAGGAGTGAAACAGGCAGGAAGAAATTTGGGCTGGGTGGGATCAGCCTGGAGGGTGATCAGCTCCTGGTTTGGGGCACTTCGATGGCTCAAGGAGAAAAGGAACCATCACAAAAATGCTCAAAACTCTCCTAAAAAGGAACTTTCAAGCCTTAAAATTCACCTGCTGATGGGAATGAGGGAGGGAAGTTCCTCTGAGCTACAAACACTTTGGTCTGGCACCTTTTCCTTCCAGGATCTGTTATTTTCAGGATTTGAAAACCCAATTTGGCTGCACATTGATCCTCCTCAGCACACCCCTGGGGGGAGGAAATGCCTTCAATCCCTTTGGAATCTTGGAAACATCCCCCAAACTACAAATCCCTTGGCCAAACCTGACAGATTCTGCTACAATTTCCAGGGTAATTTTTGCTTTCCCATTCCTTCCTCCTCACTCCCCATTTAAGGAAAGTTCATCTGATTCCTGGAGGCTGCACCCACGATTTTCTGAGTCTTTTTAAAACCCTTCCAAACCCAAAAGCTCACGTCACTCCCTTATCAGATGGGAGGATTTCCACCAGGAACTCAGGGATGAGAAGTGCTGTAATTCCATGAGGGCAGGAATAAATTGGATTGGAATCCTCTGCAAGATGCAAACCATGCAGGACGAGCTCAAGAGTGTCCAAGAAGCAACTCCATAGTCAAAAAAATCCCTGTTTGATTTTCTCTCTTGCTCCCTGAGCATCCCAGCTCATCCCACAGCCCCACATGGGAGCCCTGGCTCTGGAATCCTCCCAGTGCCACCAAATCCAACCAGGAAAACCCCTCGAGGAGCAGCAGGTTTGGCACATCCCTCCAGCATGCTTTTCCCTTCCAGATTTGCCTTCCTTTCCTTTGATTTCTCCACAGGAAAATTGCTCAGATCCTCCAGGGGTGAAGAGCAATAAATCTGCCTAAAGCAAGAACAACCAAGCCCTTTAAATAATCCCATTTCTGTAACTGGAAGGGTAGAAAAGACACGTTCAGGGTTATAAGATTCTCTCCAGCAACATTTCAGTGTCACATCTGAACTGCTTTTTGGCATTTCTGCTCCTCCTCTGGCAAATTTGGGGTTTTTTGCTTCATCTACAGCATTGCTTTGTGCATCTACACCAGGCTGGAAAATCTGGTTGGGTTTTGTTGTCGTGCTTAAAAATTTTTCATATTTATGGCTGAAGTTCAGAGGGCAAACAGGATCTGTGTAAATTCTTCCACATTTCATATATCAGCCTAAATTCTGGGATTATCAATAATCCAATTTCACCAAACAATGCAAGTTCTAAAGGTGGGAAGGGAGAAGCAGATTTGGAAGGGTGTTTTGGTTTTGGGTTATGTAAGGTCACTCCAGAACCTGCCTGGATGGCAAAAAGGATAAATTCAACCTCAGTTTATGGTTTGGTGGTGGTTTATTAGGTCCTGACTTGAAGTTTTTTTACCTTCACCCAGTTCCTGGAACACAGGAATAAAATATGGATGGCACATGTGGGAATGGGGATATTTTCCTGATGTGGTGGACACAAAATCCCCCACAAAACGTTCACCTGGCCAAGCCAGATCTTCTGCAAGCTGAGATCCTGCTGGTGCACAGCTATCCCCCAAACCTCCAGGTAAATAAAGCCTCCAAAAGCACCAAAATCCAGCTGCTCTTCTCTCCTCACATCCCAGGGCTTTCTTTAATAAATCCCATGCTGGGAAAGTGGAAAACAGAGTTGTTTCCTGCTTTTGGAGCATTTTCTCAGTCTTTTTTTTCCCAAAGGCTCCCAGGGCCAGGAGCCAGGTTTTGTCCAGCTCTTCCTGGTGGGAAGGAATTAAAGATGTGACCCCCCAGCCAAGGAATGGCCACGTCAGGAGGGCAGGACTGGGCCAGGAAAGGACAGTTGCCTTGGCAAACTATATACAGAGTAAGAACAGGACAGGACACTCTTGTTCAGTGTCTGAGAGGTTTATTCACTCATCAGTCTCAGCACATTGTTACAACAATGGAGACAAGAGATGCAACCAACTCACTGAATCAAGCAGAATGCCAAAGAAACGTAATGTTACAGCATATCATAAAGCCATTTCCATATCATAAAGCCATTTCCATATCATAAAGCCATTTCCATATCATAAAGCCATTTCCATATCATAAAGCCATTTCCATATCCTAAAGCCATTTCCATATCATAAAGCCATTTCCATATCATAAAGCCATTTCCATATCATAAAGCCATTTCTATCTGCAGTTCAGCCAATCACAAATTAATCACAAGTATACTGACAATACTTCTACCCAATCATTTAAAGCACACGTAGCTTTGGTTAAAACAATCACGGCCCATATTCAAACACAACAGATTGTTCATAAGAAACAAGGCACAAAGCTTTATTCAAACTTAACTTTCTAAAGATATACATTAAGTAAACTTGTTACCACCTAAGGCAGCACCTAACATGGGCCTATTGTTCTATTTCTCACGTCTACATTACTAATTTTTCTGCTGCTTTAGCATTTCACTGTCTTTACTGTCAGAGGCCTGCCTTTTCCCTAACTTTCTTAAAACCTTCTAATTTTTAGGATTCCCACAGGCAGTGATCCTTTTTCTTGCAGGGAGCCCCTGGGGGAGGCTGGATTTTCAAAGCCCACCTCTCCCAGTGCCAGCTATCCCATCCACACCCCTTGAGCACGGCAGGAAAACCCATTTGCCAGGCTTTAGGAGCTCTATAAACACATCCCAAACGTGGCTCTGGGTGACAAATGCCCACGTCAGGCAGCAGCTGCCAAGTGCCAAACTGGCATCCTGTGCCCAGCCAGGCACATGTGTGAGGCATCCACGCTCCCAGAATTGCTGGACTTTTATGGGCATGGAAAAGGGAGGCTTTAAACACTCCAGGTTTCTGTGCATTGGGATATGCTGGCTCAGATATCCCTCAGAGGTGCTCTGGAGAGGACACAGAGGGGCTGGCACAAAGCAGAGGCTCTGGGATGTGCCATCCATCATCTTCCCAATAATGGATGTCCTGGTTTGTCCCAAAAATAAATAAATACGGCCTCGAGTTCCAGGTTTGCATCCTTCAGGGAATTGTGGCAGTGACAAAGATGCTCTGGGCTCCTGTGGAAAGTTATAGGAAATTTTTACAGGAGAAAGGAAGGGATTCCCAGGAGGAAACTTCCAATGCTTGGGAAAACCCACATGGCTTTGAGTGGCACCACCTTCCACCAGCGAAGTGAAACCCAAACCACTGCCAAAAAAAAGGTGGCAGAGGACTGCTGGAAAATGGGATCACTTTTGATTCCTGTTCTCTGCAGAAAATAGAAGGAAAAGCTAAATTTTTTTTGAGTAAAAGCTGAGCACCATTTTTCATCCGGATCTGGATGGGATTGTGACAAACCTTAGAGCACACAGACAGCAGAAATCTCCTTTGCCTCTCTTCCCTAAGGAATCCCATGGCTGCAGAGCTGTGCCTGCTCTCTTTGAAGGGAACAGCAAAACGTGCACTGACAGGAACAAACCCGAGCCCATGAAGTGCAGACTCTCACAGGAAAGCCCATGTGCACTTCTCTGTGCTCTCCCAGCCAAAATCCCTTCAGCACGCACCTGCTTTGTGTTTGTTTTGGTGAAAACATGGAGAAGCTCTGGCTCTGCTGAAAAACAGCTCTGATTTCTCTAAAAAAAAAAATTAAAAATAAAAAAAATTCAAGTAAAGCATCACTTGCTGATTTATCTCTCCTCTTTAGGGTTTTAGTGGGGTGTCTGTGAAACCCTCTGGTGGAGCCAGCTCCACTCATTGCCAGCATTGTGCTCGCCCCGTGAAGGTCCTGCCTGCTTTGTTTGTTCCTCTGAGTCATCTCACAAACATCCCAGCACAAGGTCCAGAGACTTAGAGGGAGCACAGAGGAGCCAAAATCACCAGATGGAGCAAAGCACATCTTAAGGGGATGACATTTGGCACGAGGAGCAGAAGAGAATCAGGGTTTGGTTTGATCTGCCCCAAATTATCTCACCGCTTCTCCGCAGGAAATCGTTGAGGTTGAACCAAAATCAGGATCAAGTTTTAGATCATTTTCCCTTTGCACATTCCTTCAGGACCCCACATCTCTCAGTATGCAACCTATTAATTACAAATCCACACACACACTCACATCCCATCTGATTATTTGGGCTTCAGCTGACCCTGCAGAGGGAAGCAGATGAAAGCAATAATCAGTTCATTCAGCTACAAAGAGAAAATTTAAAAATAATAAAAAAAAAGGAATCAAAGCTAGATAAACATATCCTGTTCTCATGGAAAACAACAACAAAAAGGGCTGAACTGGCAGGGGAATTAACAGAGCTCTTCCACACCTCTGTCAGAATGGGATGCTGGAATCCGTGGATGGCAGAGGACGTTGAGTGGGGACCACGATGTCCCTGCTGTCCCCTGGGACCTGAGGGAGGCAGAGCACCCCAGCCCGGTGCTGGCAAGGCTAATTTGGCTAATTTGGGTAATTACTGGGGCTGCCTTGTGCCTGGTGGGAGCTGCCAGCCCCCAGACTCAGGCTGTTGGTGCTGGAGCCTTGCACAAAGCTCTGCTGGCTTTTCCTGGCAGCAGAGCCCCCTTGCCAGCAGGGCAGGGCTGTTTCCAAAATGCCTCTTTGAAGATGGAGACATCAAATCCTGAGATCCCAGGGCTCCCTTCTCAGTCCTGCCCTCGTCCAAGATGGGAGGAGAAACAGGAAAAAAGAAGAGGATGGAACTCTCTGGAAAAATCCTGACTTAGTGATGTTTTCTGTTGGATGGAGATGCTTCCCTAAAGACAATTCACAGCACTCACAGCAGACCAAGGAGAGTTTCTGGCTGGTTTAGAAAACAAAATCAAGTTGGTGTAAAAATTCCAGCCTTTTCCATGCTCCACAGAGCTATGAATCAGATCTGTGGGGGTTTTTGTCATATTGTGATATTTAAAATTATTATTGTTATTATGATTTAAGCTGATTATTCCAACAAGCAGGGATATTAAAGTGGTAAATCTTTAGTGCTTGAGGGGCAGACCATGCTTCCCACTCAGCTGGGGGGCCACAAAAATGTCATTTCACCTGGAAAAATAAATTATTGCGCCAGATTTAGCTGCCTGTCATGCAAAAAAAAAAAAAAAAACTACAAGGGGACCACCTGAGAGCTGGGAAAATCCAAAGTTTTGCTAAGGAAGAGGAATTCCCAGCAGCTGCAGAGCTGGGCCAGCACACTTTGGAATTACGTGCAGAAATGACTGCAGAGAGATGTTATTGAGCTGAAAACTGTTCTCACCATGAATTCCAGGGAATGCAGGAGAGCCTGCAAGGGAAGAGCTGAGGACAGCACATATCCCATTACATCTTTAACCACCCAGATTCAATCTTGAGCTCAACACAAAACCCACAAAGAGGAGCCAGGAAAAACGAGCCTTTTCGAATCAAGAGAAAGGGACAAATTTCAAATAAAATGCCTCCACCTCCAGTAAAATCCCAAATTAAGCAACAGCCTCGTGCTCTGGGAAGTTATTTCCCCTTCAGTCATCCACGCTTGGCCCCCACTGAGCTGCTTCAGGGGATCAGGTTCATAAAATGCAATGTTTGCAGCACACAGCTCATGGAAGCAGGGCTGGATCACAGCTCCTGCCACAAACTGGAGCTTCCAGCAGCTTTTTTTATTCTGCAGCAGCTTTTCCAAGGACAAGGCTTGATGCTGTGCAGGAGGCAATGGCAGTGGGAGATGCTTTCTGTCCCAGGGGAGTGAAAACCAGAGGCTGTGGGCAGGGGCAGAGGCAGCAGAGCTCCAAGGGGCTCTGTCTGGATGATGTTCTTGTGCCTTGCAAGAATCCTGACACAAGTCAGGGCTGGGGCACGCTGGGGGTTGTGGGGATACCTGGCAGGAGTCTTTCCCTGCCACAGTGCAGAAATAAATGTGGTGAATGATGCAGCTGTGCATGGCTGGAGGTGCAGATCTGTGTTTGGGGGTGATACAGACACTCGCTGTGGAGAAATATTTGCCAGTGTGGGATAATTTCAGCCAAAATTTTGAAGTTTAAAAAAGAAGGTGCACTTCACCTTCTTCAGGCAGGTCCAGCAGATGATAAAATCCCTTTTTGGCCAGGAAACTCCAATCCTGCAGGAATCCCACACGAGGGAACCAACAGTGCTTTTAAATCTGGCTTAGAGAGAGGGACCACAACCATTCCCATGGACCAGAACATTCCTGGGTATTTCACACTGCAAAGTGTGACATTTTTTAATTTAAATTTAAATAAAACCTGTGGAAAATTGGTATTTGGGGGACAAGAAGGCAGCAATGTTTTGGGGTCAAACCCCCATCAAATTGACCATTTCTCTTTGAGCCTGCTTGAGGATGAGATGCACAACAGCAAGAAAACATTTTCAGTCTGGACTGTCAAGGATGGAAGGATGTTTGTGGTGAGGGAGAAATCTGCCACCCACTGCTGCTGCTTTGGTGTCCAATTTCTGTGGTCCCACTTTACTCAGTGACTGAAAGACACCAACACAAAAACAAATTCCAAGCTATAAATTGGGATTTCCAGATAATGCACTATTCCTTAAGGGAAGAAAAAAAAAACAACAACCCAAAAAAAGCATTGGATGACTTTCTTTCCCTGCTCCATTGACCTTTTCATATTTTCCAGCATTTTTGCGGGTTTTTTTATGATTACTGGGAAGACCCCAATCCTCTTAGCTGTCCTCACGTAGGTCCACACAGGATCAGCCCCTCATCCAGTAGCACCACAGGCCTGAAACAAAGCAAAACCAAAAGCAAAGATCGTTGCCAGCGATACAAAACCTCAAAGCCTCGTCTCAAGGATTGGTTCAGCCACCAAAAATTTGGATTCTGGCTCACACAAAGCAGCCAAAAGCCTCCTGAATTTGTGAAAGTCAGCTGGAGTTTCTGGAACTCTTGGAAGGAAGAAAGGATGGAGAGATTTGGCCTTTTTTTTTCTGTAATTTTCCATGGTCCCAGGCTGATGGCAGTGGGATGGGGTGGAGGAGCTGCAGAGCAGCAGCTCTGGGAGATGATCCAAGACCCTGCACAGCCATGGCAGGAGCTGCAGGAGAAGTCAATGCTCTCCTTTCCTTGTCTTCCCAAGCCTTCACCCTTCATTTAGGTCAAAAAAGAGGAGGATGTGCCAAGGTTTGCAGCAGTTTGGGGGCTCAGATGTGCGTTATGTTTCAGGAATATTCCAAAGTCATCGTGTTGCCCTCCATCCCAGCACTGCTATACCCCATCCAAAACTCACACTGGACTTTCCTGTCAGTCCTCACACCCAAAAAATCCGTGCAAGGAGCACGACCCAAACCCTGATCTCACCTACATGAGCTGGGAATTACAAGAATTACGAGGTCTCCTTCTTTCCCCTGCAGATTCCCCACTGTTGGGGAAGATGAAACAGGAAAGCCTTATAAATATGATTGTCTGGGAAAAGATTTTGAGAATATGGAAACTATAAGTGAGATTGAAATGAAAGCAAGTTTTGAGATCCCTCAGTTACTGAACAATGGGAAAACAATGGTGTGGATGGCTGAAGGTGATCCTGTTTTGATGGAACAACACCCGCTGCAAGCAGGCAGGTCCAAGGGTCCAGCAGACCCTGCCAGCTTGGCAGAAGGGGTCCAAAGAGGAGTTTGTAGGGTTTAAAATGTAACACAGGATGGTAATGTAATGATTCTTATAGGCTGTATGGAAATGCTATAGGATTTGTATATTGTACTAGATTGGTTAGTGAGAATCAGAATATTCAACACAGAAGATGATTTATTGTATTGTAACGGGAACTTCGCTCTCTTAGCTCTTGCCTTTTACTCTCTTACCCTTTTTACTCCTCTTACACTCCTGCCTCTTACCCCTCTTACCCCTTTTACTCTCTTATGCTTTTGCTCTCTTGCTGCTCTGACCCTCTCATCCTCTCTCCCCCTCTCTTCTCTCGGGCCTGCTCTGAGCTGTGTTTGGCAGCTCCCAGCAGGGCCCTGCCCCCAGGCCCTTTGCAATGAACCCCAAATCCCAGCAGGGCCCTGCCCCCAGGCCCTTTGCAATAAACCCCAAATCCCAGCAGGGCCCTTTGCAATAAACCCCAAATCCCAGCAGGGCCCTGCACCCAGGCCCTTTGCAATAAACCCCAAATCCCAGCAGGGCCCTGCCCCAGGCCTTTTGCAATAAACCCCAAATCCCAGCAGGGCCCTTTGCAATAAACCCCAAATCCCAGCAGGGCCCTGCACCCAGGCCCTTTGCAATAAACCCCAAATCCCAGCAGTGCCCTGCACTTGGCCCTTTGCAATAAACCCCAAATTCCTGACCCGGCTGCAGAGATCTCTCATCTCTGTCCATCCCGACCGTCCTACCCCCTGACACTCCTACACCCCAGGCCTCACTTTGCCTGAGCACTTTGAATCCCCGTTAATTCTCCTTTTTCTCATGGAAAAAAGAGGCCACTGCCTGGCCTCATGCTCAGAGTGCTCAGAGCTGTGTGCTGGCTCAGAGCAGAACTGCTCAGTGGGAATTAGGAGGATTGAGAGAGCACTCCCACACGCTGGGAGCAGCCCTGCCTTCCCCAGGCCTGCATGAGGCTCCTGCCCACTGGATCCGTGTGTTCCTGGGGATGACGTATCGTGTTACTAATTCCCCTAATTGCATGTCTGGGCTAAAAACAGGCTGAGTTTTCCTAAGAAGTTACATTCTTAATAACATTACTTCAAGCGCTGCGGTAAACCCGAGTCCATTTTTCAGCCACGCACATAGGTTATAAATCAGGGCAAGAGATGCAGATAGTGTTTACCTTAAGCTTGTTTATCTGCCTCTGCCACTCATTTGTTCTGGGGTTTGCCAAGATGCAGCAACACAAGATACAGAGACTGGAAGGGATTCAAGCTTTCCTTCTCCAGGCTCCTACTGCGTGGAGCCTTTCCAGGAGCGCAGTGCCCCGAAATAACCACACGCAAAACTCTTTTCCCAAAGAAATTCCAGCAGGGAAACGGACAACTAGATGGAGATTTCCCTTCTTTTCAATACCCCAGGCACTGTGCCTTGTTGGAGCAGATTTGCTCTCAAGTGAGTGCACATTTGAAGAGGGAAGATCCTCAGGGAAATCCTGGATGGGGGACAGCCCTTACAGATGCGCCTCTTCCAGGGATGCACGGCCCTGCCGTGATGTACTTTGATAACTCAGAGATTATTTTGGGTTCCAGCTTTGTTGTCTCACTCAGAACAGCTCCCTGGAGACCCCAGGAGATGGTGCAGAGTGCAGGAGGGGGGGAACACGAGCTGACCCCATGCCATGGCTGCTGCCGTGCCAGCTCTGTCCCCTCCCACGGGGACCCACAGGACAGCGTGGGGCTGAGTCACCAGAGAGGAGGACACAGCCCTGGCCCTGCACAGCAAGATGTGCCCAGGCACTTGACCCAGAAGTGAAGCAATCTGGAAGGTGGATTTTTTTTTTTTGAGGGGAGTGGGCGTTGGTTTTCCAAATGGGATTTTAAATTTTTTTTTAATTTTTTTTTCAGCCGTGAATATCAATTCTGCAATTTCCACTGGGGTCAGGAAATGACACACATCTGCATTGTTGCCACCTCCAGAAAGGAGAGGGGAGGCTGCCTTTGGCCATGGCCCAGCAGCAGTGAACATGCACTTTTGGGAAGAGCGTGAGCTCACCATGGAAAGGCCACTTGCAGAGGGAAGAGAATTGTTCTCCTCCTGTTAATGCCAACATCTTCCCTAGAACACCAGGAAACCATGGGGACACGGAGAAATTCTCCTTTAGAAACGTAGAAAGTTGGAGGAAAACCCTGCCCAGCAGGCAGCCAGAGCAGGGGTGGAATTTTGTGGGAAATTTCCATGAAGAATTGTCCCTTATTGTCCCCATTTCCCTTTCCCCACCAGCAGCAGTTTGGGATGGGCAGCAACACCCGAGGTAAATTCTCTGATGGATTCAGGAAGAATTGTTTCTCAGAAAGGGCTGTTAAACATTGGGATGGCCTCGCCAGGGAGGTGGTGGAGTCCCTGGAGATGTTCAGGGAAGGGCTGGATGTGGCACTCAGTGTGCTGGGATGGCTGGGGATGGGTCAGAGGCTGGATTTGAGCATTCTCCATTCCAGGGGCTGCTCTTCCTTCCTCACATCTCCATCCATCCCTGCTGGACTCCACCAGCAGAGCCAACCTGCCAATTTGTCATAAATGTATTTATACAGGAATTTTTTTCTTTTTTTCTTCTCTTAGCTTAGGGGTCAGCAGGGAAATGAAGGAAAATACTCAACTTTGGGGTATTTGAAGTGCATTTGAAGGTGTGATGGCCCTGGAGCAGCCACTGCCATGCCAGAGGAATGAGTTTATTGCAACACAGGGGAGGAAAGATGTGTGCATCACTTCCCAGCAGCAAATGCTTTTCCTCTCCTGGGTTTTGGACATTTCAAGCTTGGAAAAAGTGGATTTTTACTATTTTTAAGTGGCGAAATTACGATACTTTGTATTTTCAGAGATCACTCATAAACCCAACCCTACAATTTTCCATCTCCCTTTATTTACACCATCCTATTTAAATTACCAAATTATCAACAAAAATTCTTTCAAGGCAATTTTTTGTCATCAAGATCATGACAGGGCAAAGGACTAATTATGAGCAAATCTCAGTGAGTCCTTTTCCACCCCACACACAGCTGGGGCAGCAACAGGGACGTGTTTGCATCTCGCTGTTGCTTTGTGTGAATAATAGATTTCCTGTTTGCCAGCACTGATGAGCTGGAGAAAATAATGACAATTTAAAAAAAAATGTATTGGATGACTGGCCAGAAACACAGTGTAATGTACTTTTTAAAGAGAGTGAGCTTGAGTGGTAAATAAAATTGGAGCCCAGACTGGCTGTTTTTTATGTCAGAGCCAAGTGAGTTCAGCTCTGGAAAACATCCAGGGGACCTTTCCTGTTTGGGAGAGGAATGACAGGGAGGGTTGGATGAGATATTCCCTCACACAGGTAAAGAGGGAGAGGTTAGATGCAGGGAGCACCTCCTGCTTTGTGCTGAGTTTATTGGGAGCCAGATCCAGTAAAAACCTAGACATTTTTAGAAGGATTATGTCTGTCCCCATATCCAATAAAAAAGAGGATGACCAAGCTCTTGCATTGATCTCTACAGAGAAATCCAAGCCCTGTTCTTCACTAACCAAGACTGAGCCTCTGTGACAACTCAGAGGAAAATTGAGAGACCTCAGCATCTCCACGTGGCTCCCCCAGATTTAAACTTCCTTCCCCAAAGGAGGAGCTCTGGGTGCTGCTGGAGCAGTGTCATCCCAGCCCTCCAGACCCAGCTGCTCTGCTGTGCTCCACACCAACCTCTGAGGTGTTTGCCTCCCCTTCCTCGATTGCTCAGTGCACATTTTTGTGGGCTAAATGAATGCATTTTTGGAAGTTGACAGCTCGTTTGCAGCCTCAGATGGTCAAAACCAAGGAATTTCTCTTGGCCTTGGGTTGCATTTTGTGGGCAATCCATGAAATTGTTGCCGTGGGAGAGAGTTTCCCTCCACCACAGACCTGATCTTTGCTGAGCTCAGTCAGGCAACCCCAAAACATTCTGCAGGACACTCATCCTGTTAATAATGCCCTTAATTAATGACATGCATTTTTAATGAATCAGGCACCCCTTCCATTCCCAATTCTCCTCTTTCCTTCTCTCTCCAAGCCCTGGGATGACTTTCCATCGATGACCCAGGGCACGGTGAGGTGGCAGAGGTGACACCAGCAAAGGGGTGGCAAAGTAGGGGTGAAAATTTACCTGTCCCACCAAATTTACCTGAAAATTTACCTGTCCCACCAAATTTACCTGAAAATTTACCTGTCCCAGCCCTCAGCCTTCCCCAGGCACTGCTGGGAGCAGCTGGGTTGTGGCACCTCCTAAAACACAGAGGGAATATTGATAGCAGATGGGCAACTGTGGGATGGAGATGTTTCCTAGAAATCCAGAGTGTCTTCCCCATTTACCCAACTCCTATCCTAAAATAAGAGATGCTAAACCCAAGGAGAAATCCTCCTCCTCATAATTTTAGGGTTCTAAAATAAGAGATGCTAAACCCAAGGAGAAATCCTCCTGCTCACAATTTTAGGGTTCTAAAATAAGAGATGCTAAACCTTAGGAGAAATCCTCCTGCTCACAATTTTAGTCTTTTTTCCCCTTCTGCTCACCTGGCTTCTTCTGTGCTCCTATTCCTTAAATTCACCTGATTTTTCCAGCTCCAGAGCTGAATTCCTCCTTCTGTCATTTAGGAGGTGCGTTTCCCTTCTTTGTAATATTTTTGTCCCTGCTGAACCACAATTTGTGATACCTGAGGTCTTCCTAAAAATCCCTGCTCATCCTGAGACCCTCAGCCATCCTATGAATACAGCAGAGAGTTCCTGTCTAACTCTACTTTTAATCAGGGTTTCACAATATTTAATAAAAGAGATTTTTTTTCTCCTGTAAGTGGGAGCACTGGGATAACAAATCCAGGAGATAACTTTGGAGTGGGAGGTCAGCAATTTTATCAAACTGAATCTGGTAGACACTGAACAAAACTCAAATGGTTTTAAAGGTTCAGAACCCTTTCAAACTCCTTTATTTTTTTTTCCAAGTCACGGCAGAGAAAAAGAACCATTTGTTAGAAAAACAGTGTCAGGGAAGGTCCATGTGGCATTTGCCAATGTTACATCATCAAAGCTAAATCTCTGACAGATCTGTAAACAGCAACTTTTCATAGAGATGTCGGCAGAGCCTGGAGCTCGTGCCTTTCAGCACAGTGTTCCTGCCTCTGCAGCCAGCAGAAAATGCATGGAAAGGGATCAAACCTTCTCACACTTTCCCTGTTCTTTACTTGTTTGGAATTTACATCCTAAAGCTGAGGTTTTCCTTTAAAATCAGAATAAAATACTCCAGGCCAGGGCAGGTTGCGCAGTGAGGGGATGAGTGCTCCCCAATCCCAGATCTTGGGCACAGGGTGGGATTTGCCTGGGGAAGGTGATCCCCACTTCCAAAATAATGTCCTGGGAATCCTCAGGGAGCCTCCAGGAGATGAGGGTTGAAAAGCCACCTCTGTCCTCAGGGCTCTCAGGGGCAGAGGTTGCAGTGAGGGGCTGGGGAGATGTGGAAGTGAATTAAAGTCCCCGATACCTCTCACAGGATTCTCCAAAACCTCCTCCAACCCTTTATGGACCCAGACCCAAAGCAATCCTGCTGGGGAGGGCAGGGCTTGGCTTGTTCTGCTTATCAAAAAATCAGGTGCATTTTAATTTGAATAAACAAGAGCTTAAGATATTACAAAACCCTTCCAGGAAGCTGAGTGTGAGCAGCTTACATTTACTTTCTGTTTTTCTTCCCTACCAGTCTGATTTTTCTCTGCTCATCTTCTGTGTTTCCTCTTTTAAATATGAATTAAAATAAATCTTTCCACTCCAAGCAGACCCAATATCTCAACACATCTCATGTGAACCTGCACTGCAATTAAAGGGATTTGCTGAAAACACAATTTTCTGTCATCTTTCTAAATTTTTGCTGCTGTTTTTCCTCTTTCTGAGGCACACGCTCCACTTGCCCTCAAGAGGAAGAGAGATTTTATTCCATTTTTTTCTCTTTTAAAATAATTTTAAGCTCCCATTGATTTGCAGAGGAACTCAAAGGATGTGCAGATGCCTCCCAGGGCTGTGCCCATCATCTCCAGGATGATTTTCCATGGATTGGAGGGACCATGTGAGACATCCTGCTGGAGCTGCTGCTGAAGTGACAGCCCCTCCACAGCAGCAGATTTTCACTTCATCCATATTTACAGCAAAATGGAAACAAAATGTGCTTTAAAGTAAACAACAGAATTTCCAGAGTCAGGCTGATTTTCTGGCTTTGGTAAATTCCCAACCAAAGCTGGAAGCAACCAAGGAAAGGTAAAGTAGGGAGATTGAAATTCCAGCCTGAAAAGTGGGAAAGTGATCACTGATTTTAACAGCACCAAACCCTGCAAGTTTTCCCCAAAAATATCTATAAAAAACTCTATAAATTGGGAAATAATAGCAGTAGTAGTAATAATAATAATAGAAATAGATATTATTATAATTATAATTATTATTATTATTATTATTATTATTATTATTATTATTATTATTATTATTACTATTACTATTACTATTACTATTACTATTACTATTACTATTACTATTATTATTTATTATAAGCCAAAAAAAGAGAGTAGAACTGGTGGTTTCCCTTGGTGGCACAAAAAGCCTGGGGATAAAAAGAAAAAAAAACACAAGAGTGTAAATTAAACACTGCAAAAATTGAAACTGAGCTACAGAACGAAAGTTGATGTCAGGATGAACCACACACTTACAGAGTTTGCAGTCATGTTTGCATCCTTATTTTATTTGCACAAGCTCAAGAAGGGACAGCTTGCCCCGGTGAGCATTTGCAGAGGAACAGATTTACCCAAACCCGGTTAAATCAACAGCAGCCGAGCGTCATCTCAGAGGGCTCTTGGGTTTTTCCCTGGCGTCACAGGAGGAAGGTGAGGGAGCAGATGTGACCACAAAGTGTGTCATCAGGGCTGTTTGGTCAGGGTGGCTGCAGGAGTTCAGTGAGGCAGCCCAAGGAAAGAGGGTCCAAGCTGTGGGAAGAGCCAAGAGTCCATCCTGAGGGAGCAGATGAGGAGAAAGGAGGATCAGGGGGGACCTTCTTGGTCTGCACAGCTCCATGACAGGAGGGGACATGAACAGGGACAGGAGCAGAGGGAACGGCCTCAGGCTGGGCCAGGGCAGGCTCAGGTCGGACAGCAGCAGGAATTTCCCCATGGAAAGGGGGGTCAGGGATGGGAACTGCCCAGGGAGGGTTGCAGTGCCCATCCCTGGAGGTGTCCCAGCAATTCCTGAGGTGGCACTCGGTGCTCTGGGCTGGGGACAGGGTGGGGATGGGGCACAGGTTGGACTTGATGGCCTTGGAAGGCTTTTCCAACCTCAGTGATCCCGGGATTCTAAAAACTAAGGGCAAAACTGAGGAGTTGCCTTGTTGGCCTAAGGTAATGTCCCCTCTGGCCACCAGCAGGAGCCCAGCAGGTTGATTGGGATGCGGATAATAAAAGAAACATTTTCCTGGATGAAAGAGAATCTGCTTTGCCCAGGTTTGGATAATAATGTGGATGACACTTTGGACTCTCCTTGAGGCTCCTGTGAGAGGGTCTCACCAGGCTTCCCAAATATTTATCCTCTGGTCACACAGGAGGGTCCCATCCCACGTCTGTCCCACATCTTGGAGAAGGAGAGACTGCTGCAGGCAGCTCAAGGCTCTGGACAATGATCCAAGCAGGACTGAGTTCCCTCAGAACTGTATTCAAGTCCAAGGAAGCATCAGGAATGACCAGAATCCCCTCAGAGCTCTGTTGATGTGACAGTGCTGGTGACTCAGGCCACAGAGAGTCCCTGTGTGAGCACGTGTGGGGTGTGACCTGCACACCTGAGTGTTGTTTTGGGAGACACCTGGGTGGCTCCTTGACATCTGAGAAATGTGAAGGTCCTCACTGGGAAGGACCCAAACCACTCCTTTGGTTTCAAATCTCGTGTGACCACAACGAGCTCCTTCCTCAATCTGCTCTGGAGGCAGAAATTTTCCTTGCAAACCCCTGTCCCTATAAATGGCAAGGAAGCCAAGAGAAAAACAATAGTAATAATAAAAATAAATTACCAATTATACAAATGTGCAGGGGGGTGGCCAGCTGTGACACCTACAGAGGGTGCTGGGGGTCATGTCCTGACCCAGGGCTGGGACCTCCAGGAATCATCTCCCCTTGGTGCCACGACAGCCCCTTCTTACTCATCCCTCTGACGCCCCAACACATCCCGGATTTTCCAGCGTGGCTTCACATGGACTGTGAGCTGGACACAGGGAAAGCCAGCACATCCATGACCCCAAACATCATCTCCACGTGCTGCCCTGCTGCAGGGTTTGGGGAGCATGACTCAGGCCCTGAGCCTGCCAGCTTGTGAGGATGAGCAGATCCACCGTATCTGGAGGTCAGCACATGAGGAATGAGCCACAGCCCGGTTCCACACTCTGGGAGCAGCTGCTCTGAGCCATCCAGGCCCTTCCCAGCCCGAAGGAAACCCATCTTCATCCCCAGCACCTCCCAAGCTCTGCAGATCTCCCTCCCCAGCAGAATCTTTGCTCCATGAATTATCCTGGGCTCCCTCTCTGCCTTCAACTCCGGCCAGCCAAGCTCCAGGGCACGCTAAATTCAGCCCCACATTTATTATCCTAAAAAATGTGGGAAATAGGAAGGATTGTAATTTCCCAAATTACTTTTCTTCTCCCTAACAGAAGCTGGCAGCAAATATATTTCAAACGTAAATATTTAAATACTTACTTGCAAGCACAATTACCTTTTTTTCTGTCCGTGACTTGTTTCATTCAGAAGCTAAAAATACTTTCTCAGGAAACAAACGTCTACGCTGGATTTTGGGGAGAAAATTTAAATCCCTGGCTTAATAATTTTACCAAGAGTTAATTATTGCAAGAGTTAATAATTCTAACAGTGTTTTTTCCCTGCTTTTTGGAAATCAGAAAACATGTGGATATGAAATTGCAAAAATGAGGCAGTGTCCAAAAAGGACAATACTTGTTTATAACAGCCAGATTAACGTTGTGAGGTTCATTTAGCCTTCAGCTTTTCCTTGGCTCCTTCTGAGCGTGGAATCATTCCCCTGAATGCCTGAGAAATGAGCAGGCTTCAACGTTTTTATTTATTTGGATGAGCACAAAGTGAAGGGAAAAAAGTTCCTGCCTGCTCTCGAGGCGGGGAAATCGCTGTCGCTCCTTTCCCCCGCGCCGGCCGTAAAATGTACAGAAATGTAAAGCAATAAAGATTTTATGAGGGGTTGTTTTTATAATGTTTACCAACCTCCTGCCTCTCTGACGCTTTCCAGAAGATAGGACTTTAATAGGGCTTCTTTCAGTCCATAAGGGAAAATCCTAATTTTAGAGGGTTTTCAGCACAGCGGTTTTTCAGCATCTGCTCCTCAAATTTCTTCCTCTGTCTCTTTGGCTTCACTGTGAGCTTTTGGTCATGGAAATTTAAAATATAATATAGATAAGAAATAATATGTAGGTGTAAAATACAAGGGAGACGTGAAATATGATGTAGATATAAATTACAGTGTAGATAAAAAATACTATTTAGGTGTAAAATGTAGATGTGAACTATAATGTAAATAGAAAATACAGTGTAGATAGAAAATACGATGTAGATGTCAAATATAATGTAGAGAGAAAATACAATGTGGACATAAATAAAATGTAGATAGAAAATACAATGTAGATGTAAAATACAATGTAGATGTAAAAATAATGTACATGTAAAATTTCATGCAGAGATAAAATACAACATAGATTTTAGATATCATGTAGGTGTAAAAGATCTTTACATTTCAACAATTTGGAAGCTTTAAATGGAGAAATAAATGCTTGAAAAGCATTTCTAAGAAAGTAAATAAATAATTAAAGTTACTAATTTTGCTGCTGATTTGAACAAATCACCAGTCCACACAAACTTGACTCTGAAAATTTCTTTGAGCAGCGATTTTTTTTTTTTTTAATCCCATTATTGTGAATGACCTCCCGGATTTCTCCAAAGGTACCAAATCCATCTTGTGCTGTCTCTGCAGGGGCAGAGGATCTCTCCTTTTCATCCAAGAGCTGTTTATTAGCCCGAGGTTGATCCCTGATTTATCCATGTGGATTTCCAAAGCTCCGTGGGCTGGGTGCACGGCGAGCCCTGTGCCTGTCGTATGTTCCCCCTGACGTGTTTACAGGAGTTTTGATTTACACCTTCCAGGTGTTTCTCTTGGAAAATATCCCTGCCTTTGGTTTACACATTTTTCCAATATGTTTGTGGTCAGCAGCAAACTCCCCCATTTGTTACAGGGGATGTGGCAGGAATAAGGGGGTGTAATTTTTATCTGGAACTCGCTGCAAAATTTGGATTTTAAAAAGAAGCAGGTAATTTTTTGACAGAATCAATAAAATTCACAAAATCCATATTTTAGATTAAATGAGGGTTTTTTGCTTAGAGACTGGGTGTCAGTCTCATGCTTGTGGTGCACTTTTCTTGATGCAAAGCAGACAATATCTAACCTAAAATGAAGGTTAAACATCTTTTACAGTTTTGTTTTTCACCCTTTTTTTAAGAACCCAAATTATCATCACACAAAAAAATGAATGCTATTTATGTCACCAGAAAATATTTTATATTTGTATATTTTATGTCTTTGTATTTTGTATTATAACATCCAACCACATTTTGAGTGCAAAACTTTTCATAAAACAAAGGCTGGGCATATTCTGAGGCTGCCAAAGTGCTAAAAATAAAACCAATTTCTTTCAATTTATTTTTAATTCTGTGTAAGTTTAGCATCAATTTTTAACGCTGGATTAGCATTGCCTTTTCGTTCCAGGTCAGAAGCCAGGTTATGTTTCTGAAAGGCTTAGAAAGAAAAACTGTCATTTATTAGGGGGTACAAAGAAACTCAGAAAATTGTTGTTTTAATTCAAAAGGAAAAATATTTTCTAGGGCTCAGTTTGCCTTTGCAGGAATAGCAAAACCTTCTCCTTTAGCACTCACATCTACACAGGTTTTCCACATCCCAGTAAAATGTTATTAAAATTATAAATGCATAGTCCAGCAATATTCTCAAAATAATAGATTTTAATAAAATATCAGAATGATCCTTCAGCACTTTTTCCAGATAAATCTGCACTGAAGTCCACAGGATTTATCTGCAAGAGAAGATAATTAACTGAAAGAATTTAGCTGTTAATGTTATTACTTTTTTAATGAAGCCCTTCACTAACTTAATTTTATCCTCACACCCGTTGAACATCATGAGCTGGGTTTGGGCTCTTTAGAAGACACAAAAATCTGGTGCATATTTGAGATGAGAAATGGGAATAACTGGCACGGCAGAAATTGGAATAACACCCATGTGAGAAATGGGAAAAACCACATCGTGCCAAACCCCTGCAGAAATCCTGGGCAAGGCAGAGTCCTCGTTTCCATCAGGAATCACCTGCAGTGCCCAGAGAGGGATTCCCAGGGAATATTAGTGGAATATTATCAGCCTTTCCTATGGAGTTAAATGAAGGAAAGAAAACCGGCGATTATTTGAATTCCGAGCGTGTGGCGCTGACAGCGGGAAGGGAATCTGGAAATGCTGATTGTTTGAAGGAAACCTGGAAATGCAGATTTATTCCGAGGTGTTGGGAAGTGAAAAGTTCCACTTTCCATGCTCACCCAACCCCAAACTCCTTGTGCAACCCTTCCCTCAAACACCTTCCTTGGCGAGATCATCCCAACAGCTCGTGAGCCACCATGGGGTGAACACTGGGCTGCTCTTCCCAAGGCAGTTTTCCTTGGAATTGGGAAGCACGTCCCAGCAGCGAGGGGTTGCACGACATAAAAATCAGAATATGAAGCAATCCCTCAGCTCTAAAGCCAGAAAAGATTGGATGGTTGTCAATGCATGGTAAATCAGGAGGCAGATTAGCAGCGTTACTTTGGAACCTCCAAACATCTGAAACCCGTTTCCTGTTTTAAAAAAAAAAAAAAGAAGAAGAAGAAGGGAAAAAAAAATCAAATCTAGGTGGATGACCTCAGGCAGGATTCTCTCTTTTTATTAACAAACGCAAATTGTACATCATCGTGGCAAAAAAATTGAAAGAAAAAAAAAAGGAGAAGGGAAAAAAAAAAAAGAAAGAGGGTCGCTCTTGGTGGTCTTGATCCCTTCTGTATATGAGAGAAAGGGGATGAAAAAAGCAGAAAAAATAAACTTTACCTTCTCACTTTCAGGGTGGGCAATGCCATTCGGGCGGCGGGGTCCTCGGCTCTGGGAAGTGTTAGCGCTGTCACCGGTCCCAGCGCCGCGCTCCCGCTCTGCGCTCCCAGCGAAAACATTCCCTGAATTCCTGCTCCTTTCTCCCCATCCTCGCCCGCCGTCCCAGCGCTGCAGGTTCACGGCGCTACTGTCAAATTGCAGGGGACAGGGCTAATCTAAAGCAGCAGCGACTCAGCAGCGAGGAAAAACATTGACAAATTTGCTGTTTCCAATCCTTTCTACTCTTTCCAGTCTGTTGTGTTTTGGTTTCTATTTTTTTTTTTTTTCCTTCTGTCCCAAAGCTATAAATACACAGCAGCAGCTGTAACTTGTTGCTGAAATGTGCTTTATAGATCTGTTCTGGCACAATGCTTGTTTTAGTGGGTTCAAATTTGATATTGGGAGTTCTGATTTTTATGCCTTTAATGGTCCCGCTGGCTTTGAGCTGCTTGTTGCTGAGCCCTGGTGAGGTTGGAAGCTCTAAAAGCTCATAAAAAAAGGTAACACATGCTCAAAGATCCATTTAGTTATTAAATCATGAAAAAAAAACCTTGTTATCTTTTTAATGCAGTACATATTTCATGTTTATTCACTGATTTAATGCAAGGTCTTTGGCAAACCACAGAATCATTGAATTTGCCTTATTTTCCCCAGTCTTTGGGACACTGATTTCTTACTGGACATCTGTCATAATTTTTGAGGGTTTTGCATGGAAGAAAATTCTCTTTGACCTCAAAAAGAGGGAACACAGATTGGATACAATCTAGTAATCAGCATGAGAAAAAATTCAAGGATTTTTTGGCCAGCCAATCCTATGCCCAGCCAATAATTTTGGGGAACTGCAGGTCTGAGAGGTGCACAGGTGTTAGCTCATAATTTAATATATCATTAAAATCTATAAACCATGGGAACCAGCCCTTACCCACACACTGACATCCTCGAGCTGCAAATCAGACACAAAATTTATAGCAAGGCATTTATAATTCCACATTATTATAAATAATTTGCCCTTTTATTGCAAATAAATCACCCTTCTTCACCCCAAAAGCTGTTCCTAGGACATGGCCTGGAGAGGGACATTCCAGAGTGCCCTGACACCCATTCCCAACAATCCCAGCAGTTATTTTTCTAATGAGCGATGACTCCAACATTAAGAAAATCAATTTATCTTCTGTGGGCTCTTTCAAATGAACCCTCATATTATCTGGCTATGCCCTCAGCCAGGATAGTTTAGAAAATACCAGCTCCTATCTTATCTTGTCACTTCTTACGCTGATGGGGGGGAAAAATAATGGCTGGGAGAGCCACAGGGGAGGATAATTAGTAAAATCAAGTGACTCGCTGTTTGTTTGCCTGGCAAAATGAACTTTTACCCCTCCACAGCCACTCCTCCCCCCAGTTTTCACCATCTTATCATCCAGCATTTGACATGACAGGTTAATGAGGAAACCCCCAAATTGGGCTTCTGCAGCTAATTGTGCCCGTGGTGGCTCTGGGCTGGGAGGGCTCCATGATCCCCAGGAAATGTGAGCTCTTGGGGGGATGAAAAGGCTGAAAACTTATAGAAACACTCACAACGAGACACAGAATTTCTGAATTTATTATTGCTTTGAATTCTGGGGGAATAAATCTGCAGATTTTTCAAGATCCTGGCCTGAAGAGCAGTTTTGATTTCTTCTCTTTTTGTGCATTTCATAATTATTTTTTAAGGTGACTGAAGTATTCCCCCAGTCTCCTCCATAGTGCATCCCTTCAGAAAATGCAATTTTTAGATGAAAATGCAAAAGCTTGGATAACTGAAGACAAACTCTAGATGTGGGTGTGAAAGAGAAGCACATGGTGGGCTTTCCCTGATCCAGTGGTGACACAAAGAGGTGTCCCTGTGCTTGACATCACCCTCTGCTACCACCCAACTTCTCCCAGAAGGGGAGAATGGGATCTCTGCTATTAATTGGCATTTCCAGGGAGGGTATTTTCAGGGCATTGATTTTTTCAGTGATGAGTAGGGATGATGCAAAATTTGGGGCTGTTTTTATTTTGCTGCTGGTTTTTGCTGGGCTTTGGGGTTTTTTTGCTGGTTGGATTCAAAAGTGAAATGTCATTGATGAGTGAGATATGGCCCAACCCTTGTGCACTCAGCAGGGAATCCCACCCTCACTGACACAATATTTTGTCCCCATCATATTTATTCCTTCTCTTCTCCCTCTCTGCCTCCCATGCCAGCATCTCTGCATGCTGAGACCACCACAAAATGGGATCTTCCCACTGAAATTTTATGCCAGCAGGAAAATCAGCTCCTGCCCCACACAGGGAAACGCTGGAGCCCTCAATAACTCAGGAACATGGAGGTGAGTGAGGAAAAATCACTTTCTCCAGCTGCCTTTTCTCCATGGAAAAACTGATACCATTAAATGGCCATTTTCTGGTAATATCCCATTCAGAAAAGCTGCTGCTTAGATTTTTCTCCAGAAATCTTCACTTTTGCACTGTGTGAGGTTATTCCATGCTGTCCACCCCAACCCCATGGCCAGTACACAGGGCCAAACACTCAGAACAAACCCCTCAGCCCATTTCTGCATCAAATTTCATTCCCAGTCCCTGGATTTATTGACATTATAATGGGCAGCCCACACAAACTGCAGCCACGGGGCCAATTAACGGCACAGACAACTCCAGACATTTGAGAAGTTGCTAAACTCGGTCTTGAAAACGATCTCGGCTTTCTCCCTGTAAAAGGATCTCGCTCTGTCATCGTGCATTAAACTGGAAAGCTTCACGTTGGAGAGCAGCACAAACTCATATCCTGATAAGGCCTCACATCATATTTCAACAGATCCTGTCTCCTGTGTCTTCAGTTCTTATCTGCCATGGGAATCTCAGGGGGGTTTGCTGAGGGAAAAGTTGCTGCGGACGCTGCAAGAAATTTATTGGTGGGTTTTATTTACGTTTTCTGCCAATAACTGATGTCAGGTTTCCAAGCCAGTGCTGCTGAGTAGGCCCTTCCTAAGGAGGGAATGGAATGGGACCTCAGAGCTCACCTCAACCACCAGCCCTGAGATAACATGGATTTAAGGCAATGTCAGAGTCCTGTTCCCAAACAAGATCCAAGTTTTAGACTCAAGGGTCTCAAAGGTCATTTCCAGCCATAACAATTCCATAATTCCACGGCTATGTTCATAAATCTGGCCATCAGTCAACCATTAGCATGAAGTCCACCCCAGCAAGTTCTGGATATGATTTTTCATAAACACAACAGCAAAATTACCTCAGCCATGCTTTTCCTCCCGAATTCCAACGCGGAGACTCAAATTGACCGAAACATTTGGAAAAAGTTGTGTTGATTTCTCTGAATTGTTCTCCTCATCAAAAGCCTTTTGAAGGTCACCACCTTCTTTTTGACATTCGTGGAAGCATTGCAGATAATGCCATGGATTCCTTTATTTTTAAAAAAAGTTCAAAGGTCCATTAAGGCCTTCCATGCCGTACAAAAGGCTCAATCCAACGGAAACCATTTTTCTCCCCCAATTGTTTGGAGCGGCAAGAGAACCAAACAATCTGTTATTCACACAGATCTACCCAGGAACGTGTTTCCCGTGCCCAAGACGTCCATGCTGTGCCTTAACAAAAATAACTTTCCACTGGGCTGCTTGGAAACATTAAATTTATCCATGAGAAAGAGTTTTATGTGAAAATCTGGGTAATATTTGTAGGTATTTTTGGTAGGTGAGAGTTGAGATTGTGGGGTACAGAAGAAAACGCGTTGTCTGAAATTCTGGTCCATATTTTGTACCTTAAGCTCATGGCTTCCATACTATGTTGAAAACTACACTAAAATAACAGAATTGGTGTGAGCTGACCGTTTTTCTTGTGCAATTGTCCAGTTTTAAGCCAAATCTTTGCTTTTCCACCATTTTTCCACCATTTCCATTTGGAAAACAACATCTTTCGGCGCTTTTGAAGGGACCTGCCTTGAACAGAGCTCGCTGTTCCCCCATCTCCTCTGTCCAAGCTGCCCTATGTAATACCAATGTTATTTCCTTGATATTATAAATAGGATTTGGGTTGAATATGAATAAACTCATACCCCTTGGTATGCTTTGTAACTCTAATCAGCGTTTTCCTGCGAAAAGAAAAGGGCAAAAAAAAAAAAAAATAAAAAGGAGGAATGTTTATGTGGAAAATAAAGAGGTGCTAATTTTATCTTGTGAAAGTGGATATCTCCTTACGTCCCTCCAACTTCGAGGAAGATAACCAGAATGTATTATATCATCTAAATCCAGCATCCTAGGAGATCAAACGGAATAATGTACACATCTGCCAGGGCTGATTGAAGTATTGCTGGTGCTCACTTCCGCTTCACTAAGTATGTGTTTCATTGATAGACGGAATTTGCCACCACCATGAAAGAAACTCCGAGTCCTCTGTTTGTGCCAGTTGATTTCTGTGATATCTCGGAGGCTTTTAAAATAGGGCTCCAAAATAGATGTGCCCTTGTCACCCCTGTGTTTAAGCTCTCTCCAACAGGAAATGGCACGGGTTCAAATTTTTTTTCTGCTGGAAGCCACATGGAGATAGATAAGAATCATGTCTTGTCTATGACTAAGCATTGACATTTAAATGTTTAAATTATAGTCAAAATGATCCATGGTGAACCCACCTGAGACTATTTTTCTTTGTCTCAAGTCCTACTTTCGAGCCTCTTGAAAGGGAAGGTGGAGCTCTCGGGGTTGTGACATGACCATGTTATGGGAAGGAAATGGAAGTTTGCTTTATTGTTGGTCTTCAAAGACGGTTTTGCTACTGTGCACCACATCATCTCCACCAGCTTGTCCCTGGTTTCTCCATCCTCAGGATGGTTGGTTTAAAGCACCAGGTTTAAAAGGCAGGATGGATGAAAAAGGCTTTCGCTTTGCCAAATCCCAGATGTCGGCTTCAACGCGCCTGGAAAAAAAAATAGATATATTTAAAAAAAAAAATGAGTGGTATTTCCTTGGAACTGCTGTTTCTTCTAGAGGCAGAGGGCAGCTGGAGGGGTGAGGAGGGCTGGGATGTTTATGAAGTGTGCAGGGAATTTGGAAGGAAGCTCTCTGAAGGAGGACAGATGGCTGGGGGAGCTGGCAGTGTGACACTGAGCCTGTCACTTCTGGGTCGCCCGGTTCAAGCGCAGCCTTGGTCAAGGATGGCACGGAGCCATCTCCAGCAAAAGGCTCTTCCATGAGAAACGTGGCTGGTGAGGAGCAGCTCCTTGGTGGATGGAGGAGAGGGACAGTGGTTTTTATTCCTGATCCATTGTGGAGAGGCTTGGGAAATGTGAGGGGTGTACAGCAGGGACTGCTTCGGTGGCATGGGCTCGGTGACATTGTCCAGGCATCACCTCCCCAAGCCAAGAACAGGGATCCCCATGGAATTCAGGTATTGCTGGGGGCAGGAGGAAGCATCCCCAGAAAGGAGGATGTGTGTCCACCTGCTAGCACCAGCCCCGGACCCCGGAAAGGAAAATTTCCTTTTATGTCTGTTTAATTCCTAACAATATTCCCATTTTCCCCTGGTGGACCCATGGAGCAGCATCTCCTTTTATTCCTGGAAAACAAAGAATCCCTTTTGTACGCTCAGATCCAACCTCACTGGAACCTCATAGAAACACTCCTGGTGTGTTGGGAGATTACTCCATGTCTAAGCCTTGCTTTAGTGTTATTCTTTAATTTCACTCAAAAATACACAAGGCTTGGAGGAGTTTGGACTTTTAAGTTGCAAAATAATTTTTCTGATCACTCTTGGATTTTAATAAGTGCAGCAGGAGAAGGGAAGGGATGGGATGGAAAAGGAAAAGGAAAAAAGGTAAAGGAAAAAGAAAAGGAAAAAAAGGAAAAGGAAAAGGAAAAGGAAAAGGAAAAGGAAAAGGAAAAGGAAAAGGAAAAGGAAAAGGAAAAGGAAAAGGAAAAGGAAAAGGAAAAGGAAAAGGAAAAGGAAAAGGAAAAGGAAAAGGAAAAGGAAAAGGAAAAGGAAAAATTCCTTGATTAGGAATATTATGAGATTTTAAAGCAAAAATCTTTGATTGCAAAACACCTCTCCTCTCTTTTTTTGCATAAACATTATTCCTATGCAACCATTAGGATCTTACCAGCTCAACTTCAGAAAAGTTCATTTCACAATTTGAGTTATTGGGACATTTGATATATTCAGTCTCTTATGACTTAAATATTGTTTGGGGAATCCAGCAGCCCAGTGGAATCCCACAATGGCTCTTCACAAATTAAATTTTCACAGGGCAACCACAGCCAAAGGTAAATGGGAGGGAAGAGCTGCTGCTGGGATTCTCCAGCTGGGGGACTGGGGTTTGGCAGTTTAATACAGAAAATTATCAACCCAATCACAAGTTTATAGCTCTGCTGGCAGCTGGGTGGTGTCTGACATGGATTTGTCTTCTCACAGACATCTCTGGTGCCTGAGATGGCCAGGAATGTCCATATCCTTAAGCATAACTAGGCAGATAGAGTAAGGAATTAGGCTGCCAGGAATTTGCATTTTCCAAGCTGAAGTCACTGACAAAAGTATCTGGTAGGAGAAGGATTGATCATCCAACAAAAGTCAAGCAGAGAGAAAGCTGACTCTGGAAAAATGGGAAAAAAACTTGGAATATGAATTCCCACAGTTCTGGAGTCCAACACTTCCATGAGGAGTGTTTGGATTGGTACCAAAATCACTGAAGCTGATAAAAAAATCCATGGAAGATTGATCCAGCTTTAGAGTGAGCCACAGAACTCAAATGCCTCTCACTGGGACAACAAGTGATGGACACATGTCAATCTTAATTCCTTGTTTAATGTTTATTTTTATTAATGTCATTCCTTTGTTGGAAAGAATGACATGTAAAGAGACAGGGGAAAAAAGAGAGAGAGGGATATTGTGTGGGTTTGCAGGGGAATTTTTCAGTGCAAAGGGATCATCCCACCAGCAGAAGGAGCTCCAGCTAAAATCCTGGCTCTGCTCATTTGGTCCTGATGAAGTTTATGGACCTCAACAGAGAATTAAAGGGAAAAGGTGAAAGAGCCACATTCAGGGGCAGAGAAAAGGGGGATGGAGCTCCAGGCAGAGGAAGGACCAAAAAGTGATGTGGGCACAGATGAGGGTGTTGACACATCCTTGTCCTCAGGAACCAGGACCTTCTGGACTGTTTTCCACAGCACAGGCTGGTAGGATTTCTGCAGGATGTTGTCATTCTGGTGTGTCCTGCTGACAGCTGACTGCTGGGATTGGCACCCAAGCAAGGAACAAGACCCAAATTTCTGCTGTCCATTGGCTTTGGAGATGCAAAGTGGCACAAAGGGAGCATTGCTTTTTCCAGGGCGGAGAATTCCCTGAATCATCTCTGCCAGTGCTAACTTTTGATATTAAACAATAGAAGAAAGATTAAAAAGATAAGAAAAAAATTTTAAAGCTATAAAGGTCAGAGGAAATGATCCAGTTAGTACAAATTAATAGAATTATTATTATTATTATTATTATTATTATTATTATTATTATTATTATTATTATTATTATTATTATTAGTCCAGGGAAGTTCTCAGGTTTAAGGAAAGAAAATAAAACCACAGGACACCAAGCCAAGAATCAGAGTGCCTCCAGCAGGTCTTTACAATTATCCAACATTTCTGCTCCAACAAAACCAAGTAATGGGATATGGGAAATATAAAATATCCTCCAACAAAGAACCAGGAATGCCTGCAGTGCTGAATTCCATAAATAAAATGCACTCCTTGGTTTAAAGCTGATAAAGCTGCTCTTCTGCCACAAGCTGTTCCACAGGCTGCATTTCCCTGCAGAAAGTTATCCACAAGGAATTAGCTCCCTTATCCTTTGTTTACATGTATTGATGATAGTGCAAAGGCACTAAAGAACTTTGATAGGAGATTGTTACTCCTAACTCACTGAGACACTGCAAAAATCTTCCCCTGGAAGACAAGAAAAGTCCATAAATTGCACAGCATTTTTTCTGCAAGTTCATGCTAATTTACTCTTGCATCATTCATGAGCCACAAAATGCCCTGGGGTGTCTTTAGAGATATAATTGTTTTAAGAACTAAATAAATTCAAAAGGCAGGAGGGATATTCCTCATTAACTTCCTGATTTATAATGCCAGAATCCTTTACTCCCTTATCAAATCACTGCACAAGAAAAATGAACAACAAGATAAACATGAAAAGGAGCAGCAGTGTTTTGCTGATTTAAATACTTCTTATTTTAAAAAATATGTGTCTTATGGATGTATATGAATATATTATATATATGCACATATGAAAAGGGAAAATATCTGTCTTTCCTCGTGCAGGAAAAAGAAGCAATTGGAAGAAGCAACTCTTGCTGCTCTTCCCCTCTCTGCAACACTTCTGAGGTTAAAGGAATAAAAATCCATCAATTTGTACTGGCTGACCTTGCAGTGTTGGGTTTGAGCTGAATTCAGATGTGCAGGATTAACCCAGCAAAGTTTACATGACATTGATTTAAGAGCTGCCTTACGGGACCTTCCAGCGAGTTCCATTAATCGGAATCTTTAATCGGGAGGAGGAAAAAAGTTGCTCAGCAGACGTGCAATGTATGATAAACAGATGTCCCCATGCATCAGACAAACCCCAATGCAGCCAGGGATCACTAATCAGGGACATGGTTTGGGGCAGGGAGCAGTTCCTCAGCCACGCTTTTGCTGAGATGGAGATGGGATGGAGATGTCCAAGCTGGAAATTTCTGGGATTTCTCGCCTCCCATTGAGCGTTCAGGAATTACCCAGGAGCACCAGTTTGGGAAGAGAATCCCAGTGCTGGGAGGAATGACTATGTGGATGGTTATAACCCCAAAAAAGGCAGGATTGATCAGCAGAGGCTTGGAAGGGTTTCAGTGGGAGTCACAGCAAGCAGGGAATAACCTGGTGGTCACAGCAGCGGAATGGGAAAGGATTTGGTTCTGTCTCCAGTGTGGGGTTCCTTGATGAATTTTGCACTGCAAGTTCTCCAGGAAAACACGTTGAGTCCTTGGAGCAGAAACTTCATTCCTGTTCTGGCTTTTTCATTTCAGTTTGTTTTTTATTTTTAATATTGGTTTCTCTCACTCAATATCTCATCTTCCCTGCAGACAAATTTAAACTCCCATTTTTTACTTTCTTTTTGTCTACCAATTTTCTTTCCCCATTATCTTCCTCTAATGCTACTCCCTTTTCTTGCACCCTTCACACCACAGCCAGGTTACCTCATTTACCACTGAAAGGTACCAGAAAATATCTCCTCACTCTTGGGTCTCACTCCTGAGTCCTGAATCTCTTGGAAAATCCCACCCGAACTCCCGTGACCCCGGCTGGAGCACACCCAGCCCAAACCCGCATCTCCAGGGAAGTCAGCTGTCAAATCCCAGCAGATCTCCCAGGCAAAACACAATTTTTCAACTCCTTATCACCCTGTTGTGCTGGGGCAGCTCTCTGCAAGGACAGGAAAAGGGCAAACAGCCTCTGGAAAGCCAATCCCTGCCAAATTCCCACTCACTTCCACAGCGTGGCCGTGCCAAGATTTCACGCAGGAAAGTCAACCATGGTTTTCTGACGTGAGCTTGAAGACCCATTTCCTGAGTTATTAGGATTGAAATTCCACAAAGAATAATGGAATATGGAACATGAAAAAGGAATATAAAATCGGGCTGGGGTAAGGGAGGTGTGCATGGAAGGATGTCACCCAAGGAGGTGAAATTTCCACCCATTTCTGAATGACAAGACAGAAAATCTTAGAGCAGGAGTTGTTACCAACTTAAAAATGACATGGCTGCCCCATCCACCTGGATTGCACCAAATCCAGCTGGTTTTAGCTTTAAAACTCCATGGAAATCTCTCTTGATTGACAAAAACCTCTCTTACCCTGAGCAGGATCTTTATGGCAAGAGTTCACACGTGGGAGCCAACTTGCAGCTCAGAATTTGGCCCATTTCTTTGGAGGACATGCCAGGAGTAGCCTGTGATGTTGTTTGGTCTCTGGAGGCAGCCCAAATGAGAGCAGAACAAAGCTTTGATGCAAATGAAAACCTACCAGTGAGTGCAGCTAAATAAAGAAAAAAAATGATTCTTTGTTATGGAAACCAGCGGAGGAAATCTTGAATTAGTCAGTGCATCGTGACCTCTCTCTGCCCTCCTGAAAAATGTGCATTTTCTTAAAGACTTTGGACTTCCCACTGCCAAAAGGGAGAAACTGTGCGACATTTCCAGCCACCTGGTGCAAAGCCCAAACTTTATTTAGCAGGGGAGGAAAAAATCATCATTATTGTACAATAAATGTAAAAAAAAAAAACCTGAGTAAAAAGCACATTTTGTGCGAAGCTGAATAATTTTGAGTGGCTACATCCAATCATGGCACAGACAGGAAAAGCTTGAGTTGATCTTGTGAATGAAGCATGTGGTAATTGTTTCCGTACATCCTCGTTAAGATGAAAAGCTACACAAATAAACAACAACAAAAGCTGCGCTGCGCCAATCAGGGGCTTGTTCCAAAAGAAATTTAAAAAAAAAATTAAAAAAGGGGAAAAATCTGGCTCGGAATAGCTATTCCCATGCTTCCTACTAGGAGGAGTCATGGATTGATGGGAGCTATGGGAGGTGGCCCTGCAGGTTTTGCCTTTTGCCTGGGTCACACTTGGGCAGCGCCGCTCTGGCACGAGGCTGGGCTGGGAGTGAGTCAGCGGAAGGTGAGGAAGGACATGGAGAGAACCAGAAGTGAACGGGGAAACGCGACAATTAACACCGGGGAAACTGCCCTTGAGGGACCCAGCGGAGCCACAGCAGAGAGGAACCTTCTCCAGACGAGTGAATGACGACGCTGCCACCCACCAGGCTTCACCGCCACCGGCGGGGGCTCACCAGAAAGGTCCCTTTGAAGTTCTGCAAGGGACAGGGCAAAGGTGACCTCCATGCAAGCTCCAGGATCCTTGCCTGCAGCAGCTCCCTGCCACAGCTGTGTCCCTGGGATGGGGACCTCTCTAATTCGGAGCTGGAGACGATCCCCAGCTGACATCCGCAGCGCTGGCTGAGGGCTGCACAAAGAGCTGAGTATTCCCCATAATTGTGCTCCTTATCAGTGTGGGTGAGTGTGCAGTAGTCTAAATCACACAGTCATGACACTCCACATGGCTGAGCAGGAAGAGCCCACTTGGCCCGGGCTAGATTAGTCTAATCCCACCTCCCTTGTTCTGTCATAATACCCCTCCATCCCTTCACTCCCTATAAAAATATCCAGCTGTTGATTAAAATTAGTGAACTGTTGGCTTTGGGAGCCGAGTTGGCAGCTTATTCTCTGTATTTCCTAGATATCTCTGGATGAATTCCCCATTTACTGATCCTGTGAACTGCCAAGCTCTCCCAGGCGGGCGGGATCAAGCCTTGGCTCTCGGGATAAACCAGGGCTTCCTCCTGTTCTTCCCCACCAACCTGCTCCCAGCACTGACATCTTCCCTCCACGGGTGTCAGGCTGCCTGGGGAAAGAGAAAAACAAACACTGGCCCATCAGCTGGGTGCTCTCAAGAGTTCCACTCATTTGAAAAGGGGACTAAAATAAAAATCTGGCTTAATGCCCCCCACCCCTCTGCAGGCTGGAGGAAGCCACCAGGCTCTCCTCAGCACTACATCTTGCCCAGCAATCCCAAACAGGCTGCAGAACACCAGGATTTTGAGAAAAATGCTGTGAAATGTGAAATATTTCCGTATCTCAGCCCAAATTCATCTTAGAGAGCCTTTGCTGTGGCAGCAAGAGCTTGTAAAGAAAAAACTGGGGTGGAGGGAAAACAGCCCATGCAGAGAGAAAACAGATAAAGTCATGGGGGCAGTTGGAGGAATGTTTTGGAGAGGAGGATTCAATTTTTTTATTGGTTTTCTTCCTGCAGATTCTTTCTGGAGGGCTTGGAGAAATGCTGGGAATTCTCAGCTGGTGCATGTTGCTGCTGGATTTATTTTCCACCAGCAAAGGATCTGCCTGCAGCTCTGTGGAGTCCTGGGACGTTGGTGGGAGATTCTGGCTTTTCCTAGAAGGGCTGGGTGGCTCAGGACACCACAACTGCAGAGCTGGACCTCAAAGTAGCAGCAACCTTCTGTTTACAGCCATGACCACCCCAAATCCAGGGTGCAGAGGGAAAATAACCAACCTCAGTGACTCCATCCCATCCTGAACGAGGTCACCTGGGTCTGACAAAGGGAAAGTAGAGAGATGTCACCTCACAGTGTCCCTGAAGCAAGAGATGTCCATTAAAACCACTGTGCTTGTCCCCACTGCTGGGACCTCACCCAGTCCAAACACAGACTGATTGTTCCGGGAAAGTGGTGCTGGAATTTAATACAACTTTACTAACTTTTCCCATTAAAAAGGACCTTGCAGCTCTGGTTTGTCAGCAGCAGTGTACAAGGAACAGTTTTGAGGAGATCCTTCCCTACAGAGCTGGAATTCCAGCAGGAGTACAAGGAGGATCAAGCTGGATTCCACAGCTCAGGCTGGGGGTCAGAGGTGCTGTCATTCAGCATTGAAATCTATATTACAATTTTCAAAGGGAAGCACAGATTCTGCCATGGTCTGTACAGGAATAAAATTGGCCTTCAAGACATTTTGATGATTTATTTTTAAAATCATGCTCACTTTAATATGTTAAAAATATAGAATTATGGAATTGTTGAAGCTGGAAAAGACCTCTGATACAGCCCAGAGTGGGTTTGTAAGCACACATCAATCTCCTGGGGCACCATGGAGAAAGACAGGCTAGGAATAATTTGCAAAATATTTTCTTAAAGATGTTTTTCCCCAATTTTCCACTTTGTTCATTCACTTCAGTCCATTTTCTGAGTGAGCATGAGGATGTGGCATCTCCTGGGATAGTAAGGGTGAAGGCATGGGCTAAGGGGAGTCAAGGGAAAAGACCCAGCAGAGTGGATGGACAGGGCAGGGCACATCCTGGAGAAATCATTCCAGGACAACTGGATCCTTTTAGGACATGCTTGGGTGAAGAAGCCTAAAAAAGAGAATTTTCCTGGTGCTGAGAGCCAGATTCCCACCACAAGGGACTGCAGGAGCTCCCTCCTGGCACAGGGGGGACACACCATCAGAGCATTCTGGGATTTGTCAGGATTCCAGCACTCTGCTCATTGCCCACTTATCCCTCCAGTCCCTGAAGCAATCTGCCTTTGGTGTGTCATTAACTTATCAGCTCGGCCCCAATTTATCTGCATCCACCAAGATCTGAAGTTGTGATGTTTATTCCCACCACTCCGTGGGCGGAGGGAGATCCGCTGTGAAGATTTTCCAGCAATTCCCTTTGTGCTCCTTTTGGACCAAAAGCTTTGGATGCAGCTGCACGACTGTCATCGGGTCTCTGGGCAGGAGAGGAGGGACAGCTGAGGGCCTGAGCCCCAGCAGGAGTCACATTCAAGCCCTAAAACAATCTGATGGGCACTGGAAGAGTCGTCTTTTCCAAAGGTCCCGTGGAATTTGGTGCCGACAAACTCCGGCCTCTGGCGTGGAAATTGAACAGGCTTAGAAAATTGAACAGGCTTAGAAAATTGAACATGTTCCTACCTCACACCCTTTGGAACCTGCCAAGAGCCATCTCAAATAATTGCTTTGATGCTCTGCAGGATTTTCAGTCTCCTAAAAAGAGAAAGGCACAGGAAAAATGTGGTTTGCAGGATTTAGAGCAGATATCTCAAATGATGGAGGTGGTGGTTTCCCAAGGAAAGAGTGTCAAAGAGTTGTGCTCATCAGGATGGACACCAGTAATAAAAATTCCCAGGGAAAGGAACAGGAAGTGGTGCCTTGGGTAGTGCTGATTGCCATGAGATGACTGGGAGGAAAATTAAACATTAAAACCCATGGAAATGGTGTTTTCCTTTCTGTTTCCCACCCAGCTCAATGTGCACATCCCTAAACTTTCCTGAATCATGATTTCCACCACATTTTCTGCTTGCCTCCAGCAAGGGCAGCATGACCTGCAACATTCCTGGCAAAAAAACCCCAAAAACAAAAAAACCAAAAACCACCCAGCAAGAGGGACACAGCAAGGACTTGCAGAGCAAATATGATTTTCTGCCTGTGAACCCTATGGCCAGTTCAAAATCCATGAACACAACCCATGGAAGAAAGGGGGATCGTGGATGGCATTTGGAGAGCAGAGGACCAGAGCTTTGCAGAGCAATTCCGAGCTCAGGGTGGATTGCAAACACTGCCACTGAGCAGGAAAGCACAAAGGAGCTGCAGGATTTCACTTGTGCAATGCCCACGGCTTCTCCTCCTGGAGTTTCTTTGTTCCTCCACTTTGGATCCAAATTGCTGAGTGTGCCAAGCACATTGTCATAATTGACTGTATTTTCCACAAAACCTCCCTTTGCCATCACCACATAAGAAATTACATGAGCTTTTTCCCAAAATAATAATGAGTATTCAGCCTGCATTCAACAACCCTGTGCAAGAGCGGGTCTAGAGCAGATTTAGACAAAGGGGTCAATCTAAACAGCTTTTATTTTATTACCCTGATATGTTTAACTTTTTTCCACCCTTTTTCAGAGACTGGAACTGTAGGATTTGCCCTTTGCAGCTGTATGAACTGTATGTTAAGAGTAACAGAGCTGTCTCAAATCCCTTTGTATTGCAGGGACATTTTTCCAAGGCATTTTGTCTTCGTAACAATACCCAGAGCTCCCTAAATTTTGGGAAGGTCATTTGTTTCCTAGCAGAGAGATTCCCTTATCCAGAGCTTACTAGAGCCCAAACAACAATTTATAAACTCTAAGCTCCTTTCTCCTTCAAGATGAAGTGCTTTAGTGTTGAAGCCAAACTAAATCTTTAAATGGTATAAGAGGCATTTGGATTTTTTTTCCCTGCCCAGCTGACAGTAGGTTTACAGTTTATAATCTGGCCTTTGTAAAGGCATTTGTCAGCCTGGATATTTCATTTTAAAACGCGACCACCCATGAGGACGCACAGACAGGAAGCGTTTGTTCACTTGCACCAACAGCCCATTTGAAGGTTGGCTGCAAAATCACAGAATTTAGTCACAAAGGCAAACTTTTTTCCCTTTTTTTTTTTTTTTTTTGGTGCATTATCTCCCCTAACATCTCGTTTTAAAAAGCAGCTTTTGTTTATGGGAAGCCAGCCCTCCGCTCTAAATTTGGAAATTCGACGTATTCCCCTAATCCCCACGTCCTCTCAGGGATGCTGGCTGTGCATCTTTGGCCTCCCAAAAGACAGAGCTGCTTTTATCTTCTCTCCCAGGCTCCCCAGTTTAACTGCCCCAGCAGAGGAAGAGGAGTCTTAGCACTCCAGGGGCAGAGGGGAAATGTTCAGCCCAAGTTAACAATTTCCACTGTCAGAGCTGCAGCTCCGTGCCCATCTCATTTTCTCAGATGTGCTTCCACCTTTAGCACAGATTTGGCCATTTGGTTGCTTTTGCAATTGAATAGAAATCTGTCTCATAGTTTATAAGGGGATTTCAGCTCTAAGATTAAGGTATCTCTTCATCCCTCCCATCAGAGACTTGATTTTTTCTTTTAAAGAGAAGAAGTGAGTGCACGAGTAATTAACCAACACCAAGCCCACCACACTCATTAGTACATTAACCAAGAAATCTCAAAATTAAAAAAGTCTTAAATTAACAACCCAAAACCACGACACCAATCCAAAAGAGAAAGGCAAGAAATAAGATTTGAAGTCAAAAATGAGTGACCTGCACTTCTTAAATGGATGAGTTTGTGTCTCCATGCCTGGGGCTGAGGGGGAGAAAGCAAGGCCAGAGCAGAGGGGCTCTTGCAGACAGTACCACACAGAATATTGCATTCCTTCCCCCAGCATTACAAGTAACACTCACTTTTTATCTCTATTGCTCAAAGGTTTAAAGGGAGGAAATAGTTCCAGCAAGTGATAAAGATTTCAGCTTTTTTTATTTAACTCGGTTGCAAAATATTACAATAAATAATAATTACCTCAAACACCCATGGCACTCTGTGCCCCCATCACTTGGGGGACAGAGCCCTTTAGTACCTCAGAAGTTTTAAGAGTATTCTCTGCTTTTCAGCCCCCAAAATATTTGCAATATTTGCAATCCTTTTAATTCCCTGCTTCCTACTGGGTCCAGCAGTGTCTTGTCACCCCAGAAAGCTTTTGCAACCCTTTTTTGTTCCTTGTCTGCTGGTACAAACTCTGATATTCAAGGAATCTTCAACAGAAGAAACTATGATGATGAAAAAAATAAAAAAATAAGAAACAAAACAAACAGGGGACTGGAAATTCTCCAGTTCATGGAATCTCAGAATGGTTTGGCCATCCAGTGCCATGGTAGGGACACCTCCCACTGTCCCAGGTGGGTCCAAGCCCTGTCCAGCCTGGCCTTGGGCACTGCCAGGGATCCAGGGGCAGCCACAGCTGCTCTGGGCTCCCAGGGATCAATTCCAACCCTTTGAGCCCCCTCATCCATATCTGATGGGTTCCACAAGAAAAGTGCAAGAGCTCAAGAGCTGGTGACGTCTCCAGCACCAAAGAGGATTTTGAGAAAGTTTGTAGGGAGAGATACAAACAGAAATCTGGGAAAAACAGCAGGACAATATCAAAAGGGCAAGAGGCAAAAATCTGTGCCACACGAGGGGAAAAAAACACCCAGGCAGGCTATTTTAAGTGCTCTCCTCACATCCCAAATGTCACTGCTGTTTTGCCCCAGCCCTGCAGCCCTGTGGCACTGCTCTGCCAGCACAGTGCAAGCCAGGGGAAACCTGCTCTGTGTCCAGCTGTCCTCCTGCTGCAAGCCTGCCTTCATTCTGCACGGATCTGACAGCCCAGAGCGTTTCTGCTGCCTCCAGGCCCCATTTGCTGGCTGCCAGCAGCAGTTGTGCCAGGGCAGGGCTGCAGGACGTGCCTGGGGTGCTGCTGCTGTTTCTGGCCATACCTGAGCCCGTCCTCTCTCCAAACTTGGGCTGGGAGGCAGCTGCGGTCACCAGGTTGAGCCTCTCGCTGTTCCGAAGCCTTTCCAGGCATCCTGGAGAGCAAACACACTTTCCAAAAGGGATTTCTCACCCTTGCTGATGGCTCAGGCCGTGCTTTTAGTGGTGGGGCTGTGCAGTGTAAGCTCAGGGAGGGAAGATTGTGTTTCCCTCTCTCATCAGAACATGTTGTGCTGATTTGCATCGTGTAGCCAGGGCAAAAATCATCCTTTTGTCTCTTCAGAGAAGATCTTGGGGCCTGCAAAATCTTTAAGTGGACTTTAGTACATGTGGTGGTGTCCACAGGGGTCACAGGATGAGGGAAGAGATGAGAATCTTGACTCCATGTTTTATTATTTTATGATATATATTATATTATATTATATTATATTATATTATATTATATTATATTATATTATATTATATTATATTATATTATATTATATTATATTGTATTGTATTGTATTGTATTGTATTATATTATATTATATTATATTATATTATATTATATTATATTATATTATATTATGAAAATTATATACTAAAACTATACTAAAAGAATAGAAGAAAGGATTTCATCAGAAGGCTAGCAAGGAAGGAAAGGAATGGAATGATAACATAATCTTGTGACTGATCAGAGAGTCCAAGACAGCTGGACTGTGATTGATCACCAAGTAAAAACAACTCCATGGACCAATCAAAGATGCCCCTGTTGCATTCCACAGCAGTAGATAATTATTGTTTTTCTTTTCCTCTGAGGCTTCTCAGCTTCTTAGGAGAAAAAATCCTAGTAAAAGTATTTTTCATAAAATACGTCCGTGACAAGAACGTTGGGTTGGATTCCACTCTGCTGCCAGAGGTGCTCCTGCCCTGCAGTGCCCAGCCCAAGCACCAAAGCCAAAGGAAATGTGAAAATTAATATGAAATGTGTCTCTGAAGTGAATTAAACTCTTGCTGAAGCATTTGAGCTTGATCCAGACCCAGGGAAGGAGTCATCTGTGGAAGTGGAGGTGGGACACCTTGGAGAGTGGTCCAAGAATAGAACCAGAGAACCATGGAATGGTTTGGGTTGGAAGGGGCTTTAAAGATCATCCAGTTCCACCCCTGCCATGGCAGGGACACCTTCCACTGTCCCAGGCTGCCCAAGAGCTCCACCCAGCCTGGCCTTGGCCCCCTCCAGGGATGGGACACCCAAAATCTCTCTGGGCAAGCTCTTCCAGTGCCTCTCCACCCTCCCAGGGAAGAATTCCCTCAGTCCTATCCACACCTACAAATACAACCCCCCAAAAATAATCTGAACTCCCCTTGCACCCAGATGAAACCTGGAGCTTCAAATACAACCCCCAGGTGCTCAGAAGGGCTGGGGCTGTCCTTGACCTTCCCTAATCCACATCCCTCCTCCCTCAGTGTCATTCCCTCCTCCTGCATTTCCATCTGCTGCTGAGAGCACCCTGGATCCCCAGGCAAGGGCTGGCTCACAGCTCCAGTCCTGGGAGTTTAAAAAGTTTTAATCTCACCTGTTAAACACAGGCAACAGCCAGCTCTGGACCAGGGCTGGTTGGTTTATAGGTATCCTCTGTGGGAAGAGCTTCAGGAAGGCTCCAACACCAGGAATACTCCACTTTTTGTGGGAAAAGCAGTTATTTAAACCAGGATTAACCCATGGGAAACATTGAGGTTTCCCTTTTCCTCCAGAATAACACTGTTCTAGAAACAAAAATTGGTTTTTTCCTCCTGCTGCATCCCTGCATGGATCAAGGCCAGCCCTTGAATTGATTTCCACATTATCATCTGGTCATCTCTCATGACTCTTTCAGCAGCTTTTCCTCATTTCTTCCTGGCACAGGAATTCCATAATCAATAACCCACATAAACTTTGGAGACAACCCCAAATGTATTCCCCCTTTTCTGAAGACATTCAAAGCCAACACCTTTTACTTTCCACCTCCTTTGCAGAGTTTGAATGCAAAGCATCATTCTGCATTCTCGTGGCTCTGAAGAGAGGAGGAATTGCCTTTTCCAGTGCCTGAAGCTGACACAAACCCTCCTGGCCAAGGCTGTGCTGTCACCTGGAGCTCAGCAGTGGGGATTTAGGGATGAGACCCCCTGAGCCTGGGAACAGCCTGGGGACCCTGAGGAATCTGCACTGCCTGCCCCTCTCAGCCCTCGTTTTCCAGCTCCAGATGGAAACTGCCTGGCTTAGGCTGAGCTGGGACATGTCTTAAGGCATGTCCAGGGATGTGGATTCAGACCAAGCAATTCCAGGCCAGCTCATCACTCCCATTCTCAAAATCCCTGTGTTTTTCAGGAATCTGGGTTTCCCTCAGCCTTGCTGGAGCTGTCTGCACCTCCCTGTGGTTATTAGACTGAGTTTCAGTTTTCTAGGAAAGCTGGAACAGCCCCACTGACCCAAATCTTCATTACAGACAATAAAAATGATTTTATAACAGTATCTAAGCCACTCCACAGTGTTTCAGTAAACATTAAATTTATTTCGGGTTTGTGTCCCAGCTTCATTTTTCCTCAAAAAAGACTATTCCATTATTAGTCTAATCCTTATGAATCTTCTTCCCAACACTCAACCTTTATTTATTATTTGTAAGGGGCATCTATCATCCTGCCTTAGAACTGTAAATATTCTACTTACACCGAGCACAGCACATCCTTTCTGTTTAAAATCCAAGCTGGGAGGTTTTATATAAATTTTTTCCTTCCCAAGCTGAAAGGTTCCAAAGATAAACTTGCAAAGATCCCCAAGTTGTGAACCACAGCCTGAGCCCATCCTGCAGCACAGCCCACCCAAGGGATTCCCTTTCAGCTTGGGTTCTGGCAGTGTCAACACCCAAAGGATAATCAAAATTAGGAAGAAAAATAATTACCTGGAAAGCAGGTGGTAACTGAGCCTAAATGCAGGGAATGAGGAAAGGAGGGACCCCTGGAATGCATTCTTGGGAAAAATTATTTTCTATTGACTTTCATGACTGGTCATAAGGCTACAAAGAATTTCATTATAGGGCTGTGATGTGAGAATTTATAGGAGTTGTGCACAGGGAGAGGAGAATATCACCCAAATCATTAATCCAAATAATTTGAAGGAGCAATCAGTTCAAGCAAAGGCAAAGTGGCAGCTTTGAATGGTGCCTGCAGATTTTCTGAGGCATCAAATAAATAAAAAGCAGAATGGGGTGGATTTCCTCCAGGCACAGCTCTGCAGAGTGAGAATCACCTGCTCCCTCAGTCCTCAAAACCCAGTCAGAAACACAGACTCCGTGCCAGTATTTCAGCTTTTCAAGATTAATTTGGTTTTATTTGCTTCATTTCCAGCAGAATGAAACCCAGGATTCTCCTGGTAGGCCCCAGGAGGGCCAATTTATTTTTCATTAGTCCCAAATTAGCCCAACGACGAGACAACTTTTCAAAAGGAGAAGTTTGAAAGTGGCTCCTTTCAGAAGAAAGTCAGAAGGAGGCACTTTGTGGTTTGTTTGGTTTCTTAATGGTTTCTGTCCCCTCTCTGAAATCCTCCTGGCTGCCCAACACAAACTCAGGATTGATTTTAGTGCAGCCAAAGGTGCAGCTGAACTATTGAATTACAGAAAGCAGGAGGCCACAGAGGTCTCCTTGACACTGGCACTGGCTGTGGTGATGATAAAGTGCTGTTCTCACATGCCTGGGGTCGAATTCAATTTGTAGTGAGGATGGATAATACGAGGATGTGGCTGTTTTCAGTTTTCCCTTGATCCCTGCCCTGGAGTAATGAATCCCAAAAAAAACCTGTTGGCCCAGTGGGTATTTCCTATGTCTCAGTACTCCCAGTCCCACACTGGAGCAGCTTTGGGCTGTCTCCTCTTTACCTGAGCACCCCTGAGCTGTAACAACCCATTGGCACCATCCCCACTGCCATCCACCAAGGGGTTAACACCACCCTGACCCAGGGAAGGCTTGGTCAGGAGCAGATCCATGGCAAAACTGAGTCACCATCACTCCAAGGCCACTCTGCCCTGGTGGCTTGGCCAGCATCCAACCCACACCAGGTGCCATCAACACCCCACCATGAGGAGGTGACCCCACACCACCCCCTTACCACATGTTTTCTTCAGAGTCCCAAAAATGGGGATTTTTTTGGGTGTTTTTCCCAGTTTTCCTCATGTTTTCCACCAGGGAGATTCTCTGTGGGTATTTCCTCTCCCAGTGATCCCAGTCCCACACTGGAGCAGCTTTGGGCTGTCACCTCCTCACCTGAGCACCCCTGAGCTGTAAAAACCCACCTGGCACCATCCCCACTGCCATCCACCAAGGGGTTAACACCACCCTGACCCAGGGAAGGCTTGGTCAGGAGCAGATCCATGGCAAAACTGAGTCACCATCACTCCAAGGCCACCCTGCCCTGGTGGCTTGGCCAGCATCCAACCCACACCAGGTGCCATCAACACCCCACCATGAGGAGGTGACCCCACACCACCCCCTTAACCACGTGTTTTCTTCAGAACCCCAAAAATGGGGATTTTTGGGGTGTTTTCCCCAGTTTCCTCCCGTTTTCCACCAGGGAGATATGAGCTCGTGGTGCAGGCATGGAAGGAAGGGGTGAGAGGATGTTTCCCCAGTGATCTCACCAGCCCTGAGCAAATTCTCTGACCAAAAGAGAAGGGCCAAGGGAACAGCTTGTGCTGCATCCTTTAAATGCCAGATCTCCATTTGCGAGCAGCGTTACAGGAACAATCAGGGCACTTAATAGCCAGCTGTGAGGCCATCAGGTATAAATATTTACAGAGGTCTCTTGCAACATGGACATTCCTGCAGATGCAAGAGGATCCCAGGCGCTCCGTGGCATTTTCACCTTCTGCAGAAAGGGTTCTCTTTCAGGCACGCTCGGCCATAAAACGACAGAAATAGCATTTTATGGAAAACCCACACCTCACCCACTCCCCAGGGGCTGCTCCCTCTCTTCTCCTCTTTTAGAACGGGCAGTTTTCTCTGGTTTTGACTCAGATAAGAGCAAAGGTTGCTCAAGGCATGGAGGAGCAGCGTCCTGTGGAAGGGCAGTGAGTGCTGAGGTGTACAAAGGCATGAAATTAAGAGGGATGGAGGGAATTAAGCCAAAGAAAATCCCTCTTGTATGGCAAAGCCCCTCAAAAGAAGAGTTTGAAACCTTCTTCCTGAAGAGATCCAATACTACACAAACCACAGTGTTGGCAGAAAGGGTAGAGGACCTGATGAATAATTTTTGCGGTTAGGGACAGATCCAGGGACACCTGGTCCAAACACAGTGGTGACTTTCAGCAAGTGAAAGCCAGACCTCCAGCCCATCCTGTGCATTCAGTGTCATTGTTAAAACCATCTCTTGGTTTCTGTGCTCCTTCATCACCTTTTTCCTTATTCTAAATGCAAATTCTCACTCAATACCAGATTGTGGCTGAGAGTCTGGGAATTACTATGGAAGAGCCCAGGTCTTTCCAGATATTCCCTCTTTGTGTATGAAACATAACATAACATAACATAAGGAAAAAATAACTTCAAGGAGGAGTTCATTTCTTGATGGGGAAACGAGGTTTTAGAAGACCAGAATTATGGAATCATGGTGTGCCACCATCAGCCTGATGAGATTGACCATGGCCAGGCTCTGCAGCATTCCCAGCTGTGTTATTTTTCACCCCAGACACCAATTTTCCTCTGATTTGTAGGACTCTGTGATGATAATAAAGTGGTCTTGTGTTTATCAGCCTTGGCCAGAATGGGCTGCTGGGTTCAGAAGGGAAAGTTGTCCACTCCATTTCCCTCAAAGTCAGAAGATGTGGAGGGGGTGAGGCAGCACCATCAGCAGAATTCCTAGGACCTAACACAGATTAAATCCCAATTAAAACCATCCAGTTTTCTCATTTTTTAGGGTCACCCTGCTCTTCTTCTCCACACACAACAGCATTCCTCCAGCACCAGCTGTGGATGCTCCAGTTGGGATTGGCAAACCCAGTTGGGATTGGCAAATCCAGTTGGGATTGGCAAACCCAGTTGGGATTGGCAAATCCAGTTGGGATTGGCAAACCCAGTTGGGATTGGCAAATCCAGTTGGGATTGGCAAACCCAGTTGGGATTGGCAAACCCAGTTGGGATTGGCAAACCCAGTTGGGATTGGCAAATCCAGTTGGGATTGGCAAACCCAGCTGAGATTGGCAAATCCAGTTGGGATTGGCAAACCCAGTTGGGATTGGCAAATCCAGTTGGGATTGGCAAACCCAGTTGGGATTGGCAAACCCAGTTGGGATTGGCAAACCCAGCTGCTCATCCCTCCTTTTACACCTCCAGAAACGCCCCCAGCACTTTGGTGAGAAATGACTGCAGTGCAATCCAGGCTGGAGCCAAGACCAGGGACTAATGGCAAGTTTTCCACGCAAATCCTATCGATGGGTTTCTAATAAAATCCCAAAAGGTGCCGATTTTGTGCTGGAAAGGGAACAGAAGTCAGCTCACAATATTCCTGCCTGCCTCCTTTACTGATTCCAGACGCCAGGCCAGGCAGGATCTGGCTATTTTCACTATCATGTTATCACTCCACAATATGTCAGCAAATTCTTGTCCAAACATGATTTTTTTTTTTTCCAAGCCACGTTTTATCACTTCTTTTCCATAATCATGACTGATAGTGAATCTAATCTGAATTGGGCTCGGAGGAGGCACGAGAACAATGAGGTGCCGTCAGCACAGGGAAGCACATCCCCTTCTTTTCTTCCTAAAGCCAGATCCCCTCAGTGCTGAGATGAGACTGGAGAGCAAAACATGCACCTCTTTAGGCACCTGAAATTGGAAATAAATCAGGGAATGTCAAAATATGGGAATGTCAACAGTGGTGCAGAGGATCAGCAGCTCTTGGGGGCTGCTGGACTGGCTCAGCTGACAGCTCCAACCCAGATCTTGCTCTGGGCACATCCTTCTGTCCCAGAGATCATGGAATCATGGAATGGTTTGTGTTGGAAGGGATCTCATCTCATTCCACACCTTTGCAACCTGGCCTTGGACCCTTCCAGGGATGGGGCAGCCACAGCTTCTCTGTGCTGAGGCCTCACCACCCTCACAGGGAAGAATTTCCTCCTAATATTCAATTTAATCCTACCATCCAAACTGAAAACTTTATCCCTCCCATCCCCTTCATTAAGTATTTCTTTCTCTTCTGTCCTTTTTTTAAAGTTTCCTTAATTTATGTGTTATTCTCCTGCTTTATTAAAACCAGTACTTTCACTCAGAGGCAATTGCTCCTATTTAATCTTTATTTACTTTCTCAGCTCAAATAGATTGTAAATAAAGCAAACAGTGCATTTGCTTGATTTCAGAAGGAGTTGGCAAAAGCCAAAGCTTTACAAGTTCACATTTTGCCCCAAAAATTAAAATTAAAGAAAATCAAAGCTTATCCGAGACATGTTCATCAAATACAATATCCCTGCTCTGTTCAGCCCAGGGCAGTCTGATCATTCCAACAGATTTAAACCTGGAATTTTATGTTTCCCATATTCAATTACAAATTCAATTCCTATTTTCGAGTCCAGCTCTTGACAGCCCAGAACCAGAACCTTTTCTCCCTAAAACAGCCTCTACCTAATCACAGCTTCCCTAATTAAGAGAGGCAACACCTCCCCAGGACTGAAAGCCAAACAAGCCCTTGGAAATCTGCTTTTTGCTGCACCCAAAGTGTTGACATGGATGGGGATAAACCCAGGGACTGCAAAAGGCAGTTTCTTTCTCCAGGCAGGAATATTTTTGGACAATGCTGCAGGGTAAATAGGAGGAAAAGCAGTGGTTTAGCAAATACAAATCTCTCCAAGCTGCCAAGCAAAATTAACCCCTCTCTTAATTTTTTTAGGTTTTTTTCCCAGCTGAACAAGGCTCTTGGGAAGGGGAATGGGTTTTGTGCTGTCACACTCAAGAGGTAACTGAGCCTTTCAAGTGCTGATCTGACTTAATCTTTCAAAAATGTGTCCAAATTGCCTGAGCAAGGAAAAACCCATCCATCCCTGCCCTCTCCCCAAATGGAGAGATCCTTCAGAGCAACTCCTGCATTCCAGAGGTAATAACCTCCAATACCTTAAGTCAAAAAGCCAAGCCAAACTCCCCAGATAATGCATTTGGGATTAAGGCTAAATAGGCTCCCGTCACTAATAATGCATCTGCTCCCCGTGGGGAGATTTGGTGGGACTTGAGGGATGGAGCTGCTCCTGCAGGGCTCCCCAAACAAAGCCAGGGGAGCACCAGGAGCACCCCAACCCCACCCTGGTGCCCCTTTCTTGACTCCCACCCTGGCTTTGCAGGAGGGCACAAAAGGGGGGGAAAAAAGAGGGGGGAAAAAGCTGGATTCAATCCATTTGGAGCTGGCTGGATGTGTCTGGGATGGAGACAGATGCTGTTTAGACAGGCTGGGTCGGTGGGTGGCCCTGTGAGGAGACCATGGCTGTACAGTTTATAGAAGGCTCCCGGCATAAATGAACTGTTGAAGACCATTGGAAGCCTCAGTGAAATCACAACACGCAGGAACACGGGGGAGGGAGGGCAAAAAAAAAAGGCTCTTTTTGAAAAAGCACGGAGAGAAAGGGATGTTTGGGGAAAATCACAATGAGGGGGGCTCTGAAGCCGCCATTCATGAGCCCCAAAGAAAGTAAACACGCCCAGGAGGGGCTGAAAAAAAATAATAATTAAAAAAAAAGCAGATCTAAATAGTTTTTCCTGCATCGGGGCTAAGGAACAGACGTGCCTTTGCCCTGCTCCTGTCTAGTCTTGCTAGGTGGAAAGCTAATATTTGAGGTCATGCTCCAGTGGGGAATATTTGGGTATTAAAAAAAAAAAAACAAAACTGTCCAGGCTGCTTTGCCCATTGCCAGTCTGCACGGCATAACAAAAAAAAAAGGAAAAAAAAAGAAACTGATTTGGAGTTTCCTGGGTTTATTTAGAGATAAGCCCGAGGTGACCTTTCACTCCCACACACACACACTCGCCCACAAATGGAACTGTCTGATCCTTGAGGTCTGTGCTCAGGAAAATCCAGAGTTTAATGTGGCAAATTGCACCAGAATCCTGAAAACTGGGGATTGACAGACTCTGGGACTGCAAGGACATTTGCTGGGAATGAATTCCAGCCTGTGTTCCCCACTTAGGAACAGCAATCTGCATAGGCTCCTTGCTAAACCCCAAGATCACAAATCCAGTTTGTTCCTACATTTCCCTTCTCTGATTCAAGGTAAGAGCCAAAGATTGGAAAAATATCCAGGATATCCCAGCTCCTTTCACTCCCCTGCTCACAGAGAAAAGGAACATCCCAAAACCTCAAAATTCAGGGAAGATCAGATCATTTTACACGGATCCAAAGCATCTCTGTGAGTATATTTTTCCCCTCCTCATCCCAGGCTGGAGCTGGACTTTCAACTGCCCCAAAATCCCATGGGAAAGGTTCCATGGTGGCCTTGGAACTTCCAGGTTAAGGGTTGGACTCGGTAATGTTGGAGGGATTTTCCAACCTCAACAATTCCATGGTTCCATGAAGGAGGGAAGGGCAAAAGGAAGAAAACACACCTGAGGATTTCTGGAGCTGGATGCCACTGGTGGGATCAAAACCCCAAATATTAATAAGTTTGATGTATAATATGTTAAACATAAGATAAAAACATCACCAGTTTGGGGGGATTTCTCTGGCTTTAGGACTTTTCCCTCAGGGTGATAGGGAATACTCAGAGATGGACACTCCCAGCATAGAGAGGGTAATTTGGAGGAGGCACAAAGAGCTCTAAATCCTGAAAAAGCTTTGGCAGAAACCCAGACCTCACCTCACCAAAATGGATTTAAATGGTGCAGGTTGGGAAGGAGCAATGAGCCCTAAGGAACACCAGGGCTGTGGGAATTCCAGCCTTGGAGGGATCCATGGATGGAGCTGGATAATCCCAGGCAGTTCTTGGGGATGGCTCCAAGACAAAGAAAACAGCAAAAAATAGGAAAAAAAAATCAATCAAAAAACCTCCTTTTGATGAGAAACTGCAGCTAAACCATTTCCATCCTGGAAATAAAACATTTCCAGGTCAGAAAAGAGGAATTAAAATGCATCTAAAAATAATTTACTGTCCTGAACCAAGCCATGACAAATTTATCTGTGGGGCTTGGAGGATTTCTCTCCGTTTATTGGCATTGCAAGTGTTATGATGAAAAATAGAGGCATCGAAAATAAACTCTGCTACTTCATGCTTAAACTCCTGTGACTCCCTGTACTCTGGATTTTCTGGACCTCCACAAGAATTCATTCACTGAAAAAATAAAACTGTCCAGCTATTAAAAAATGTGCAGCCTCATCCTAATTAGTGGCTGATAAAGCGATGGAAACCATACTTCTCCCAGTTTTGACCAAACAAAACTAAGATTAGAATATCTAACAATAGAAATTCCTTTTAATAGCATGAAAAAAAAGAAAGATCAGAGTGTATTTCACCTATCAGAGGTCATTTCATTTAATTACAAATGCCAAGGACTATCAGAAACTAAAATATTAAATGATATTAATGCTGAAGAGGCATCTCCATGCCCATACATTACGCACAGAAGCAAGAGTTCAAAGCCAATCTTAATTAATTATTTGAAATATCTCCAGCTCCCACCTTTCCCCCTCTCCATCAAACAAAAAAACAGCTCAGGTTCATCATCCTGGGACCAATCCCACTCTCCTTTTTCCATGGGATCAAACTCTGATTTCCACTGCCCTTAAATTGCTTCCACGGCAGAGCCCAGCCCTATCAGCAGCGATTTTTCCTCCTGTCTCGCCCCTTCTGCTGCCTTGATAAGGGGAGTGCTCCCCAGGCCACGACTCCACGCTTAATTAGCTCCAGATGCAGCCTAATTAGTCAGTCTGCAGGGCCAGCATTGTTCCCTTGTCACCCGAGCCCGAGTGGAAGAGCTGGGGTTGAACATGAGAACCAGATGCCGGCGCAGCGCCGTGCCCATCCTGGGATCCCCCTGATCCGGGGCTGGGGACAACTGTTGGAACTCAGTGCATCCCTCTGGGTGTCCAGAGTTCCTGAGGATCCCACTGACAGGCAGCCCAGAGCACCTGGAGATTTGATTTTGACCCCCGGAGCAAGTTGCCAGGTTTGTATGAGGACATGAAAGTCACAGAGGTTTGAATGGTGTAATAACAAAATGATCACAGGGTGAAAATGTGGATTTTAGGATTTTTGGTATGGGGGTTATGGAGACAAGATGGAGGAATTTGGGCATGTCCAGCCTTTCTTCTTCTTCTTCTTCTTCTTCTTCTTCTTCTTCTTCTTCTTCTTCTTCTTCTTCTTCTTCTTCTTCTTCTTCTTCTTCTTCTTCTTCTTCTTCTCTTCTTCTTCTCTTCGTCTTCTTCTCTTGTCTCTTCTCTCTTCTTCTTCTTCTTCTTCTTCTTCTTCTTCTTCTTCTTCTTCTTCTTCTTCTTCTTCTTCTTCTTCTTCTTCTTCCTCTTCATCACTCCATTTTCTGCAGTGATGTTGGCACTTTGGGATTGGTCTAGAGTAGAAGTGCACTGTCTAACATAGGTGATAGGTACTGGGAATTAAGTGCAAACATGTTATACATAGTTTGTAATATAAAAAGGCAATTAGGGAAATCAGCAGGAAAATCAGATGGGCACAGGTGCCCTGATGCCATCTGACACACAAACCCGACGTGATTTGTGCAGATCAGGAGGGTGAAACCCAACCAGCAGCCTCAGGAGTGTTCTTGGAGCAAAAGGATGGAGGAGGAAGGGAATTTATGTCTTAAAATTTGTTGTGGTTCTGAAGTTTGGGTTGTCTTACAGCGTTGGCTGAGCAAAGCTGGGAATGGTTCTTCAAATGCCTTCCAGGTCACCTTGCTGCTTGATTTTATCAGATCCAATTAAGACAAAACCAATTTGGTGCAGTGGGAACTTCTGCCATCTCAACATTGCTGAAACTGGCCACATGAAGGAGTGATTTCCCCATGTTCCAAGGACATCCATGCTGTACAATCCCTGAAAAATGGCAGTTCTTACCCATGGTGGCTTTGCTGTACTTCATTTGCAGAATGAACAATTTGGAGAATCCTACAGAGGAGATCCAGCCAAGGACACTGACCCCAAAGCAGGAGCAGCCTGTGGGGGAGTTCTTGGAGACAAATGCCTGAAAGACAATTCCTTGAGCTCAGAACAGCTCTGTGCAATGTGTCCTTCACCCAAAATTATGATTTTGGATGAGGAACCAGCCTGACTTTCAGGGACATGACACCCCAAATGACATGAAACCCCAAACTGCTTCCCCAGAAACTTCACACAAACACCACAATGACATTACCAGCCCAGTTAGGGAAAAGCTGTTTGTGCAAAAATAATATTCTGCTTAATTGGAAGCTAAAAGGACTCCATGAACGAGTCCTATAGCTCAGAGAATGCAGAATGTGGGATCAGCAGAACAGGGTCCTTTCATTTCTCAGCTGGTTTGAAAGAAATCCAATAAAATAAATGGGAAATGCTCCAGCTCCTCTTGTTCCTCCCCATCCTCTCCCATCCCTGACATCACTGATGAGCTGTCCCTGTGACCTGAGCCCATCCCCATGCCAGCACCATGCCAGCTCTCTCTGCTATTCCTTTAAATCCAGAAGGGATGGATTTTTTTTTTCCTATTTTAAGGAATTTTTTTCCATTTTTTCCCTTTTTTTCCCCCATTTTTTCCCATGTTTTCCCTTTTTTTCCCCCAGTTTTTTCCCACTTTTTCCCACTTTAAATCTCTTTTTTAGGCAACACACCTGAGATTTCCACAATGTTGCTTGGGAATTTTTATTCCCAAATCCCCACAGACACAGGGATAACATCAGGGAATCCTCCACCCCCAGAGCCTCTGATGAGCCAGGAGAGACCCATGGACGTGGCTTTGCCACCCCCTGTGCCTGCCTGTCCCCCCTGTCCTGCCAGCAGCAGCCTTGCTGCAGGAAACCCAACCCCAAGGCACAGTTTGAAGTGTGATTACAGATTTTCCAGGCTTTCCCTGTGCCTAATTATGGTGGGGCTGTGAGGTAAGCAGGGATAGGTTTCAGGATTTGAATGGTTTAGTGTGGAGCAGAGATCCCGTGCTCGTTTTCAGGGAGTTGGAGGGAAATTGGCAGCTGCATCTGAGCACCAAGGGACTGAAAACAAAGCACAGCTTGCTCTTTAGTCCAGCCTCCTCTCAGCAAGTGTCCTGTGATTCAGCTGAACTCACCTAAAATAAAAGGAAATCACAGAAAATGACAATGGCCATTTTTTTTCCTGTGTTTGGTTCCTGCCTTGTCAAACCAAACTGTCACTGAAATCCACCCAAGAGCACCAGACACCAAATCCTCTCTGTGACTCCAGTCCTGGATGATTTTTCTGATGCAACCAGGTTGTTTAGGAGGTTCTTGGTGTGAGGATTCTTATTTGGCATCTTTTACACCCATTTGGGCTGCAATCCCTAATAATAATAATAATAATCCCAGATAATTTTTGATTTAATAATTTACCATTTCCTTGAGTTCAGAGTGACAATCCTGAAGACAAAACCACACACACACAGAACAAGAACTGGAAGTTTGGACCTGAATCCATTAAAAAAACAGATTTTCTATTTTTTACCAATTTCCAAATTTCTTCCCATCAGATCCTGCGGTGAATTCACCAGAAGGAACACAGAGAGGAGAGAGAGCAAAATCACTTTCCTAAAGTATGGAAAAAATAATCCATCTATGGCACATCAGGTTGAGGAAGAGACATCTGGCTTTGATTAGGTTTTATAAGGTTGATAGCAAATAAGGGTATTAGAGTTAATTTACTTATTTAGAGAGAAACGACTCAATCACAGAAGCCGTGATTGTGCCTGCATGTTTGGAGAGCTCCAAAATCCCCTCCAAGCTCCTCTGGGAGCCAGGCTGTGCCAATGGGAAAGAGGAGTTCCTTTTTCCACAGAGATATTCCCAAAGGGATGCAAAGATTAGAGGGAAAGCAGCAGGAGTAAGTCCTGCCCAGACTTCCTGGCTGCCCAGGAGAACACGCCAGGGTGGGGTTTGGGGATGGAGGTGTAGCTGGAGGGTGAGGGAAGGTCCTGGAAGTGATAGTGGAGCCCTGAAAATGTTAAAGATACAACTCTGAAATGTTGGGCTTTGTGTTTTCTCAGATCACTGCACCTGCACAAGCAGTATGATAAATGATATAATTGTTATTATATCATATATATATATATATATATATATATATATATATATATATATATATATATATATATATAATATTATATAAATATAATATTATAATATAATATATAATATAAATAATATATAATATAATAATATATATAATATAAATAATATATATAATATATAATATATATAATATATAATATATATTATATATAATATATTATATATAATATATAATATATATTATATATTATATATTATATATATTATATATATTATATATTATATATATTATATATATTATATATATTATATATATTATATATATAAATATATATAAATATACAATATATATATATTATTTTGTTATGATTGTTTAGTAATTAAATATAATTATTATATAACCATAAGAAGAATCATGAGAAGCTATGTTGGAAATTTAATGGGGGCTATGTTTAGCTGAAATCTATGTATACAATAGAACAATATAAGTTTAATAATTAACATCAAAGTTATGTAACGATAGAGTATAAAACACCTTCACCTCGAATGTATGGTCGGAATCAGGTTTGGGTAATACCCTGATTCCCAGAGCTCTGAAAATAAAAACCATCACATATAATCACTGTGTGATTGTGTGATTTTGAATGCTAACAGAAGTGCTGGAATTGATGGGAATGGAGACCCAAGGAGGATGAGATGCTGCAGGTGAGACAGAGGGAAAAGGGAGGAGAGAGGGTGGGTTTGGAGGGATTGTAAATGCAGAGGTTGTGCTTGGAAGGAACATCTTGGGGGGTGTTGATCAAAGCCAAAATGTCATTTCCAAGGTGTCACATCCACGTGGCTTTCTGGACACCCCAGGGATCTCTCCTCCTCATCCTCCTGCAGGGAATTTTTGTTTCCAAATCCCATCCCGAGGCCACTGCCCTTTGTGAATCTGTGAGTCCAAGCAACACCTTGCATTTCTCTATTTCACATTTATCCTAAAAACCCCAGGCCTGGCTCTCCCCACAGAGTGGCTGGGGCTGTCCCAGGGAGGGAGGATGGGAGTTCCTGTGGAAATCTGCTTTCCCCAGGGTCATCCCATCCCTGCTGGCACCTGATAGCCCCGAGGGAGCTCTCAAGGGCCCTTTCAGCACACCCCTGTCCCAGACACATCCACCCCAGGGCTCTCTGTCATCAGCTCTCTCTGCTCTTGCTTTAAATCCAGCAGGGATGGGATTTTTTTTCCCCCTCCATTTTAAGAAAGCAATAAACATTTTTAATCTCATTTTTAATCTCATTTTCGGGCAGCACACCTGAGATTTCCACAACGTTTCTTGTATTTATCCTTTCTAGGGATTTTTTTATCTCTCTCCTTTTAGTTTTCTGTTTAACTTTTGCTGGAAAAGAAATTGCTGCTGCCACCAGCTGGACTTTTTGGGGAATAGCCTTGAAACGTTTCCCTGCATCCCACGGACACGGTTCCAGCTGCTTGGACTTTTATTCCTGCTCATTGCAGTTAACTGGAAACAAATTTAAGCCCAGCTTGCTTCTTGCAGGCGCAGAACAAAATTATGTGACAGCTGATGAATTTTTCTCGAGCTGGATTCCTTCAGTGCCAGGAATTCAGACAGAAGTTAAATAAAATCCATTCTCAGCTGTAATTTCATCATTAAAACAGTCGTGAACAAGTGGAATTTTGGAGGCAAAAGTGGTCTGAGGAGTGTGGTCCTATCCATAATTTTTTTTTAAATAAATAAACCTGGAGAAATAATTGAAATGAAATTCAGGATGATCCCCTGGTAGGTGGTGCTTCCTTTCAGGGTCATGGTTTATGGGTGGAATTGGCAGTGTTGGGATTTTGGCAACACCAGAGGTCTTTGCCAACCTAAATGAATCTTTGGCTCTTTAGTTCTTCCTTCTCCCTCTTCCATGATTAATGTATTGATTGAAAGGGGAAAGCTGTGAATTTGGGAAGGATCAGCAAAACACTGGGGATGGCAGAGGCTGAAATTGATTTTCACGGAGCTGAGCAAAATGTTTCAGAGGATTTCAAACCTGGCTTCCAGCTGCAGCCAGCAAGAGCCATAAAAAACCTCATCCAGAAAAGCAAAATCCACTTTCCCCTAACTCAGTGCACCTCACTTGGATTTTCTACTCTGCATTTACACCTCCAACACCGAGGAGCAGAGCTGGAAGAGCCAAGGCAGCCCTGGGAGCCCAAGCCCAGCCCAGCAGAGGTGATTTATGTGCAGAGCTGAGCCCCCAGATGGATGCTCTGGGCTGCTTTGCAGCAATGCCACTGGGCAGATAATTTTTGATTTAATCCATGCCACACAGGGCAGTGGCTGTGCTGACCCTTGGCTTTTAACCCTGAGACCTTGGCTGTTCTGGCTGGAGGAACTACTGTCTGTCCTCTGATAACCCTGCCAGAGCTCAGCTGGGGCTGCTATCTCACACGGGGGTCATTGATAAGGATGTGGAATCGGCCAGAAATGACCACCCGGGCAAGGTTTTGTATTTAAACCCCATGTAGGAGAGATTTTCTCTGATTTTTAGGCCGTGGGTGTATCCACAATTTTGGGGACACCCACGTTTCCCAGCTGTGCTCAACACCTCAAAAGCTCTGCCCCTGTTCCTATTCCATCATAGCAGAATATTCCCATAACACAAATCCCTTTCTCCAGTCACAAAAAGCACATATTTTTTATATTTAATATTTATATGCCAGACCAGGCTCAATTTCAACATTGTAAGATTTTAAAAACAGCCTCAATTTAACTATATTTCTCATTCTACCAGCTCAAAGTGAGTTTGGCTTTTCCAAGCCAAAGCCATCACTGTCTCCTGGTTGCCACTCCAGCTTCTCCCATTAGCACCTAGAATATTGCCTTTTTAAAGTTATTCATTCATTCTTTTAGTTTAGGTAATTAATTCCTTTCTTTAATAGCTCTGCATCTAAATCCCATGGAATATTTTCATCTGTCACCCAGGTGAGATTCAGCTCCATCCCCTCTCCCTGTTTGCCCAGCTTAACAGGAGATGGGAGAGAAGAACTTGGAAGAATAATGAAACAAAAAAGGAGGGAAGAAAGGAAAAAAAGATTAAATGATGACCAGGAAGAGGAGGAATGTCTTGAGAAAGAGAAAAACTGCTGGGAAAAAAAATCGAATGATGGTCAGAAAGATCAGGAACCCCTTGAGAAAGAGGAACAGCGCCTGGAAAAGGAGGCGGTGTTGGACGTGCATTCCCCAGGGAGTGCGTGGAGGAGAAGAATTCGGGTCTCACCTACCCCTGCGCTGGGCGGGATTTATCGCCCTGCTCCAGGAAAGCGCAGGAATGATGGATTCGGTGCTCTGCTGGGAAAACAGCCCCGCTCCAGGAGCGCCGGGAGCGCGGGGGGGCTGGATGCGTGCGCTGATAACGGGCCGGGCTTTATCTCCAGCAGAATTTTCGGCTAATCTGGGCTTTTACAGAGAAATGTGTTCGGGAGAAGCCTGGCCGAGCCGCAGGTGGCTCTGGGGAGGGGGGTGTTGCTGGAGGGATGCTCGGCATTTTTTGGGGGAGGTGGGTTTGGGTGGCCAGAGCGCAGGGTGGTCCTGGCAGGGCTCCCGGAGGGTTTCCATGGGGATCTGGCTGGATCTGCCATCCCCAGAGGGCAGATAACGCCCAACAGGGGTGCTCAGGGCTCCCCACTCCGAGCAGGGATGCACAGCTGGCAGATTGGCAGGAGGGAGATAAGGGGCTGCCCTCCTTCTGAAAGGGAGCACAGGCAAAGCTTTCCAAAAATTGGGTTTGCCCAAGCTCACAAAGATCCATCACTCTCCCAGAACTACGACAGTTTAAAGTCTGCTGTCTCCCCGTCCCTCTCCACCCTTCTTATTCCAACATCTGAAGGAGGAACAGAGAGGAATGAAAGTGATAAAAAATTGCTATAAAATGTTTAATATCTATAAATCAAGTCTGCAGCTCCAGCACTGCCTTTTGCCTTTCCCTCGCAAAGACTGAACAGTTGCACAAGAAAATATCTTCCAGTCTCAGCCATCCTGGCTGCAATCAATAATATCAGGAATTTATTTTGGGATTGAAGGGATATTTCTGTGCTTGAAGCGGGCAGGTGAGAGGCTTTAATTAAAAAATTAAATGAGGTTCAGTTCGGTCATAAAAGGTGACATATTTCTTTATTCCCCTCTGTCACTGCAGGTATAAATCAAACCCTTGGTATAAATAGGTTGGATGACTGGATCCTTGGCAGTGGAATAATAAAGGAACTTCCTCACTGACATCAGGGACTGAGCTGTGGAGGTTTTCCTGTATCCAAGTAGAGCCAGCCAGGCAGGTTCCATCTCCATGGATCACCCAGCCACTGTGGGAAATGCTGCACTGAGCTCTATGAGCATCCCAGGTTTCATCAGGGGCTGGGGAGGAGATGGAGGATGCAGGGACAGGGGGATCCATGTGCAGGGATTGTCCTTGGCAGTGTGCTCCATGCCCATGATGATGGAATGTGCTCGTTCCCATTGGGCACAGGCTCCTCCTGCTCCCTCTGTGACATTGCACAACATCTCAAGTTAAGATTTTGCCCTTCAACACAAAAGGAGCTTTATACAAACAACAAAATTATCCAAGATGGAGCGAATCCCTTGTTTCAGTGCTGTTTCTGCAGCCTCTGCTGGCTGGGACTCACAGATTTTGGCAGCAACAATCTGTCTTTCTTCCAGCTCATCATCCCTATACCTTCCTCTCTCCAGGATGTTTCCCCCAAGGTCATACTCCAGCAGCTCCCTGGGTCATTCCCACTTAGCAACTCTGCAGGAAAGGAAATATTCAGAAATCAATCTGCTTATTTCTTGTCTTGTGTGCAAAGATTTCTCAGGGCAGAAGCCAAACAGGTTGCCTAAAATTCAATTCATTTCCCTCTGTATTTTTATCTGTGGCTCTAACTTTTAAAGTATAAAATTTGTGGCTCACTCTGATGGTAAAAATTAGGGAAGAGAGGAGGTTAAAGTCACCTTTCACCTTTGCATTCCCCCATAGGAGACTTATGAGGTTTTTATTGTAGACCTTTGCTCCATCTCTTCCATCCACACCCAGAGCAGTGGGATCTGGAGTCAGGATTTGGGGCTCCAGATGGAGCAGTGAGATACACAAGTGCCTCAAGGAGCAGGAACTCTGATGCAGCTGCAGTGCCCAGCACTTGCCAAGTATTTACATTTACATATTTAAAAATAAAAAATAAAAAAAAAATGTCACTGGTAAAGGTAAGCACAGACGAAAAACTCGAGGGAAACATTTGGCAAAGCATGGTGGCCCAAGGAAAATCCAAACAATAGCCTGGGAGGAACAAGGGCAGGGGCGGAAGGGTAAGGCTGCGGATCCGTGCGCCGCGGGAAGGCTCGGATTTAACTGGAGCTGGGACCTCCTGGGGACAAACCCACAGCCCCACTTGTGTGCAGGCTCCTGAGGCTCTTGTGTGGAAGCTCTCAGTCCCATTTCGTGGTGGTGAAGTGGTTTTGTCTGGCCCAAAGTCTCCCTCTGCAGACCAATCCCCATCCCTGCTGCCATCGCCGCTCTCCGCTCTCTGCCGGCGGTTGGGATTCGTTGTTGTCTCTTTGGATCTCGGACAACTTGAGGTTTGCATGTTCATTTGCCTGTGCAGAGCCTTTCCTTGGGACTCATCCATCATCTTCCAAGTTAAAACAGAGCTGCTTGTCCAGAGGAAGTCATTTGTCTCTCACGAAAAGAGTCGCCCTCCCACCCCCGCCAACCACTCCGTGGCGGTGCAAGGGGATCCATTAACTTCCCTGGAAAATGCATCATCTGACGTGGGGACTAAACTTTAGACTAACAAACCCCTGGAGAGGACATGGAGGAGCCATCTCTGTCACCCTGCTCAGTGCTCAGGTCAAAGCCTGACCTCTCTTTCCATTAAATCTTTGACTTTTAAGGGAAAACATCACAAATTGGCAGCGAGTCCGGGTTTGGTGGCCGGAGCCGGCGCCCTGATTTCCAACCTCCCAAGGAGGCTCCTGGCTCTCTTTGAAACCCACCTCTGGAGCCGCTCCCCTCCTGCTCCTCTCAGGGGAAAGCGGGGAAGGAAATGCTCCTTGGAGGGGAATGGCTGAAAGATCCCAGAAATAAAGGCTGGGAGCAGGAGGGAGCCCGTAGGTAGGAAGCAGCCACTCAGCCACCTCGCGGGAGCTGTGCCGAGGGCAGGGCTCCAAAGGAAACACCCCAAACTCACGTTCAAGTTTGTTTTCCCTGTGCTTAACCCCATCTTTTAATATTAACAAGTTTTCCACAGTGCCTATCCCAGATTTGCAGGCCTGGAAGAAGCACAGGAGATAATTGTCCCCATCTCAGCAGCCAAGCAGATCCCAGATATTTTTGTTCAGATTACCCCAAACATAACATCTCCAAACATCTCCCCCTGGGTCACAACTTTCCTTGGTCACAAATAAAGGAGGTATCAACTGCCACACTTTCAAGTGGGAATTCCCATGTGCATCCAGGAGAAATTATTTTTCAGGCAATTTCATCTGCAATTCAGCATAAGTTTGAAATTTTTGTCCTGGAAGTTTTCAGTCACATTAATTTTATCTTTCATACCAGTAGAAGAGAAGAGCATTTACTCCTATGAACCCTCATGTTAAATGATAATTTTATATTATTTTGAGTTTCTCTAAAACTTAACAGCCAAAGTTAAAATTATTAATAATCCACAAAGCCAAAAACCAACAAAATCAGTGTTCTGCTATCAAACTGCTTCCTTTCCTGGAAAATTATTGTTCGTTCTTTGAAACTATTTTTCATTTTATTTTGCTCAAGAAACAAACCCCAAAGGAATAATTCATTAGGTTTAAAGAAAAGAGGGGGAAGACAAATTTATCTCCTCCAGCTGATTGGGAAGCGAATGGCCTTTCCATTATATGAATGAAATGAAATGAAATGAAATGAAATGAAATGAAATGAAATAAAATTGAATTAAATGAAAAATAAAATAAAATAAAAAAATAAAACAAAATAAAATAAAAATAAATAAAATAAAATAAAATAAAATAACTAATAAAGAAAATAATAGAAAATAGAAGAGGCAAATGAAAACTGATGGGGAACCCTGGCGAAAAATGAAAAATCTTGGGAAGTTCATTCCTCACTTTCTGAGACAGAACTGTGGAATCAAATACAACTGGGGAATGTCGCTGCTTTGAGGTAGAGCTTGTAACAGATTCATATTTAAAGACAACAACTTTATTTTTCTATGGCCTTGAGGGGATTAGGAGAGGAGAGGAGCCCTGCTCACCACTGGGGATATAAATCCTGGAGGGTCACTCCGTAGCCATCCGTCAAGCCAGAGGAAGGGAGGAGGCAGAGTCATTTTCAGTAGTAAATTTGGGAAGAACAAGCACTAATGGCCTAAAATTAAGAAAGAAAAACATCAGGCTAAATAGTAGGAAATGCTTTATAATGGTGAGGTCAGGCAGACAATGGGGAAACCTGTCAGGGGAGGTCAGGGGCTTTCCAATAACGGAGATGTTCAGAGATGGCCCCAGGAGCCACGGAAAGGGGGCTCAGCTGGAATCTCCCCCTCGAGCCCCTCGCACGGGGCCACCCCCGTGGGAACGTGTGTGATCCCAAGGTGGAGGGGATCTGGGGAGGAATGTCAGGTTTCTTGCAGGCTTTCCTGCTGTCAGGTCTCTTGCAGGCCTTCCTGCTGCCTCCCACCCAGGAGCAAGGTGCAGGGTGGGCTGGGGGCTCGGGCACAGCCGGCGCTGCTCGGAGCAGCCAGATCTGCCCCAGCTGTTCCCTGCTCCAAAGGAAAACACGGGCTGTCTGCAGAGGTGGGATCATCCACGCAGGGAAGGAAGAAAGAAGCCTTTCAGCAGAGCCCTCCTGCTGGGAAAGTGGGGCAGAGGGAGGCGGGGGACGGGCCGGGGTCCGCGCGGATTCCAGCGCCAGGCGCTCTCCTAAGGCTGTCAGGTTGATTTCCTGCTCTTCCCGCACGGACACCTGCGCTCCGTTCCCCACACGTCGTTAGGGTTTTCCAACCTCTGGTGTCCATCATCACCCGCAGGCAATCAGAGCAGAGCTGTGATGAATGATTCGCAGGCAGTTTGTTATACACACTAAATCCTCTTCGCTCCGTGCTCCAAGGGTGGGCCCGATACATTTTATTCCTCTTCGGCTTGGATTTTGGGTCGTGGATCTGTTGGATGCCTCCTGGTAAATGTGGGATGGGTGCTGCACGCCGTGCATTGATCCAAGCACAATTATTGCCCTGGTGAGAAGTCAGTACTGCTGGAATTTTTCTGTATTCCTGGAAATCCTGACCACGTCAGAAATGTCACTGTGACAGCCCAAATCTCCCAGTGGAATGAAGCTGGAGGTGTGACAGCAACTGGAGGATGGAGATGCTGAGATCAGATTCAGGGAATGCCAGAACAACTCGCTCCCCTTGGAATGGACCATGCAGAAACCACCATAATTGGGGATTTTAAAACAGAGACAATTTGTAAGTCTAAAGAATGAAAAGCTTGGTGTGGGGCTGGCCTGAGAGCAGCACAGGGACATCCATCCGTGTCCCCACAGCTGCCCTCTCCTCTGAGAGTCCTTCCTGCTTTGACGTGCTGTCCCAAACACCTCCCGAAGGCAGCTGCAGCGGGCAGGGGAGTGTTTCTAATGGACAAGGTGGAATTAAGTGCTGGTAACACAGAGCAGAGGGCACAGCTCCCAGAAAAAGACTCTCCTTCCTCCAACTGCCCCCTCCAGCCCCACCAGAGCAGGTTTCCACCAGCCCACTGGAGCAAATTCCACAAACTTCTCCCTTTTTTTCAGGAAGCAAAGTGGGAAAGATTTTTCCACAGTGCTGCCACCACTCAGGCATTTGGAGATGCTGTTCCCGATTTTCCTTCTCCAGTATCAGGCTCTTGGTTCCAGGATGCTCCAGAACAAAACCTGTGAGAAGATGCCTGGTCATGATCTCTTGCCTGGAGAAGTTATGGTTTTATGGAAGATGATGATGGACAAACCCAGAGTGGCTGGGATTCAGTGGCTGCAGTGCCTGCAGCTCATGTGCAGACATGGAAATGGTTTGGCAAATGACAGGAGGTGGAAAAACAACCAGGGAACACTCTGAGGAGGCTGAGGAGAAAGGAGGAACTTCAGAGGAATGGCACCGACTGCTGGACTGCAGGGCAGCTTTTCCCTCTCCAAAAACTTTGTTTCTGTCCAGCTCCTGGGGGAGGAGAGTTGGCCTGGAGCTCCAGCAGTAACTTTGAGTAACTCCTCAGGAAACAGCTTATTTAGATAGCACTGCCTATTTTCAGAGGAGGGGAGAGCAGGACATATGGCCTGTTACTAATGAATGGCTTTTCCACAACTAATGATGTTTCCAGGGATGGATACTCCGAGGTCTCCCCAGTATCTCCACTAACAGGATGGATTTTGGCACCAGGAAAGCCAAGCTTTTCCACACACACACACACACACACACACACACACACACACACACACACACACACACTCTGATAGGAGAGAGTTAAATCTCTTCTCTGCCTCTAATGGAAAATGAAGCAGGCATGACGCATCTGCTTAGGAGCCTTTTTCCTTATCTCCAGGATCAAAAAGAATTCCAGGGCTCCAAGAGCAGAGACTGAGAGCAGTTCATTCCCTGCCAGCGCGTGCAGACTGGAGGAGTTCAGGTTGGACACAAGTTAAGGGTTGGAGTCTCACTGCAATAAAGAGATTGTTTCCACTGCCTGCAGGAGGAACAGCTTTGGATCTTAATTTCTCTGCTCCGGCTTGCAGTAAATAAAAGCTTCAAGCAGAGCCCATTAAAGCTGTTTCAATTTCCAGGCTCTGGTCTTTCTAAAATTAACTCTTAGATGATTCAGTATACACAAATGCCCTTTGGCTGAGGAGGAGAAGGATTCAGATCATCAGATGTTCATCACAACCTCCTGGGTCAAGGATCTGCCAGGAATATATCTGTGGATTTGCCACCCAGCCTGGAAAAGGCTTCAGCAAAGAATTCCCAGAGATCATAAAGATTCTACATTTAAAGAATTTTGTAAAATCGTGGTATCCAGATCCTGTTTTGCACAAGAACTGGTGTTCAGCCTCCTTTCAAGGTTCCTTTCAAGCCTCAATTCACAAAGCCAAACTGCTGGGAGCTCGTTCCACCTCAGGAGAGTTTTAGGTGTGAGCTGAAAACCACAAACCCCAATCCCTGAAGAACCCAAGGGCTCTGGGCAAGGCTTCTCCTCCTTTTACAAAGCACAGCCCCTCTGAAAGAAAGCAAACAAACCTTAATCACTGCTACCTTGAAGCAGTCAGCCCCACATCCCAAGGCAGAGCAGGGCCCTAGCCCCAAAGTGTTGGCTCTGGGAATTTTTATCTTGGTAGGGTTTTGCTGTGTCTGGGGTTGTGCAAGTTTTTCTAACGTCATTTCTGATCAAGGCAGCTCCCAGTAACAACTTTCAGCATATTCCAGGTCAAGGTTAAGAGGGAAAGGGAAATTGCACAGGGGAGGTGCTCCTGCTGCTCTTTGAGGTGGCAAGGCCTGGGAGAGAGGGGAATATGCAGAAATTAAAGGAGTTCTTGTAATTCAGAGGAGCTGCAGCAAGGAAAGGGGAAAGAAAGGTTTGTGACACTGTTAACAAATGACAGCAGTGTGCAGATGCCTGGAAATGAAGCCAATGTCAGCTTTAAACCCATCCATGGCAAATTGATTTCAAATCATCAGCCCTATGCTCCAGCAAAGGCTGTTTTTTCCAGCAGAAACGGCCTGTGCATTTGGAAATCACTTAAACCAAGTCTGGAAAACATCCTGCTAAGCAGGACCTGTCTCCCAGCAGAGTCCAAGCTCACACAGATTTTGTGCTGGGCAGGTTGGGAGCAATCCTGATGTTAATTAACAGTAACTTGACCAGAGAAACTGTGTTTGCCCCATCCCTGGAAGCTCCAAGGCCAGGTTGGATGAGCCTTGGAACACCCTGGATAGTGAGAGGTGTCCCAGCCCATGGAACTGGGTGAGCTTTAAGTCCCTTCCAACCCATTCCATGATTGTGTGACTCCCATTCAAATCACATTCATGGTTTGCAGCATCATCCTCTCCAAGCTCAGGAGACCCACATGGAAAAGCTGAGCTTGCAGCCCTCAGCTGCTCTGAATTTCACATCTGCACATGAAAATGAACCCCCAGTTCCTTTTGCTGCCTGAAGAAGCTCAGATTATTCAGGGTGAAAAGGGGAAAAAGAAGCCCGAAATGAAAACTCCTCCCCAAAACCTCTCAGGTACACAGAGGGTTTGCAGCACATGGAGCAAACACAGCCAGAACCTCATGGAAACCCCATCCCAGATTAATCAAACCCTCCCCCAAGCAGCCAAGGAAGACATTAAACCTCCAGGCTGCTGGGGAATTGCCAGAAGCTGGGAATGCCAACACCAGCTCTAAAGAATAATTGGTAACGACAGCAAAATTTGATGTTATCCTTGCAAATTGTGCCTGTCAACCTGATGGGATTTAGGGATCACTGAAGCACAGAGGACAAGCTCCCTCTGCAGAGGCCATGGATGCTGGGATGTGGAGGCCAGGACGCTCCACAAGAAAAGGGAAACAGCTTTTCCATCTCCAAACCCTGGCCCAGGTGTCTCTCACATGGCAGGGCTGGACTGGGACAGAAAAACTCGACCACAGGAATATCTGGATGTACTGACAGGTAAAATGCTGTCCCCACTCAGTTTTGGGGAGGAATCCAAACCTTTTGCATTTCCATCTTCCCTTGGATTACAGTTTTATAGTTTGCAGCCAGGTGTGGGTTTGTAACTGCAGTAAATGCAGACCCAGCTGCTGGAAAACCTGAAATCCAAACCATTCTGGTGGAAAAAATTCCTTGCTTGGAAAAAGTTGATGAGAAGCCTCAGCCCTCACCTGCGTGGCCTGTGAACCTCACAGGACCCTCCTGTGCTCCCCAAAATCCTTCCTGCTTCAAAGAACTTCCACTGATGGGAAATTCAGGTTCTGTCAGAGCAGCAGCACAAAATCCAGAGAGATGAAGGGAAGAAAAGGGAATGTTAGGAGCAGACAGGCCAGGCAGGAGGGAGGACTCAGTTAGGAGAGAAGCTTGGCACAGCTGCCACCTGGGGTTGGGCACCCCCTCTATACCTGGGCCCCACTTTCCACAGGCTCCAGGATTCCAGCAGGGAACAACGAGAAAATGCCATCATCTACCCAAGCAACATCTCACAGAGCAGTGGGAGAAGCTTTAAACAGCCCCTCAGAGGTGGTTTGGAGATAAATCTCCAGCCATGGCCTTGGTCATTCTTGCCTCTCCAGCTGCCTGGCCCAAGGCAGTTGATAAATTTGGGATGCTCAGGCTGCCTGACCTTACACAACCAAGGCACATGGCTGCTCCTGCTGCCTCATCTCCCCCAGATTTTCTCTCCCACAGCCCTGAGAGTGCCTTTCCTTGTTTTGCAGAGCCTCCTCATTGTTCCTGGCAGGATGGGCAGAGCACGGGGCGCACAATGCGGTGCCCTCTGCTCAGGATGTACGTTGGTCATCCCAGGGCAGGAAAATGCTTACAGAGGGGCTTCCTCAGCCAGCTGCCTCCTCACCCTCCCTCCCCCTTCCCACCAGCTCCTCAGCATCATCCTGGTGCTCTGATTACCCCTCACAGGAGCTCTCTGCAGGTCACCAAAACCTTCATCGCCCATGGAAGATCCCATGAATATTCAAAGCCCACCACAGGTAAATGCATCTCTGTCCCAAAACCTGCATCCCACCCACCCAGGGCTGGAAGAGTAATCCAGAGGGTTGTGGAAGAGTAATCCAGAGGGTTGTGGAAGAGTAATCCAGAGGTTTGTGTCCATTGTGTCCACCCCATCTGATGAGAGCAGCCTCCATCCTCACCAACGTCATGTGAGCAGTAAATGGGTCCTGGAGTCCTTTCATCCCCTGCCAGCCTTTGTCCTTGGCACACAAGAAACTCCTGGGCATCCTGAGCGTGAGGCCAGCACTGCTCTCCATGTGGAACAAAGACTTCTCTGGGAGTGCAGCTCTGCAAATGACATTAATGAGTCTATAATTAGTTCTGAGCCCCTCGTGGCTCAGGACAGCGTGTCCACGTCAGCCCCACGTCGTGGACATCCTCCCTGGGGGCTTGTACAACACCAGGAATTCTCCCTGACATCACTGCTCCTCGTAAATCCCAGATCTGAGGCGGCTTCTTGCATCTCTCAGGCCTGAGTTCACTTCCTGAAATGGCTCGTGGTAAATCAGGAATTGGGGGTTTGGGTGGCGAGGTTTCTACATACCCTGAAAAGTTCAGGGTGAAATACAAACTGGATTTTCTCAGGCCAATAAGATTTGCTTCAGAGATAAAATATTCATCAATAATTATCTCTCAGTGCAAGCCATGCCAGCCCTGCCAAGGGCAAAAGCATCTACAAGGACAGGAATCAAAGAATCACTCAGAATCAAAGAATCTCAGGATTATTTAGGTTGGAAAAGAGCTCCAAAACCATCAAGTCCAACCTGTGACCCATCCTCAGGTTGTCACCAAGCCCAGAGCACTGAGTGCCACATCCAGCCATTCATTGGGTACCTCCAGGGATGGACACTCCAAGGCTCCCTGACCATTCCAATGTTTAACCTCCTTTTCTGGGAAGGAATCCCCTCCATGTCCACAGTGAGCAGTGCTGATGTGGGGCCTGTGGGATTTCAGGATCAGGATTTTTGGAGCTGCAAGCTCTGAGACCCCAAAAACACCGTGTTTGCCTCACCAGAGATTTTCTTCACACCTCCACTGCTCCCCTCTCTCATTCAGGGGGAATTTCCTTGGGAGGGTTCATTTCTCTCTCAGGACAGAATGTCCTCCTTCCCCCAGCACTGAGCTCCTGTTCAACCTCACCTCACCTTCACCTCAGCACCACTGCTGGTGGTGACGTCCTGAGGGAAGCCCAGGAGATGATCAGGGCTTGATCCCTGTTTGGGGGTTGGAATGGACCTTAAAGATCCATTTTTAAGGTCCATTCCAACCCAAACCATAAGATCACAAGATTTCATAACATCATAAGATTTCATAGGATCATAAGGTCATAAAGATCATAGGATCACATTCCAACCCAAACCATTCCATGATTCTGTGCAGGGCCTGGGGAGTTCCCACTGACTTTGCACCCCCAAATAACTTCCCCCTGTGTCTTTCCAGAGGCTCAGCATCCAAGACCTTCCTCCAATTCATGTGCAGTCACAGGCCAGATGACCTGCAGGGCTGATGGCTCAGCAAAACTCCTGAGTCTGCCCCCGCCAGTGGGAAAGAACCAGTTAAAAATACCAGAGTGGTTTCAATCCCTTTTCCTCTGAGGCCTGAATGAGCCTGAGGGAGGAAAGTGCTCCTCAGGGCCCTGACATCTGAATGTGCTGCTAAGGAAGAGGTGTGCAGCACATGCACAATAATTCACTGGGCTTTGAAGGCTCCAAGTGGCCTTTGAGTGACAATTTGCTCACAGAGGCCATAAATACACAACGTGGCTCATTGGGCTTTGGCTAACATGGGAAACAACCCAAGAAAGGGATTTTGGAGTTGTGGTTTTGCATTTTTTTCATGTGTGTTCTGTCCAAGCTGGGAGCCTGAGGAACAGCAGGGTTTGGGGAGGGGTGATCACTTGACCCAGCAGTGAAAAACAAGATTTTGAGTGCAATTAACAGCTCAGTTTGCTGTCTGTGGTTACTTTTATTTATTGATTAATTGGGTGCAACTGCCTGGTGGAGTTCCCAGATTTTGGGGAGGAAGAGATGGAGAAAAAAACAGGGATTGAGATTGATTATCTCAAAGCCTAAAGGAACCTGGAGGATCCTGTTTCACACTGCAGAACCCAGCAGACACAGTCATGGGAAGATGCACCCATGGAAATCACTGGCCAGAAGTTTCCAAGATGTTCCCCAGGTTTCCAAAATAAATTTCTTTGCAAGCAGAAGATATCTGTTCAGATGGAAACCTCTTAGCCAGGTCCAAAATCCAGGGCAGATTTCCCAGTGATGTCCTTGCACCACTTTGGGCAGGCTGCAGAAAACTCCTCCAGGTCTCCAGAGTGGAAGCTCACCAGGTAACTCCTGGTTTTCACCATGCCCTTGAACCTCGTCCTTTTCCACCCCAGCTAAACCCAAACAGTTTGATTGCAAAGCCACCAAAAAAGGAGATGTTTGTCCACTTAACCAAAACCCCTTCAGTGCACCATGACTTTGTGCACGTGGGGTGGAAAGGGGACACAGCCAAGAGGCTTTACTGGAAGTTTCCCTGGATTTTTATCCCACTGACAAGAGATTAAACATCCTTTGTGGTGTCCCAGAAAAGAGCTGGAGCTCCTGGATCTCGGCTAAGCAGAGGAAGACAAGAGCTTTGCAGGGATCTCATCCAAGGCCTTTTTTCCCAAAGCAAAACAAGAATATTTTCTGGAAGCATCGAAGGCTTTTGCAAAGAGAAATAAAAGTTTCCAACTCAGGTTTGGTTGGAGCCAAACCTGTGTCCTCATCCAGTGGGTGAGGAGCAAGGGTTAGGAGGGAAAAGTGCTTGGCTCTGGAGGAGAAAAGCCTCAGGCAAAGGAGAAATCAAATGAGAAATATCTTTTTAAACTCCAAAAGGAAGTTTCAGACCCCTCTTCATGATTCATGCCTGCAGTGCTGTTTGCCAGAAATTATTCAAAATGACTCTTCTGACCCATGCTGCTCTTCCCCACCTCTGGAATTCCCAATGCTCCTTGAGCATCCATGATCCTGGAGACCCCCAGCACCCACCTTGCTCCAGAACCAAAATAACCCAGCACAAATCCCTCTCTCTGGCAGCTCCATAAGGAGAAAAACAGGGCACTCTTGTTTTCAGTATCTATTCAGTGCCTTAAAAGAGCAGGAAATTTGGGCCATTTGCTTTATCCATTGTATCTTCTGTTATTCATCAATTTTGGAAAACAGCCTCTAAAATTGTTTCCTGCTCTCCTTTCCCATGTAAATCACTCCAAGGTTTTGTCTTTTTGTCTTCAAAAAAAAAAAAAAGAACAAGAAAAAGAGAAGAAAAAAACAGCCAAACATTCTGTTGTCCACAGCAATTTTTTTTTTCCACTTCACTCCAATTTAGCAACTCGGTGGAGCTCCCCTTTCCCTAAAAGCCTGGAAACAGAGGAAGCAGTTCCTGCCTGCGGCTGCACGCAAGGAGCAAATGAGCAAATGCCACAGCTGAAGGCTCTTTTCCTGTCCCCTCTGTCCCCTCTGCCTGTCCCCTGCAGCCCCCAGCCCTGGGAACAAGGGAATAACCCCTCTCCTGCTGGGCTCTCCGGGTGCTGACTCTGCTCCAGCCCCGGGGATGGAAAAGGTTCTCTGCAGCCAGGCTGGGATGCTGCACTTTGGGAGTTCAGGGTATTGAAATGTTTGGGAGAAAATTGGGATTTTGGGGTTTTTTTTCTCCTGGATGTTTCTAGGTTTGGGAGGAGATGTGGAAAGGCAAATAGAAACGGGATGTGACCAGGTTGTGGTCACATGAAGCACAAGGCACACATGAAACCCTGGCTTGGATGTTCCCTGAGGGAAGAGCAGGAATGGACCAGGTTTAACTGGGAATCCCTTTGGTTTGACTGGGAATCCCTTTGGTTTAACTGGGAATTCCTTTGGTTTTCCACCAGGGTCCTGCCCTGCTGATCCCACATGGACCAACACATGGATACTTCAGGAGATATTTCACTTGCCGTTTCTCTCCAAGATCCAACTTCAAGATTCACCTAAAAAGATTTTTAAACGTATATTTTTGGAGGGGTTAGGTTCTATTTAAATTAGATTTTGGGAAGGAATCCTTCCCTGTGAGGATGGCACAGATTCCCAGAGCAGCTGTGGCTGCCCCTGGATCCCTGGAAGTATCCAAGACGAGGTTGGACAGAGCTGGGAGCACCCTGGGATAGTGGAAAGTGTCCCTGCCCATGGATGTGGGTGAGCTTTAAGCTCCCTTCCAACACAAACCATTCCATGATTTTATGATTTAGTGGCACCCATTTCCCTTAACAACATGCAAGAAGACCCCCAATGCATCCATCCTGCTCTAACCCTTCCCAGAAGGATCAGAAGGAAGCTGGAATGATCTCAGGATGTGCAGAGTCAGGCCAGCCAGTTTCCAGCAGGTTCACACACAGAGGAAGGGAAAATAAAATAATAAAAAATATCAAAGTAAAAAGAAATATTCATGTTGCAGCTCTTGCTTCTGGAAATCCCCTGTTTGGCCCAGAGTGAGTCAGGGGAATCGCTGACCTTGGAATGATGATGGGAATGCTGTGTGACACAGAAGGAGAGCAGGGCAGCCTGGCTGCAGCCTGGAGCACTGGGATGAGCCAGGAGCTGATGAGCTCACAGCTCCAACCCTGCTGCAAATGCAGAGGGGGTGTGGGAAGACAGCTGTGCTGTATTCCAGCAGGAAGGTAAATAAATGCAGGGAAAACAGCTCCTCAGAGGCTGCACCTGCATGGAAGCAGCCCATCAAAGCCAGCATCACTGCAATGGGTAAGAAAAAGGTTGCCAGGATAGCTCAGCAGAGTATTCCCATTTTAATTCCCATTTTTCAGCAAGCTCATCCAATGCCTTGTGCCTCAAAGCAAACAGAGAAGGAAAATCCAGTTAAATGTGTTTTAGCCAGGAAAAGTTTCTCAGTAAAATGTCCTGGCAAAGCCAAGCTTATTTTCAGACCAAGCTGACCCACCCAAAGAGGTGTGGAAGTGTGTAATTAACTAATTAATTGATATCAGAGTTGCTGCCACCCTGGGAAGATGAGTAGGGAAGGAAGGTGGATTTTAGTCACTCTCAGGAGAGAAAGGTCAGAGCCTGGAATCTCATCCCACACTGGAAATCCAGTTATGGGAATGTGGGCTGGCCAGGCACACCTTTCTCCAGGTTTGCAATATTTGCCATGCACTGAGCTGCGGATGGCAGGTTACCCTTCCTTCCCCTCAGACTGAAAATTCCCCTCTCTTCCTGGAACAACAGAAAATTAGGAGGAAATTGCAATGATTTTTTTTCCCCTTAATTCATTTCTTTCATTGCTAAGGGGAAAATCCAAATGCTACATCCAAGTCAGACCTTGGGAAGTTTTATTATGGATTTTTTTGGTATATTATGGATTATTATGGATTTTTATGGAAGTTTTATCATGGTTTTATGGAGGGATCCTTGAAGCTATCACTGTCCCTTCTGATAACAGCAGTGCCCAAAGCATGAAGATGGAACATGAATTTTACTGGAAAATCCCCCTGATTTTTCACCATGCTGGAATAAGGCAGGGATGAGAGGGTTGGGATTGTTCAGCTTGGAAAAGAGAAGGCACTGAGGAGAGCTTGGAGCCCCTTCCAGTGCTTAAAGGGGCTCCAAAATTGCTGGAGAGGGACTTTGGAAAAAGACCTGGAGAGACAGGACAAGGGGGAATGGCTTCCCACTGGCACAGGGCAGGGCTGGGTGGGAAATTGAGGAGGAATGTGAATATTGGGAACTAGATCAGCTTTAAGATCTCTTCCAAACCACCCCATGATTCTGTGACTAAGGGAATGAAGCCAGACCCAGCTGAGGAGCTGATGTTTGAGATTTTTGACATTTCCCGCAGCAGGGTTTTTATTCACCTCCTGATTTCCCGGGAAAAGCAGAGGTGGGCTGCATACTTTGGACTGATAAGGGCAAAAAGGAGTCCCTACAGCCTGAGCCTGACCTCAGCAGTGGTGTCTCACTTCTACCTTCTCCTGGAGGATCTGTGCCTGTTGCAATTGCCCTCCTGGTGTTCTCTGCGCCTCCTCCGCTCCAACCCCGGCCTCCTTCCGAGCAGGAGCAGCAGATAAGTGCTTAATGAGTGAGCAGAGCACATAGTTTCCCTGCAAGAAGCATCTCCCTGGGTTCCTGCCAGATCCTGAGCCTCTCCCCCGTGCAGACCCCCCTGGCAGGCAGGAATTATCAGGGGATTGCAGAAACTTCCCACCCGACAGGAACCCGCAGCTTTTCAACTCCTAAACCAACATTTGGGGGGATTTTTTTAGGGGGGAAAAAAAGCCTGGCAGTCCCACTTGGGAGCTTTGGGACAGCCAGAAAAAAGGGATGCCTGGAGTTTAGGGAGCTGGGTTTGTTAATAGTTGGAGCAGAGGAAGGCTTGGCCTCCGTTCCTTAGGTCACAGTGACAGCAGAGGAAATCTGGCAGGGCCACGCTGAGGGATGGAGATTGCTCTCCAGGGTGACTCCACAAGGCAATAAAAAGAGAAGACAATAAGGAGAGAGATAATAAAAAACCCTCCAGCTTTTGATTTTCTCCCAGCAATGCCAGGCTTTTCAGGAAGGCCTAATGTTTGCCTACAGATTTACTGTCCCCCAGGCACAGGGGGCAAAGGGACACAGGTGACGTGACTTGGCAGCTCCAGCCGAGGATTTGCATCCAGCTGAGCAAAAATTGGTGGCTGCATAGAAATGGGGTCAGAATTATCTTTTCCCCTGAAGAGCCCTGAAAAAGGAGCAGGACCTTAAATCAGAATTATTCCTGCTGGAGGCAGATTTTGCTCTAACAAACATCAGTTTCTTCTGACAGGAATAGGAAAGGTCCTGGACAAACAATGTCACAACCTCAGGGCACGCAGTCACCAGGAGTCCTTGGGATGATAAAAGCTGAGGTTGGCTATTCCAGGGGTCAAGAGAAATTCCAGTTGTTCTCCTTGGCCTCCACCTCAGCAGACTCTCAGTCCTTGAGGCAGCCACCACCCAGAGCTCAGCTCAGTGCTACGAGCTCACCCTGAGCACACAAAGAGGGTAAAAAACCTAAATCCAAAATGATCACAGAGCCTTGAAGACCATCTCTCCTTGGAGGAGGGCTTGGCTGGTCCCATGAGGGATGAACCAGGGTGGTGGGATGTGATCCTCATCCATCCATGAACGCCCACCCAGACTGGGCACAGGTGAGGGAGGATGAGCAGGTGCAGCCAAACCTGGACACTGAATTCCTCTCACCTTCCCCAGCCCTGGCTCTCCAAACCTGGGTGCTGGACATTCCCAAGGGATGCTTCTGGAGGAGAACCCAGCCTGTGGCCCAAACCCTTTGCTGATGATGCTCCAAGGCCCCAAGCAATGGGAAGGGATGGGCTATAGAAAAAAGCAGAAAACATCTTCTGATCTTCTGTGGTGGGATCTGATCCTCATCCATCCATGAACGCCCACCCAGACTGAGCACAGGTGAGGGAGGATGAGCAGGGGCAGCCAAACCTGGACACTGAATTCCTCTCACCTTCCCCAGCCCTGGCTCTCCAAACCTGGGTGCTGGACATTCCCAAGGGATGCTTCTGGAGGAGAACCAAGCCTGTGGTCCAAACCCTTTGCTGATGATGCTCCAAGGACAGCAATGGGAAGGGGAATGGGATGTGGAAAAAACAAAAAACCTCTTCTGAGAGGAGATTGGGAGGTTCGTTTTCACACTTCATTTTCTCTTCTTTCTTTCACTTAGTACAGGAATGCCCAAGTAGATAAATGGAAAACATTGGGGTGTTTTCTTCCAGGGCAATTGAAATATTATGCTGATATTAAAGAATTATGGAATTCCATTAACAACACGAAAGGAGAAGGCTCAACTCATTTTTTTTAATTCTCCTCTAGATATAAATTGGTGAAACAAAGGTCTTCTCCTTTCTGAGAAGGATTTGATTGCAGCAAAGCCATTTCCTAAGGAAAGCTGCTCTGCCTGACTATCTCTCCTGGCTAAATTCCACTTTTTTTTTTTTTTTATTAGCCAGGCAGATCAGCTTTCCATTAGATTCCATGAGATTCCATTGGATTCCATCAGATTCCATTAGTCCCAGGGATCGTGGGATTACATTCCATGTTATTCCAATGGAATTATGGAATGGACTAATGGAATCCCAATCCACTAGATTCCATAAATCCCAGGGATCATGGAATTACATGGACAATGGCCAATGTCATGGCTGGTGGTGGAAACACAGCACATGGAGCACCCAAGATGTTCATTACTGAGTGCCCTGGGGGGAAACCCCTCCATGAGCTGAAAAATCAAACATTTATCCTCATTAAGGTGAGGATAATATAGAAATATTATATATAATAGAATAATATTATATAATATATATATTATAATATTATATAATATATAAAAATATATATAAATAATATATATTTTAATATATATATTTATATATAAATACATAAAAAACATTCTTAGTTTTATCCCCTTTTATTGAGTCTTTTGTGCTTTTAGTTGGTTTTTTTTCTTTTTTTTTTTGTCAGTGCTCTCCAACCACTGACTCCACCTCAAAAGCCAAAATCTTTCTCCACCTTGACCATGTTTTGGATGCCCCCAGTGAGGTGACTCCACGTCACTCACACACTTTATAAACGCTGCCAGAAATGCCTGGATATTGGAAAAATCCTAAAAAAAAACCCAGGCAAAACTAAAAATTCCATGCCTTTTAGCCATGGATGTGTGGAAAAACACATTAATCTTGCAGAACACGGCCAGCAGACAGGAGCCAAAAGGTTGCCACCGGGGTGTGGTGAAGGGGAGACATTTCCATGCTATTGCTCAGCAGGTCACAGCAACAGGATGCTGATAACATCCTGCAAACTTCCTCCCTCAGCTGGCCTGGAAAAAAAAATAAAATCCTGAAAATGAAGGCCCTGAGGCACATCATGAGCAGCCAACCATTCACAAATCCAACTTCTGGGAATGGAGTGTGCCAGGGCAGGCTGGGGATGGGGAGAGTTGCACGGGTTGTAAAGGGGACAAGTGGGAAGGGAGGAAAATAAAGAAAAAAAAACGGGGGGGAAGGGGGAAAAAAGGGGGGAAAAGGGAAAAAAAGGGGGGAAAAAAGGGAAAATTAGGCATAGCTCCATGGCCAGCAGGACTTTGGGGTGATGGTTCAGGGATCACAGTGCTGGCACAGCCGTTCCTTTTCTTGTTCCAGATGGATTTGACACGGAAAAGAGGTTTTTTAATAGCTGGGTTTCCACTTTTCGCCATCCTTAAGAGCTCAGAGATGTTCAGAGTTATCCTCTCAGCCACACAGAGATGAATCCAGAGCAAGGCAAAGCAACAGGAGAGGATTTCTCCCTCAAAAGGCAGGAGATTCCACCACATCCAACACCTTTAAAATCCATGAAATGAATTCAATTCAAGCTTTGACAGAGATGAGCAGGATTTCTGCAGTGCACTCAGGCTCGTGGCAGGGGGCAGCAAGAAGAAAATTGTCTGCCCACAGCACTGAGGGATTTCTTTTCCCCTTTTGCAAAGGAAAACACAAAGAGAGGCTCAGAAAGAGAAGCGAAACCTGCCTGCAAAGGAAAATGGCTGAGAATAAAAATCTAAAAAAATATATATAAATCTAAATATATCTTGGTTTGAGCAAAATAATTTCCTCCAACAAGGTCACTGAATTCCAACTCACTCCAGTCATGACACTTGGTTCTCAGGGAGGATGGGACAAGGAGCCCTGTGAGATGCCAGGGGCACTCCCAGAGCCCAGGGAAGGGAATTTTGTCTCTGAACAAGACCCAGACCCTGCACAAGCCATTTCCAACCATTTCTTCTCTGTTTTTAACTCTCACCCTGCCAGAAAGGGAGAGGTTCTTCAGGAGGATGAGGGACAGCACTGGTGAGGGGATTTCTTCTGCTCTGAGCAGCATCACCAGTGCTGGGCCAGCTTCAACCACAAACCTGAGCTGTGGGGACACCAAACATGCCACAAACACAAGGAAAATGCAGTCAACACCTTCATTTCCTCAATTCGTTTGAAGTGGATGAAAATTGTGGAATTACAGAAGGTTTTGGATTGGAGGGGACCTTAAACTCATCCAGTCCATCCCCTGCCATGGCAGGGACACCTTCCACTGTCCCAGGGTGCTCCCAGCCCTGTCCAGCCTGGCCTGGGACACTCCCAGGGATCCAGGGACAGCCACAGCTGCTCTGGGAATTCCATCCCAGCCCAGGAATTCCTCTCCAACATCCCATTAAACTCCCTCCGAAGCCATTCCCACTCTTGCACAGCAGCTCACAGCCCCATCCCCTCCCTAAAGCACCAACTCTGGGTCTGTGCCGCTGAACTCCCAGCCCCATGGAATGTGATTGCTCCCAAAAAGGGGGGACCAGCTGGGGACAGCGTCCCCGTGCTTATCTCCCGTCCCCAATTAACACCTTTGAGCGGCCGCCAGCCGCGGGGTGCGGAGGCAGCTTCGCTCTCGAGCGCGTTCCTCGCAGCAGAGGGAGCCCGGGCTGCCACCCCTGCCCTCCTTTATCTGCCCCCGGAGCTTTCCTGTTTACATTTCCCATCAGAGCCCTGTAATTAACGCGCTGACAGGGCTGGCTGCTTGGGAATGGTGCTGGATGCCCCTGGGGATGAGCAGCGTCCCCCACACCTGGAGATGCCAGCAGGGATTTGGGGTGATATCCCCCCTAAAAGGCTGATCATGAATTTGCCTGCTCCTTCCCAGGAGCAGCCCAAAATGCACCCAGAGGGATCTGCCTTAGGATGGATGCAAGATTTATGATTCCTAATTTATTTTCCTAAATTAGGAAATTTCCAAAATAACAATTCCAAAATTATTATTTTGTAATTTATTATTGCTAATAAATAATCTGCAAACAAAAATATTTCCTGTGCTGTTTTGGCAGTTTTGGCTGCACATCCCAAAACTCTAGCTCCAGGCAGCCTTGGCACAAGGAAAACAGCCTAAGACTGTTTTGTGGGCACTGTAAAACCTGGCACAGGGAGACTCCCTGATCCTTAAAAGGGATCCTTGAATCCCTCAGGAGCTGCACTTAATGCCAAGCACGCAAGTATTTGCACTCCTGTATGGCACAGCACTGCTTTTCCCAGAAAATGCTCAAATTCTTCCTATTTCCCCTCATTTCCCCCCATTTTACCCTGCAGCAAATAGAAAAGTTCAAGCACTCGGACCCAGCTGCTGGTGTCTGTCCAGTCCCAGGGCCGGGAAGGGAGGATGGAGAAGTATTAAAACTCAAATACTGCTTTTTACACATTTTCTTCCATTCTTGTTTCCCAAATTTCCAACAAAAAAAAACCACAACGATGCCCAGATCTCCATCTAGGAGTGGATCAGGCTCCAAACCCACCAGGCATTTTCTTGGAGAGATGAAGAAAGAAAACCCTGCCCAGATTTTGCCATCAGGAGATGACCCCCATGGCTCAAATTTTGGATGCTCAAATTCTCCCTATTTCCCCTCATTTCCCTCATTTTTCCCTGGAGCAAATAGAAAAGTTCAAGCACTCGGACCCAGCTGCTGGTGTCTGTCCAGTCCCAGGGCAGGGAAGGGAGGATGGAGAAGTATTAAAACTCAAATACTGCTTTTTACACATTTTCTTCCATTCCTGTTTCCCAAATATCCAACAAAAAAACCACAACAATGCCCAGATCTCCATCTAGGAGTGGATCAGGCTCCAAACCCACCAGGAAATTTCTTGGAGAGATGAAGAAAGAAAAACCTGCCCAGATTTTGCCATCAGGAGACGACTCTCATGGCTCAAATTTTGGATGCTCAAATTCTCCCTATTTCCCCCCATTTTTCCCTGCAGAAAATAGAAAAGTTCAAGCACTCGGACCCAGCTGCTGGTGTCTGTCCAGTCCCGGGCAGGGAAGGGAGGATGGAGAAGTATTAAAACTCAAATACTGCTTTTTACACATTTTCTTCCATTCCTGTTTCCCAAATTTCCAACAAAAAAAAACCACAACGATGCCCAGATCTCCATCTAGGAGTGGATCAGGCTCCAAACCCACCAGGCATTTTCTTGGAGAGATGAAGAAAGAAAAACCTGCCCAGATTTTGCCATCAGGAGAAGACACCCATGGCTCAAATTTTGGATGCTCAAATTTTCCCTATTATTCCCCATTTTTCCCTGCAGCAAATAGAAAAGTTCAAGCACTCAGACACAGATGCTGGTGTCTGTCCAGTCCCAGGGAGGGGAAGGAAAGAAGGACAAGTATTAAAAACTCAAATACTGCTTTTTGCACATTTTCTTCCATTCTTATTTCCCAAACTACCCCTAATTTCCAACGATGGAGAGGTATTAAAAACTCAAATACTGCTTTTGCACATTTTCTTCCATTCTTATTTCCCAAACTCTCCCTGATTTCCAACAAAACAGGCCACAGTTCTCGATCTAGGAGCGGGTCAGGCTCCAAACCCACCAGGCATTTTCCTGGAGAGAAGAAGAAAGAAAACCCTGCCCAGATTTTGCCATGAGGAGCAGAACCCCCCTGGCTCCATCCCGGCAGTTTAGATCCCAAACCCACCCAGTGCCATTCCCGGCGACGCCAGCGGGGGGAAAGCAGAGCCATAAACCCCATCCCTGCCCTGAGCCGCTGCAGATCCCTATCACAATCAAAGCCTGCAGCTGCTGGATGTGTGGCAAGGAGCCTTTGGTGTTATATGGCACCCAGGGCAGCTGTGGGTGTCGCCTTTGCAGGGCTCAGGAATGCCGGGGGGGTTTTAGGGAGATGCTGTGCCTGCCCCCATCCACACCTCGGCAGCAGGGTGAGAGGTGCCACATGAAAGAGCAGGGTAAGGGCAGATATGGATCTTCCAGGAGGGAAATTTGGCAGGAGGGAGAAGTAAAACGAGGAGGGAAAGAGGGAGAAAAAAGGGAAAAAAAAAAAAGCTTTGAAGTCGAAGCCATGGTTGGTCCCAGCTGGAGGTTGGGGACATGAGAAGGGAAGGGTGGGTTGGGAAGGGAAAAGGGAAAGGCAGCCCTGGGATGGGGGTGGGTTGTTGTTAACACCTTCTTGAGGTGCACACACAGACATCACATCAGGCCCAGCAGAGACAGAGGTGCCAGTGCTGGTGACTTCCAAGGAAATGTCCTTAAGGAAAATCCATTTGGCTCCAGTGCCTGGGAGCTCTTGTGCTTAACTGATAACCCCAAAGCATCAATATTCAGCTTTATTAATATATGGCAGAAGTGCAGCAGAAATAAGCTCAAACCTGGAGGGAGGGGTAGAACATTTTAAGCTTCAAAATCCAGAAAACAGCAAAACTGCCCTCTGGGCTTGCCCCACGATATTGACATTTTTATTACCTGAGATTGCAGCCACGCTCCTGCACTGTCACTGCCCTGTGCTTCCCTGCAGTCCCCATTTTCCCAGCACATTCAGCTCATTTCTTTTTTGCCCTCCATGCAGTAAATCCTGCTCATCCTCCGAGTGTGACCAGCCCCTGCTGCCATTCCCACATTTCTTGGCTGATGCTCACCTGGGGTTCCTTTCCAGCTGCCATAAACCTGAGAAGAACCTTTTCCTTTAGAAATCCTGGCAGCTGCCTGGCCAGAAGGGTTTGGAATTGGCTCCTCTCCCTGCTCCTGCTCCCATGTGTTCCCCAGCTGCAAGTTCTGCCTCCAGCAGCCCTGACCCTGAGCTGGATCCCCCCTGGGCTCGCTGGGGCTGTGGGAATTCACCTTTCTGCAAGGATGAGTGAGGGAATTGTTGTTCTTGTTTTGTCCTTTCCCTCCAGCAAACCTCGCTGCCAGCTCTGCAGCAGCCTGAGCTCCTCTGGCTGGAAAAACCCTGCTCCTTGCTGCTGGGTTGAGGAGGATATATAAATATAAATTAATAAAAAGAAGTATTAATTTATTTAATTCAATATTAATTAAATATTTAGTATTACTTTATATATTACTTTATTATTAATACAAATTTATATTAATTTATATTACAAATAATTTTATATATTATACATAACATATTTTATACATATAATATTCATTTATATAATATATGTATAATATATATGATAATTTTTATATATGTATAATTTATCATATATAATTTTATGTATAAAATCATTATTCTTTAATATTAATTTATTATTAATATAGATTTATATTAATTGTATTATAAATTATTTATATTATATTGATTATATATTTTATATATTATATATATTTATATAACATATGTATAATATATAATATTTTATATATATTATATATACAATTTATATCATTTATATTATATCATTTTATATATTTTTATTATTTATATTAATTTATTGTTAATATAGATTTATATTAATTTGTATTATCAATACTTTATATATCATATATTATATATTTTATATATATTACATATATTTATATATGTATAATATATAATAATTTTATCTGTTATATGTATAATTTATATAATTTTATATATTAATTTGTTATTAATTTATATAATAATTTATATATTAATTTATATATTCATTAAATAAAAATTATTTTTTCCTCCACCCACCCGGTTAAGAACCCTGAGGTCAGGCTGAGGGTGCTGGCAGCTCGCTGCTCTGTTTGATTCCAGCCCCATTCCTTTTACACATCCCCCTGCAGGAGCTGATTTAGGATGGCATCCAAAGCCTTCGGCTGTGCCAGGAGCAGCGGCTCGGCTGTGCCAGAGGAGAGGGGAGGAGCAGGAGAGGGGCACCCTCAGGTGCTGCCCTGCCCCTGCTCCGGAGGGTGCAGAGCATCCCTTGGTGTGCCAGCTCCGATTGCCCTGGGTGCAGAGCATCCTTGGTGTGCCAGCTCCGATTGCCCTGGGTGCAGAGCATCCCTTGGTGTGCCAGCTCCCACTGCCCTGGGTGCAGAGCATCCCTTGGTGTGCCAGCTCTGATTGCCCTGGGTGCAGAGCATCCCTTGGTGTGCCAGCTCTGAATGCCCTGGGTGCAGAGCATCCCTTGGTGTGCCAGCTCTTATTTCCCTGGCTGCAGAGCATCCCTTGGTGTCCCAGATCCAGTTGCCCTGGGTGCAGAGCATCCCTTGGTGTGCCAGCTCTGATTGCCCTGGGTGCAGAGCATCCCTTGGTGTGCCAGCTCTGATTGCCCTGGGTGCAGAGCATCCCTTGGTGTGCCAGCTCTGAATGCCCTGGGTGCAGAGCATCCCTTGGTGTGCCAGCTCCCACTGCCCTGGGTGCAGAGCATCCCTTGGTGTGCCAGCTCCGACTGCCCTGGGTGCAGAGCATCCCTTGGTGTGCCAGCTCCCACTGCCCTGGGTGCAGAGCATCCCTTGGTGTGCCAGTTCTGATTGCCCTGGGTGCAGAGCATCCCTTGGTGTGCCAGCTCTTATTTCCCTGGCTGCAGAGCATCCCTTGGTGTCCCAGATCCAGTTGCCCTGGGTGCAGAGCATCCCTTGGTGTGCCAGCTCCCACTGCCCCTGGGTGCAGAGCATCCCTTGGTGTGCCAGCTCCGACTGCCCTGGGTGCAGAGCATCCCTTGGTGTGCCAGCTCTGATTGCCCTGCTCTGGTTGCTAAGGGCAGCCCGGAGGAGCTGAGCTGCTGGCGAGCCCCCGAGCATGTGGGGAAATTATCCAGCTCGTTTGATGAAATCCTACCTGGCTGGAGAAGGGAAAATCCGGCAGCACAACAAATCCTGCCTGGGGGCTCTGGGATTAGATGAAAAACACGGCAGCCACTTGATGCAAAGAGCCAGCTCAGGATGAATTCAGGCTGCTGGTTCAGAGCTGCCCGCTCCTCTGCTGCTGGCAGAGCTGGGATGGACCGGGAATGGTCGCTGTCATCCACCCTCCTGCCCTTGGATCAGGAATTGTCACTGTCATCCCACCCTTCTGCCCCTGCATCAGGAATTGTCACTGTCATCCCACCCTCCTGCCCCCTGGATCAAGAATTGTATTCCACCCTCCTACCCCCTGGATGGGGAATTGTCACTGTCATCCCTCCCTCCTGCCCCTGGATGGGGAATTGTCACTGTCATCCCTCCTCCTGCCCCTGGATGGGGAATTGTGACTGTCATCCCACCCTCCTGCCTCCAACCCCTCCATTGTCCCAGGTAGTACCGCCGGGTGAAATGGTTCTGCTTCACTGAGCACTGGGTGTGTGAGAAGGGGAATGAGGGGATCCTCAAGGACCTCTCCAGCCCAACCAGCCCAGGGTTCTGCAGGCACAGCGCTCAGAGCTGGGTCGGATCCAGGACTCGCAGCTGAGGCTCGCCCCGAGCAGCTGAGTGTGTGCGGGGCAGCACCACAGACATCCACAGCACCCAAAATGTGCACGGTTCATTCAAACCAGCATCCAAAACATGAGCAGCACCCTGGGAATGTGATGGACAGCATCCAAAATGTGCACAGCACCCTTGGAACGTGATGGAGAGCACACAAAATGTGCACAGCACCCTCGGAACGTGATGGAGAGCACCCAAAATGCGCCCAGCACCCCTGGAACGCCCTGCAAAGCCCGCAGGCTCTCCCAGCCCTCTCAGCATCCCCGGCAGCTCCGCAGCCCGGCCCGGCTGCCGGCGGCTCCGGCTCTCACTAGAGGGAGGCAGAGCCAAGAGAAGGCTCAGGAGGAGCTCTGCGGGCAGCCCGAGCATCCTCAGCCGCCTGGAGAGGGACCCGAGGCAGCCTCCGAGGATGGGCTGAGCTCCTGCTCCTGCCCGAGGCATTTCCGGGTGCTGAAGCCCCCCGGGATCGGAGCTGGGCTTGTCTGGCTCTGTTTGGGCACCTGGGGTTCCCCTGTGCCCCTAAATCTCCCTCAAACCCCTCATGCCTCACATCCTAGAAGCCTGGAAATTACCAGAAACACTCACCCAGGGATGCTGGTGCGCACCCTCAGCCAGGATGAAAATCAGAACATTGAGGGGTATCACCATTACATTTTCTGGAAAAATCCCTTTGCCCAGGATTCTTCTCCTGGGAAGCTGAGAAGCCTCAGGGAAACAGGAAAACAATAATTATCTGATTTGCTTCTCCCGTGTTTTGCTGCTTTGGAATGTGTTTGGACATTGTTTATCAAGTGGTCATTGTTTTATTGGTTTAATGTGAATTGGTTTTAGTTATTGGACAATCAGAGTCAGGCTGTGTCAGGGCTCTGGAAAGAGTCACGAGTTTTTCATTATCATCTTTAAGCTTTCTGTCTGTATCCTTCCTGTATTCTTTAATATAGTTTAGTATAGTATTCTTTAATATAATATAGATCATAAAATAATATATTAGCCTTATAAAATAATAAATTAGCTTTGTAAGGACACAGAGGCAGATTTATCATTCCTCCCTTTGACAGGGGTCTCAGAAAATACCACAGAGGAGTTTAACTCAATTCCTTCCCCATTGAGTTTGATTTGGGATGTGCAGAGCCCCAGGTTGGAATGAACCCAGGTTTGGCAGAGCCCTGGCTCCATCTGATCTCATCTCCTTCCATCCCTGAAGGGCAGAGAAAAATTCCTGGGAATCAGTGCCATGGGGATTAAAGCAGGAATTCAAGTGCTTTGGGACCCAGGTCATTGCTCACAGGTGCTTTAGAGCAATGCTTTATTTCCCCTAATTTTTATATTTCATTTTTTTATTATATTTATCTTTAATTTATATTTATACATATAATTATATTTATACTTATATTTATATTCATATATAAATATATTTCTATATCTATATATAAATAATATATAAATATTATATATAGTATTTAATAAATATTTAATAAATATTAATTAATAAATATTTACTATTAAATATTTAATATTAAATATTTAATATATCTAACATTTCATATAATATTTCATAAATATAATATATTTATATAAAAATATTTTTATACTTTTATATTATGATTTTTACATTTTTATTTCTAGATTTCTATTTTGTATAATACATATTTATATTTTTATATATTCGTATTTATTTTATATTTTATTTATATTTTAATATTACCCCTTTTACTTCCCCTAAATTTATTACAAAATTATGAATCTGTTACACCCAGATAGTAAATTTGCTAATTGGAAGCCAGAGCAAGTAGGAATAGAGGAATAGGAGTGATAAATCCATTTTCCTATAGCACCAGGACTTACTGAAGAAAAAATAGCTATGGAGCTGCTGGGAAGAGGCTTTTTAAAGAAGGCAAAATGGGTAGAAATCAGAAAATTGAGGAGTTTACCTCAATTCCTTCTCTGAATGGGTTTGATTTGGGATGGGTTTTAGCTGGGACATTAAAGTTTGAAAAGCTTTATAAAGAGTTTTATTCACAGATACACAGGTATTGTGTTGAGGCATAAAATATATATGGATGGAGATACAAAATCCAAAAATAAAATATAAATGTGACCATTCTCTCCAGGTTTTCAGGAACAAGGAGCAATTTTAAAAACCCAATATCATTTCTATGTTAAATAATCAGAAACTTATTTGCCAGACTGGGCAACTTGTCACACATTTAATGATTAGATGATACTCAGAGGGATAAAGAATAAAAAGCTACAGAGACTTGAGGCAAAAGCCCTTTTTTAAGCAAAATCCTGAATGTTTCTGAAGAAAAGCAGATATTTAAAAATCAATAGGAGTAGATGGTTCCACTTCCCTCTCGCCTTAGGGAAAGGAAGAGCCCAGGGAAGGAATAAGTTAAATTTTTAAGGAAAGTCTGACAAAAAGGTTCGATTTTGAAACCCCAGCGTGCCTTCTCTAGGCTGATTTAGGGGAAAAAAGCAGAATTTCTGCTTTCTCATTAGACTCAGGGAGACGTTTGTGCTGCCAGGGCTGCACCTCCTCCAGCTGAGGACTGGCGCAGAATCCCTCCCAGAGCAGCTCCATGGGAATGCACCTTTGGAGTCCCTCTAACCCAACATCCCTGCAATTAACAGCGACATTTCCAACCACTTCAGGCTGCTCAAAGCCCTGCACAACCTGGCCTTGAAGGGTTTTAGGGATGGAGCAGCCACCAGCACTCTGTGCAATAAACACCAGGAGTTCTCCACCTTTTGGAATAATTTTCCTCCTTTTACCCAATTATTGTTTGCAGAAAGTGCCTGGTGCCACCAATATTCTGGATATTTCCAGCACAGCTTTTACCTTCCCCAGTGCTGCTCTGCCTTTCAGCACACAGAATTTACAGTTATAACACCAAAAAAAAGGTGATTTTACCCCAACTAAACCCAGCCCAAAAGGGGTGCACAGTCAGATTTTGTCCAACCCACACAGGCTGTGTTTGTCCCCAGCTCAGCAGAGCATCCCACAGAAAAGAGGAAATGGTTTGGAGGCTGCAAATCTTCTTTTTTTTGTTGTTGTTGTTGGTTTTTTTTTTCTTTTTTTTGCAGATGAACCGAGTGTAAATGAAATGCTGACCAACAGGGAAGGGAGTTTGCACTGGGAGAAAGTTTAGCAGTGGTCAAGCAGTTCCCACGGGTGATTCTGTGCAGGAGGGGGATCAGCTGTGCTGCAGGGCACGAGGTTTAGTGCAGGAAATGCTGCAGGGCTGCCTTGGGGTGCCCAAAGAGCTTCAGAGCTCTGGGATTTAGTGCTGGAATAACCAGAATTGGGATTTCCCCTTGGAAAGCAGCAGGTGATTCCTGCAAGCAGGCAGCTGAGCAGAGGTTTGAGGTTAAACCTTGTGCCTTGACAGCAGGATTGAGAAAATAATTTGGTTTTAATCCAGAGCCTTGCCTGAATTGCAGCTCAGATCAGGGGGTTTGGAGTGAATTTTTTGGCTCTGGACACCCAACATCAGCCCCCACAGAGCACCTGGGTCATCCTGGATTTCCAGCCCTGCTCATGTGGGCCAGGTTTGCTTTGGTGAGGAGGAGGACACTGAGAGGCAGCACCCCAGGGGTGCTGTCCAGGGCTGATCCCATTCCCTGTGGGATGGAGAAGGGAAGGGAGCTCATCCCAACACTCCCATCATCAGCTGCCCAACCATTTATCTATTTATCAGCTCACACAGACACTATCTTTGCTTTTCCAAGCAGAAAACCCCAAGGAGGGGAGGAGACGCAGAGCAGAGGGGACATCCCCATCCTCACAACTTCTGTGGTTTTATGACAAGGAAACCTTGGAGATTTGAGGACAATTCCCCAGGTCCCTGCTGGGACCTTCTCTGAGGATGGGCCCTGCCAGCAATCCCCTCCCCAGCTTGCCCTAGAGCAGCCCCCACTCCCCCAGAAAGGATTTCTGGGCTCCATTTATCCCCCTCCAGCTCCAGGATCAGGGAATTATGCTCCATTGCAACTCTTAAAGAAAATCTGCCAGCAGCCATGAACTCTGACAAGGCTCCCCGTGGGCTCAGGAACAGCCTCCTCCAAGAATTTCCAAGGGATGCAGAGCACATTTCAAACGAATCCAGGGAATTTGCTGCCCTACCAGCTGCTGGAAGCCCAAAAGGAACAAGCAGCTGGCCTCAGCAAACACCTCCAGCCCTTGCAGGTTACAGCCTCACATCAGCTGCTCCAAGCACTGAAGCATCAGGGAAAAAAAATAAATAATCGTGCTGCAGCAAGAGCATTTCCTGTCCTCTGCTCCTAATTAGCCTCATTAACCACAGCAAGGTGCACTGTGCTGAATTTAAAGGGTTTGTGGTTTAAATAGTGTGTGGGAGAGGTGTCTGTATAGAGGTGAGCATTGTTTGCTGAGTAAGTGATGGAAATTGGATTTATTAAAGCTGTTTTTAGGAGCAGGGTTAGTGCTGTTGTAGGAACATGGAATAATTCTACTAATTGACTATGGTTTCTAGAGATAAAAATACAAATAGAAATACAAAATATAAATATATAAAAATACAATGGAAATACAATATATATAAAAATATAATAGAAATACAAAATATACCTTTCAAAAAAATCCCTAGGAGAGCCAGAGCAGAGAGTTGTGTTTGCTGAGGTGACTCTGCTGTTTTCATTTCAGACAGAAAATTTCTGAGGACCAAAAATGAGCCCAAACATGAGAGGGACCAGCAGGAAAACCATCAAAGCTCAAGTCCCCTGCTGTCTGAGGTGTCTCTGTGGCAAAAACTGCAGCAGATTTAGAAATAATGATTTCTAAATTATGATATCTAATTATTTCTAAATCATATCTAAATATGATTTCTAAATTCTAGAAGTATACAGATTATGTTTGGTATTACCAGAGACAAGGAATAAGGTCAGGGGGGAAAGGAGGTGGATTTTAACCTCCAGATGTTCCTCTCAACCTAAAATTCTGTGGATTTTATGAAAGGGAGCCTTGGAGATGTGAGCTGAGCTAATTCCTCCATCCCTGAGGATGGGGTCTGCCAGCCCCTGTCAGGATGTGGCCCAGGGGTATCAGCAAGGTTTCCTCAGAGCTGCAGATCTTCCCTGCAGCAAAAAAAATTAAAAAATAAAAAAATAAAAAAATCAGTTTTGTGTCCCTCCAAGGCAGCCAAATCCCCATGGTTGCCAAAGAAGTGCCCGCGGGTTTCAGGGTCCCCGATGGAGGGAAAAGCCACGGCTTTTCTGCGCTGGGAAAAGCGATTTTGGGGCGTTTTCAAGGCAGAGGCAGCTCGGTGCGAGCAGCCACTGGGTGGCAATCGCCATCCGGCGCCGCGAGCATCCCTCCCTTCACCCCGCATGCAATATGGGAACATTGGCAGCGAGGACTTGCAAAGATAGCCTCAGCTAAGCAAATGCAGGAACAGGGGTTCAACCAAGCTGTCATGTAGTTAAAGCGCTTTTTTTTTAATATAATTATGTCTTTTTATTTTTTTTTCCAATGTTCATTTGCCTGTTGTTGTTTACCCCGCTGCATCTTGCTGGGTTTTATGGGCTGTCTGCAGGGGCTGTGAGGTGGCACAGTGTCGCAGAGCTGTGGAATTGGGTTGGAAGGGGCTCTAAACCCCATCAGTCCCAACTCTGTGCTATAGGCAGGGACATTCCCACCAGACCACGCTGCTCTGAGCCCCATCCATAGCCATCTTCATCCTGTGCTCCTTGTCATTTGAATAAAACTCCTGATTTGCTCTCCCTGGCTGTTTTGGGCAGGGTTGGCTGCATCCTGGGGCACTTGGCAGCATCTTGGGGCACTCAGGCTAAAGTCAGGAGGCTGCTCTGAAACGCAGCCAAGGCTTTTGTGCAATTCCTCCTCGCTCTCTGCAGGCTGGTTTGGGGTTAGGGCTGGAGGACTGGGAAGGAAATCTGTGGTCTGGGAGTCTGGAGCCTGCTTGGGCTGGGAGCTGGGCTGGATTCTCTGAGCTGCTGCAGCCCTGGGTCAATCCCTGCGTGTCCCTGGCCTCTGCTCACAGTCAGGGCAGCAGGACATCAGCACAGTCCTGGCCCAGGGAGGAATTCTGAGCACAAGGGAATAGCTGAAACACCCAGGGAGCTTCAGCTGGGCTTCCAGCAAGTTTTGTCACTTATCCTGCAGTGCAGCCAGTTTAGCCTCAAACCCTGGTGGGTTTGCCTAACTCAGCAAGAGGCAAGACACCACACAGGCCATGCCTTGGGCTGGCTCTGCCCAGGTCTCCACTGCAGCTTCCAGAGCTGCTTTGCCATCTGTGTTCCCCTGAACCACACTGACAACAGACCTGCAACCACCACCTTCATTCCTGAACCACAGTGACAACAAACCTTCAACCACCTTCATCCCTGAACCACACTGAAAACAAATCTTCACCACCACCTGCATCCCTGAACCACACTGACAGCAAACCTTCACCAACCACCTTCATCCCTGAGTCACACTGACAACAAACCTTCCCTGAACCACATTGACAAAAAACCCTCAACCACCACATCCTTGAACCACAGAGACAACAAAACCTTCAAACCTCAACCACATCGACGACAAACTTCACCACCACCTTCATCCCTGAACCACACCAACAAAAAACCTTCATCACCTTCATCCCTGAGCACACTGATGACAAACTTTCACCATCACCTTCATCCTGAACCACAGTTGTCTCAGACATCTTTTATGAAAAATCCTTTCCTTAGGATTTTCCTCCTGAGAAGCTGGGAGCCCTCAGGAACAAAATGCAAACATTGATTATCTGCTGCTGCGGAATGCAACAGGTGCATCTGTGATGGTCTCATGTGGTTGTTTCTAATTAATGGCCAATCACAGTGAGCTGGGCACAGACAGAGTCACAACCCTTTGTTATAATTTTTTCTTTTTCTATTCTAGCCAAGCCTTCTGATGAAATCCTTTCTTCTATTCTTTTAGTATAGTTTTAATATAATATATATCACAAAATAAAAAATCAAACCTTCTGAAACATGGAGTCAGATCCTCATCTCTTCCCTCATCCTCAGACCCCTGTGAACACTGTCATACACAGTGACAACAAACCTTCACCACCTTCATCCCTGAACCACATCGATGACAAATGTTCATCCCTGAACCACATTGACAATAAACCACAACCACCCACCTTCATCCCTGAACCACACCAACGACAACCTTCACCACCACCTTCCTCTATCCCTGCCTCACAGAGACACCTCAACCAGACCTGGGATTGTGCAGCCAAGGCTGGGTTTGGAGAGCCCCAAGATGTTGGGCTTGGATGGCCATGGAGAACACCCCAGAGCAGACATCAGAGCCACCTCTTCCCCCTGTCCCCAAACCACTGCCCAGGGGGAAGGAGGCGATGGGGCAGCATCACTGGGGTGATGGCAGTGAGTAAGAGGCTGTGGTTCCCTCTGGGTTTGTGGGGCCAAGCACCATGGCTGCGATGCTGCTGCGATAGGTCCTGGGAGCCACCACTGCGGTCAGCACTGCAGAAATAACACAGTGGAGCAGGCAGAGAAAGTGCAGTGGGTGCTGGAGTGAGGAGAACCAAGGAACTGCTGCCACAGGACAGCTCAAGGTACCTGGGGCTGGGGCAGGGGCAGGGGAAGGGGCATGGGTGGGACAGGGAGGGGTGGGGTGGTGGTGCTTGGAGCACTCCAGGGTTGCTGAAGTTTATCTGAAATGGGGAAAAGGGGAGGCTGGATGGAAGGGTGGATATGAGGAGGAATGGGAAGGAAAGTTGAAGAAAGGGATGAACAGAGCAAGGTGAGACTTGTGTGCAGTCACCTGCAAGGTGCATCTCTGTGGGCTTGGATGGACTTGCCAAAGGAGGCAGCAATGGACTCAATGCTGCCTGGAGCATCCAGTGAGGGGCACCAAGAGCCCACTCCAATTTAGGGAAGGAACCACAGGCTGCCAGCCTCACTCCTGGAGGTGGTCAAAGCAAACCTCCTCCAGCATGGCAGCCAGGCTGCCTCATTCCTCAGGCTCTGCTGGCCACAGGTGGCCCCACTGCCACCCTGAGCACACAAGCAAAGCATGTGTTTGTCATCACCTTCAGTGACAAGAGCCCGTTTCCAACTCCAAGAACACCATTAACCATAAACCCGTCTTGTTCTTATTGGATGAAGGCACCAAGTGAAGGATTGCATGGGTGTGGCATTCCCAGAAGGGGTGAGGCAAAACATCTCCTCTCCTCTGTGCTCGTGGACACAAATGCCCTAAATCAGCTGTCACATTTCTCATGCTTAGTGTTAAGAGAAAAATATCTCCATGGCTTACAAGAACTTTGCTGGTGACCAACATCTGCTCCCAAAGAATGGCTGCCAAAGTTGTCCAGGAAAACCCTCCAAGCCTTTTTTATCATAATTACTCAGTGTTGTAAATCAGTGCTAGTGGCACTTCTGAGGAGAATGTCTCGAGGGATTAAAGCCCTGCTTTTAAATCATGGAGATGATCTAACAAGGGTTAGGTGGAAGACATGTTCAGGCACGAAGGGACTTTGTCCTGCTGGATTTTCAGACATGGATCTGCAGAATCCACTCAGCCACAACAAACTGTTGCTCAAGCTCTCCTAACCTAGAAGATGACAGAGGTTGATTGCAGATCTGGTTTCTGGCCCACTGGGCCTCCAGTTGTTCCATCTCCAGATGTTACCTCAGGCACATCAACTGCTCATGGCTGCAGAGATGGCTTCACAGGAGATGGGTACAATTGTTTTTCTCAGCCAACCTGACCAGCCAGGTCCTTCCTGTTAACCTCCAAGAGCTGCTATCTTGGTTGCATCAGCTGGTTGTGTCTGCAGAGAGGTTTCATGGGAAGCAGGAGCTCTGTGTGGCTGTGCCCATGTGGAAGTGAGGGCCCTCCTGCAGTTTCATGCAGGTGGAACCAAGAGCAACGGGAGGCACCAGCACCGAAAGTCCTGTCTTGGTTTCAATGGTGAACCACATGGTTTTGTTGTATGTTTTTATTCTCAGGCCCAAAAATTACTCCCATCTGGTTATTTCCCCCGAAACCATCGCGAACCGGCGCTCAGCCAATCGGAGCGGGGCTCCTCGCCCAAAATTCCGTTCTTCCCTTTTATGGTCACGATCTGGCCTCTCAAAGATAAAAAAAGGTAGGCACGGACCACGCCAAGATGCGGGCGGTTGGTTCCACATGACAGGTTGTCCCATGACCCGCTCCTGTTGGGCCACACAGGGCCAGAAAAGAGGAAAGAACCCAGCGGGCAGAAGGTGAGAATAACAGTTTTGGGCTCAAAAAACAGAGTGCCAACAGACATCTGAGGTGGTGAGACACAGAGAGCTCTGACCCAGCGGGCAGAAGGTGAGAATAACAGTTTTGGCCTCAAAAAAACAGAGTGCCAACAGACATCTGAGGTGGTGAGACACAGAGAGCTCTAGGGGTGAGGTGTCAGCCCCGTCAACCAGCCCTGCTAATGACCACACTAACTGGGGCCTGGAAACAGAACTGGGGCACCATGACTGGGTGTGGTTTTGGGGACACTTTCAAGGCTTGGCCAAGAGTTGGGTACATGTTGCTCTTGTTGTCCAACTGGTATGGGAGGAGAAATCTAATGGACACAGCTTGATCCAATGAGGAAAGGGTTTTCCTCCTCCCAGCATGACCATGGGAACTGGCAGACATTGATTTCTGTTCATGTGTTCACACTTTGATGGCATTTCCAGCCCTCAGCCTCAAAGGCCTTGGCATGCAACAGCTCAGGCCCACCTGGGTCAATTCATGATCAAAGCCTGATCTGAGACTTGTCTGCAAATTCAGTCTTGGCTGAAGGCAACAGAGATCAAACCCCACCACCAAGTGCTGACCCAAACCTTCCCAGAACTGGAAGTGTTTGGATCTTCAGGTGTTTTTTGAGATATTCCTGGCTCCCAACCAGGAGATTACACATCAGGCTCTGCTCAGCTCATCCTGCAATCAAGAGGAGGCCAATAACCAACGAGCCAGCAAGGAAAACACTTTCACGCTCTGGCCCTGAGCAGCCTCCCTGAGGGCCTTTAGGAGCACTGAATTCTGACAGGATTTGCAATTATTGCTCTTTTCAAGCAGGATGAGCTACCAGAAGGAGTCGTGGAGGATCAGGGATCCAAATCCTGGTCTCTGACCTGGCAACTCCACCAGATTCCCACCCGCCCACCAGTACTCATCACACAGCTTCCTCCCCCTGCCCTCCAAAAAATGCAGAACAATTTCCCAAGCACCATCCCTCGTCATAGTTTGTGATTCTCTTAATTCCATTCTCAGACAGAAAAAGAAATAAATTACTGGAAGAGGCAAAGCACCCTTAGAGCAACATTTGACTCCTGTCTGAGCCATCCTTAATCTGGGGCAGCCCTGGAAGATAAACAGATAAACGCCCTGGAATGTGTTTATTCCCAGCACCCCAGTGTATTTCCTCATAGTGATCATATTTAAATCTCCTCTCCTGCATGAGTGCATTCAAGTATTTGGTTAGAAGGTGGATTCATCTGCCAAGCAGGAAAAAAAAAAGAGATGGCATTGCTTAAAGAGGATTCATGGAAGTCGTGCCTGGCCCAGGCTGAGTTTTTGTCACTTTAAAGCTCTGTAACCAGGCAGGAAATTTGGTATTAATGAGCAGGGGAGCAGCTCTGAGTTTCATCAGCCCTTCTAGGGCAGCACAGACACCCCAAAGCTGCAGAGGAGATCTCATTTCTCTCATGTGCTGCTTCTGACAGTCCCATCATGTAAAATTAGAACATGGAAAGTTTCAGGAACAAATTCTCAAATGTGCTTCAGTTGCAAGAAGTAGAAGAAATTAATACCATGGGGAAAATTTCCTGCCAGGCTGAAACTCTTGCTTGACGAATGGATGAGAGAAATTCTCTGCCAAGTCATGGGCACAGAGAGTGGGAAGGGTGGAGGAGGGCGAATATTTAATCTACTTTTAATCTCCAAAATTCTTGACTCAGACTTTCGTGGCTCTTCATACCAAGAGTGCAATTCCTGCTTGCCAATTCCCCCTCGTTAAAGGGATGCGGCGACAGGAGAGGCAGGAACAGAAGGAGCATTTCCTGGGCAGCCAAATCTGCAAAGCCTGGGTAATGCCACTGTATAAATTCATGAGCCCATTCCTCTGGGGAGCCAGGCTTTAGTGCCAAAAGATATTGCAGACATTACAGCAATCAGAAAACAATAAAGAGCTTGGGAAAACGCTGATGAGGGAAACCAGAGAAATTAGGGTAGTTAGAAAGACAAATGAGAAGGAATAAAACCCAGGTATTAAATAATTGGTGGGAGGCAGGAGGTAGATTTAAGAGCTGTTTTCATGGCTTGGACTCCGAGCACAAGGAACCATTAGATGAAAGGAATAGATGGGAAATCAAACCCCCCCAAAGGGCAGCACTTGCTCTTGGCCGAGGTAATTAGAGCAGGGAGTTCAGGCTGGAGCCACCCATCTGAAGAGGTTCACTTGAGCAGGGAGAGAGAATTCCGCGTGCTCTGCCATTAACAGCAACAAAAGCAGCTCTGAAAGGGCTTTCAGACACCCAGCCCCCTCCTCTCTCGCTCTTTTCCTTTCAGCATCTGCAGGGAAGCAGCTGCTGGACCACAGGGCTGAAGCCAGAGCCTGATGGAGCCTTGGCATTGGCCAAGAGAGACCTCAGCCACAGCAGGGACTGCTGACACCCACAGGAGGCTTCCCCCACAGCCTTGACCCACTCTGTCCTGGAGATATTTCAGACCAACCCCATTATTCACCATCCCTATGGATGAGCTAAACTCAGCAGATTTCTGGGAACCCAGCACTGTGGCAGCTCATTAATGTTTAACTCCAGATTAGGAGCTTGCTGCTATCAGAGCACAGGGGAGGCAATATTGCCCTGAGCCCTGATAAGAGATAGCACATCCTACTCCAGGAGTTAAATAATCAGGGGTTAAATAATCAGGGGTTAAAAACACACCGGAGATGATGGAGTTTATGGCCTGACTTGCTCACTCTTTGCCTCATATTGATATAACCCTATAAACCAAAGAAGAAAAGTGAGAGTCCCTTATTGCAGCAGTGGTTAACAAGACCAGAAGGAAGCACAGGTGATTATTCACCCTTTAGGACAAGTTGTACCAATATTTGTTAATTTTTTTTTCCCTGTAAATCTCCAGCTCCCAGAGCCCTGTCATTACATGAGGAATATCACTCTTCCTTTTTTTGAGAAACAAGAACTGCCAAGACTCCCTGAATGGAGAGACGAGACACAAAGGGGTATTTTTTGTAAAGATTGTGCCCTTTAACCCAAATTTTCTGGGTTCTCTTGAAGCTGACTTGTGGCACTCTGGGACACCTTGACTTTTTTGCGTAATTCCTGACCTTGGCAAAAGCACAGTGAGATGGTGGCCAGCAAGATAAAATAACGGAGGTGATTAATGCTGCCTCTTTAATTCTGCTAAACTTTATAAACAGCTTGACCTCAGCAGGCAGGAGCTCGAAAGTGAAAATAAAAGCCAGGACAAAGGTCACTTATTCCATGCTGGGAGGGGCAGAATTTGCTTGGCTTTCACAAATACTCTCCCAGAAGTTTTATGAATGACTTGTCGGGATTTCTTGGTGACTCTCACGTCCCCAAACAGCCTCCAGCAGCTGAGACCAGTCCAGATCCAGCACTCAGAGATGCCAAAGTGGGACAGACACATCAGGGGCATCCCCGTGCCTGCACCACAGGTTGGAAATGGGATTTCCTCTCCACTTTATTGCAAAACTTCCAGATGAACAAGTATTTCTAGGGAAGAAAAGGAATGGCTGCAATCCCTGCATTTCCAGCCTCTCGAGCTCTCCAAAGATCAGGAGGTGACATTTGAAGGAGAACAACCCAAACACTGAGGACCTTGACATTCAAAGCTGCATTGCGGATGTCCTTCTCTAAACAGTATTTTTAGTTCAGGAGCAGCAGCTCCATCTGCTTCTTCCTCCTTTCCTATAAGTTAAATAAAACCCAAATTCCTGGAATCTCAGCTCCTCGTTCAGCTACAGTTTTAGAATCCCATCACGTTTTGATTTTTCTCCTTCTGGTCCCATCAGTTTGCTTTAATACTAAAGGCCAATTTTCCAGCAACCACAAGAACCTGGAATTTAGGATCTCATTTTCTCCTCTGTTATTCCCCTCTCTCCAATCAGCAAAACATTTTCCTTCAGATGAGGAGAAAATGTCACACCGTGCAGGGCTTCTATCACATCCTGGGGGCCAAAGAACACCTGAAATGGGGTTTTTTTACATGAGGTGACATTTTTTAAGCTCATAACCCATGGTAAAAATCACAAACATCTGTAGATGTGCCTGATGATATCCCAGCCTCTGCCCCATCTCCTGGAAGTGCCAGCAGGTCTACCTTGGAGTTTGGCATTTTGTGGCATGTGCCTGGTCTCGAGCGGGGCCACCTCACAAGTTTTGCCTTCATCTTCTGTGGGGTTTTTCTGTTCTTTGGAAGGTTTCAGGCAGAAATAGTGTTTCCCCAAGCCAAAAATAGGCTTTCAAATGTGCAATTATTTCAGGGTGCCTGCAGAGAGAGAGAGAGCTGCTGTGAAAGCCATGGTGCACCAGGAACACATCCTTCCCCCACTGCTTTGGGCCAACAAGTGGAAACACCAATAAATCAAAGGAAAAAAGGGAAAATTCATGGCAATTTTTGGGAATAACCCAAAAAACTCTCATTCCCCCTGGTGCAGCTGTGCATACAAGATGCTAGAAGCCTGCTTGAATTTTTTGAGGTGCATGAGCATCCTTTGACAGAAAGCACAGCCACTCCTCACACTTCCCACCCTGCTGATTTTTAGCAAGGTTTGACAAATGGGTTTGCTCCCCTATCCAAGCAAAGCCAGGCAGAAACTGAGCAGGGCCGTTTGAGCCCTTGCAAAGGCCCTTCAGCCTGGCTGGGTTGTGTTTCCTTCCCTGGGAGGGCAGTGGAGGCAATGCCAAGAGCTCACAACTGGAGTTGCACAACGCCAGGCCAGCGCCAGCTCCCAACCGTCAGCGCTCGGAGGCGGCAGCGCCGGCGGGAGGGGAGGACGTGCAAAGCCTTCTGTGCCCCCCCCCCCAGGCTCTTTTTATACTTTAGAGAAGTTGGGTTCATCCCTAAGTTCCTCTCCCACAGATTGTTCCTGTTGTTGTCGCTGCTCCGACCTCGCAGATCATGCGGCTCCTCGGGGTGACCTGGGCGCAGCAGAGCCGGTGCTGGGAGCTCCTGGTGCCTGTGCTGGGGACACTGGGGACACTGGGGACACAGACAGAGGTCCCTGTGCCCCCACAGCCCTGTGCTTTTTGCCTCCTCACCATCTCCTCGTTTCACTTTTAGCTAACTTGCCACGTATCTGTGGCTGAACGCTGTGGAGCTCTTGCTCGTCTCACTGAGGTGCAGTGATTTTCCTGCCATCACAGCTGGATATTGCATGCAAAATTCACACAATCTACTAAGATTATAAAACAGAGATAGATCTCAGCTTTGAGTCTGTGGGCTGTAAAAAAATCATGGCAAATAATCCATGTTTGCTCGGTGTGTTGTTTTTTCTTTCAACTCTCTGTTATCTTCTCCTTCAAAAGTCAAAGAAACAAGGATTAGACAGAATTAAAACATGGAGACAAATAGGATTCCAATTTATTACAATATCCAGGCTAATCTGTTCAAGAATAATTTAAAGATCCCAATCAACATTTATTAAAACTGTAGAAAGCTTTTGAACACGACTGACAGTGCATCCCTTTAGGGAACTCACTCCTGCTTTAACTTCCTAAATTCAAAACTCTCTCTGTTCCTCTACCACCTCTACCTTGGCAGCTGTGCCAGGGAGAACCTCTGGCTTCCAGCACCCCAAAAAGCTGTGTCCAAGCAGAGAGAAGGGATTTCATTTTTGGGGAGCATCCCTTGAACAGGCTTGGCAGGAAGGGCAGGGTCGTTAAAGGTGCAGCTTTCCCTCCCGCTGCTGGGTATCTTCCAGATTTTATCTCCTGCATCCTGCCTGGGTTCAAATTCCCGGTGGTTTGGGTGCAATAAACCCTGATTTATTTGTGGGATCGGGTTTGCTGGAGGGTTGAGCCAGGAAACTGAGCTGCAGCCGTGCTTTGATGCACACCTGGGCATGGCCACCCCTCTCGGTGCCAGGGACTGCAGGTACACCGAGGTGGGGGCAGAAGGGACAACACCCATGGAAGAAACCGAGCTCAAAGGGACCCACAAGGGTCAGCGCCCCTGACTCTGCTCAGGACAGCACCAAGAATCATTTCTGGTTCTTGAGAGCGTTTTCCAAACCCTTGTTCCTACTCCCAGGGCAGGCAGGGAGAGCTTTAACACCCAGAGCAAGCACAGTCTGAACTCTACTGTAGAACAGGTGATTAACAGGTGATTAAGCAGCAGTGATTGATGAGGCAGGTCCTTGGGATGGCTCTGGGACAGCGATTCCCCTCAGTGCTCCATTTGGAGCTGCTGGGTTTGGACGGGCACCCAGGGGTCTTTTCCAAGGTTTCCAGTGCTGGTGGAATCCCATTCCTTTTGCCTCCCACCAGCTCCAAGGAGCACCAAGTGGGCTTTAGCACAAAAATCTATTTTTATAGGGGAAAAACCCTCAAAGAGCAGAGCAGACAGTAGAGCAGCCCACCCAAATCCATGCCCTGCAAACCAGCAGGTTGCAAACCAGCCCACGCTTTCTAATATTTGAAATTTTCCATGCCAATGACCACTTCCTGCATTAAGTGGATCGATTTTCAGCACAATTCCTGCTGCAGGGAGCAGTCGGTGAGTCAAAAGAGAAAACCTGGTTGTTAGATAAAACAGGATGAACAAGAACGGTGAGACTCTGACCGTGCCCGTTGCATTTATGGCTGCAGCACGTGGGCAAGGGGATCAAGGTGTGCAGGGAGGTGGGACAGAGCCAAAACAGCTCCAAATCGTGCAAAAAACCACAGAAAAGGAGTGGTGGAGGGGTTTTTTGCCATCTCCCAGTGATGCCTTGGGAAGGCTGAGCTAGAACAGAGACTGGACAGAGCTAAAGAATAAAGCAGGGATTTATTAAAAGGATCTCCTCAGTGGATCCATCTTGGGCAGCACAAGAGCCCAGCCAGGGCTGCACCCAAGGTGAACCCAAATGGTCCCAAAATGGTCCCAAGATGACCCAAAATGGTCCCAAAATGAACCCAAGATGAACCAAAATGGTCCCAAAATGCACGAGCGCTCCCGGGGTCTGTCCCTGGGATCAGTTCTGCTCCATTTGCATCTTGCAGTTCATTGTCCCATCCCAGCTTTAGCCCAGGCAGTCCCACCCTGCTTGTTTTTCTCTCTGCAGCCCACGGGGTTTGTGCTCTTGGGCTGAGATTTGGATCATTTGTCCTTGGTGCCCAGCTGGAGCAGGAATTGTTTTGTGTCCCTGCTCTGTGCACAGAGCTCAGCATCCCTGATGTGAACCCAGACCCACACACTAAAGCAGCACAGAATGTGAAAAATAGAAAATCTAAAACCTGAGGCACCATCAGCCCCTAATTGAGGCATGGGAGGTGGTGATGGAGATCTGCTCCTGCTGCTGCAGAAGGCACCAGAAGCCCCAGCTGGGATTGTCACTGATGTCACAGCACTGGGAATTTATGGCAGGAAAAAGAAAATCATGGAAAAGTCGTGAAATCAGAAGTCTCAGTGTTTGGAAGAAGGGGCAGGGAGATGGTTCCCAGTGGAATGACCTCTCCACTGAGCCCCTGAGGCTTTCCATGCTCTGAGCTGCAGAAAGCACATTCCAAAGGCCCTGTGGAGCTGCTTCCAGGCTGCCAGAATCTTCCCTCACTGGGATTTTCTCTGCTTTCTCCACATTTTCCCTCAATAACACACATTTTGTCCAAAAACCATCTGGTTTTTGCAGAACCTTCCAGTGGGGAAAGAACAGTGATTGGGGAAGTGATTTTCCACAGCCCTAAACCCTTCTTTGGAGAGAGGAGCTGTCTGAGGCAGGGCTGGATCCAGCCAGGAGCTCTGCCTGTGGAGGGATGGAGGATTGAATCCTTGATTTCAATCTTGGGGATTGAAATCCCCACCTTTTGAGGATTTGGAGCAGCTTTCCTGCCTTCCCATCCCTGGCAGAGACAGGGATGTCCCAGGAGAGGATTCCCCATCACCCTCTGAGGGGGCTGGATCTGCAGAACAGGGGCACCACCTCCAGTAACTGGGGTTGATCCCCAATTCCAGGTTCCTCCATCACTCAGGACCATGGAAAATCACACCTGCTCGTGTATTTAAATATTTTGTTGATTTTTTTTTCCCCTCTAACAACAGCCTGTGGTTTTCCCAGTGACTCAGCACAGGCTCTCAGCAGCTCTGCCAGGCTGGTGCCAGACTCAGCTCTCAGTCAATCAGCCCTAATTAACACTGACTCTAATGGTTCTGTGCATTCTTCCTGCTCACACAGAATATTCCCACTGTTCACTTCCCAGGCTGTGCTTGTTGTTTCTAGCCAGATCTTTTCCCCTATGAAGGGGGAAATCCAGAAGGGTTTGAAGCTCCTAATTTCAGAGATATGCTTAGAAGTCATGTTTTTCACGCTGCTCTATTTACTACAGAAAGAAACCCACATTTTTTTCCAAGCAAATACCAAGAATAAGCAGCTAAAAAAGAAACCAACACCCTGAACAAGTCCCTGTGATCTCAGCTCTGCGTTTTAGCAACGCTGGAATTGGGATATTTGCATTTTGTAAAGGCGTGAGCAAAGTTTGTTAGCAGCAAAATAATTCCCAGGCTCCCTGTAAAAACCCTCAGTGCAAACATTCCCAACTGCCAATGATCCAGAGGGTGGAAATTAAAGGAATCCACACAGAGAAATGTTTTTAGCCCGTGGAAGCATCGAGGAAATATTTAATACACGTGGAAGGAGGGGTTTGGCTGGGGAAAGGCAGCAGGGAATGTGGGATCAGGGAATGCACCAGGGGCTGTCCACAATGATGATCCACATAAATAGAGGGGAAAAACCCTCTGGATTTGTTATTGCTGAGCTTAATCTTGTCTGGAGGTGCCTTTGGAGAGTTTATGGGTTACAGGGGGGATGATTCAAGGATTATCACAGCCTGGAAGGGGGGTAGTGCATCATTTATGGAATGGTTTGGGTTGGAAATGGGCAAGTGTGGTTATTAATTGTTGTGGTGGTGTTGGGGTCTCTAGGATGAGGTGAGAGATGAGAATTGACTCCAAGTTCTTAGAGGGCTGATATATTATATTATTATATGATGTTATGATGTTATGTTGTGTTGTATTATATTATATTATATTATATTATATTATATTATATTATATTACATTACATTACATTACATTACATTACATTACATTACATTACATTATATTATATTATATTATATTATATTATATTATATTATATTATTGTATTATATTACATTCTATTACATTCTATTAATTACATTAATTGTATTATATGGAAATTATATACTAAAACTCTACTAAAGAAAGAGAGAAAGGAGACATCAGAAGGCCAGAAAAAAATGATGATAAAAACCCCATGACTGACCAGAATCCCCACACAGGTGGACTGGGATTGGTCATTAATTAAAAACAATTTACATGGAACCAATCCAAGGTGCATCTATTGTTAAACAACCTTCAAACCACATTTCAAGCAATCAGAATTTTAGCACAAAATTGGGGATTTTGTAGAAAATTATTGTTTCCATTTCGTTTCTGAGGCTTCTCAGCTCCTCGGGAGAAAAATCCTGGCAGAGGAATTTTTCATAAAATATCACAGTGACAGGCAAGGACACCTTCCCAGTGGATCTGAGAGCCCTCAGGTTTGCTGGGAGCAGCACAATGTCCCACCCCAGCTGCTGGAGAGGGTCCAGAGGCTCCAGGAAACGCTCCAGGAAATGCTCCTGAGATGCTGCACCCAAACATTGAGCCAGTTTTGCAAAGATCAGAGGGATGGAGCAGCTCTGCCACGAGGAAAAGATGGGAGAGCTGGGAGTGCCCAGCCTGGGAAAGGGAAGATTCAGGGTGGTTTAACTGGGGTCTGAAGGGAACCCACAGGAAAGATGGAGAGAGACAGAAATAAGAGAGATTTGGGCAAAAGCTGCAGTGACAGGAGAGGAGGATTGGCTTCACACTGAGGGGGTAGGGTTAGATGGGATTTTGGGAAGGATTTCTTCCCTGGGAGGGTGGGAGATGCTGGCACAGGTGCCCAGAGCAGCTGAGGATCCCTGGCAGTGCCCAAGGCCAGGCTGGATGTGGTTTGGAGCACCTGGGACAGTGGAAGGTGTCCCTGCCACAGCAGGGCTGGATTGAGATGAGATTTAAGATCCCTCCCATCCCAAACCAACCCACGGCTCATGATCCCATTCCCAGTGCTGCTCTGGCTGTATCCCCTCCCCACATCACTCTCAGAGCCTTCTCCCTGTCCAAAAGCCACCCCAGAGCCAGCCCAAGTGGCATCTCAGTGCCCCTTGGTGCCCCACATCCCCCACCCCAGCAGCCCTCGCATGTCCCGGATGGGAAAGCGGTCGGAAAATGAAAATGAACTTTCCCTCAGCAGCAGCAGCAGCAGCAGAAACCCTGGGGTGAGGTTTGATTATTTTGGGTGGCAGCTGCAGCCAAGCAGAACCAGGCCTGGGCTGTCCCCACCTTCGAGCAGCACCCGCTGTGCTCTCACCCCTCTCTAGCGTGGTTCCTGCCCGCCCTGCCTGGGGGGGCTTTTGTCACTCAGCCCCAGCCCCAAACCCCACCAGCACCATGCCCTGACCACCCTCAGCACCCCCAGGAGGACCAAGTACAAGGCACGGCCAGAAAAAGTCTTTATTTCCTTATAAGCTCCATCATTTCAACTCAAATCTGTGTTTTTCCCCCCTCCACTGTGGCTTCTCGCACGCAAGGAGTGTTTTCTTGAGAAAGCCGTGGCTCAGGGGGGATTTTGGAGGGTGGGTGACCTGCCCTGAGCTGTCCCCACAGAGGGGTGGAATGGGGAAACGCTCCTGACATGCTGCACCCAAACATTGAGCCGGTTTTGCAAATATTTTTGAGTTTTCTTTTCAGTTTTGCACTACCTTGCGGCTTCATGGGAACTCCTCTTTGGGCACTGAGCATTTTCATTAAGGAACAAGAATCCTGTTTTTTTTACAGCCCTTCCTCATCAGCCAAACCCAAAGGGAAGAAAGAAGATTATTACCCAGGAGACAACGAAAGTGGAGCCTTCCTAAATCTGGGCTCTGCAGCTCATGGCTCCCTACAAGAGCTGCAAAGAGCAGGGACAAAAACCCTGAGTGAGGATGGGATGCTCCAATCCCAGGGCCTGGCAGGGTTCTGCTGCCCTGAGAGGCATCTCCAGCTCTGTTTGGGCCATAAAAAATGAGATTTTGGGGTTGGGAAAAGCCCCACAATCTCTGTAACCACCCTCTTCATGTTTCCTAATTGCCTTTCTGCAGGGGTTATTATTGAGTAATGCCTATTTGGGTGAAAAATTGCACCATAAACAGCCAACAGGGAAGGAAATAAATAATTGCTAATAGATGTCAAAGTGGATTAGCAAAGAAAGGCCAAGAAAGAGCAAATTTTTTTTCTTTCTCTTTTTTTTTTTTTCTTTTTTATCTTTTTGGCTTGGAAAACAACTCCTTGCGAAGATTAGCTTTAATGAAAATTATTTCAGTGCCTTGCAGGGGAGTTAATGCTTTGTCATTTCCTCAGAGTGGGTTAAAATCTGACTCCCCCACAGTCTGCAGCCAGCCAGGAAAAACAGTTTTTTTCTTCTGTAAAACAAGGAAAAGGCATAAAAAATTGATGGATTTCTCCTGAGCACACCAGAAGCTTGGAATATTGGATGCAAAGAGCTCAAGTGTTGAGAAAATTGGGAAATTTGTCAGGTTTAGCGACTCTCCAGGGTTTGAAATTTCACAAGATGATGTGCATCTCACTGATGTTTAGCAAAAAATCAGCTTCCAGGTCCATTCAAAAGTGGGGGGAATAGGATTGAAAGCTTTAAATAAAGTGTCAAACCAGATCTAAATGAGGAAAAAGTGGAATAACAAAGATGATAGTGCTGTTCCTCCACAGCCAGGCAGTTTTGGGAGCTCTCTGTGCAGCCCCTTTCTGGCAGGAGACACCAGGTTTGCTTTGGCCACCACAAACCTTTGATTTAAAGACTCATTAACATCCCTGCAAAGCTGTGCTTGCCAGGCCGGCTGCTGGGAGCTCTAAAAGTGACTTATGGAGAAAGGAAAAATGGGAAAAATATAGAGAAACCCTCCCTCAGCTCTGCCCTTGGACCAGCAGCACCATCCCAGGGTGTCCCCCTTTGCCAGGCAGGGCTGGTCCCTCTGGTTGCTGCAATGATCTCAGGTTTTTAAGCTCAAAAAAGCTGATTTTTTCAAATCAGAATGCAAAGAAACAGCCCCATTTTGAGCTACTTCAGCACAAATCCCGGGCAATCCTTTTTTTCTCCTTTTCATTTTCTCCTCTTTCTGAGAGAAACTCATCTTCCCCTGCTGCTGTAGTGAAGAAATAAAAACCTCCAGAGAGCAGAGGATGCTGAAATGAATGGCCAAGCCCTCTGTTATTCCTCGTGGCTCCCCTAACTCCTGCCAGCTCAACTTGTGGTTGAGATTACAGCGATAAATCACAAGCTTCTCTTTGAAATAACAGCTCTGATTTCACCCAGGGTGAGGAAGGAGAAGGAGAAGGAGCCAGGGGGGTTGTGCAAGGTGGGGGGACGGGGATGGGATGGATTCCCCTGGCCTTGGTGGGGAATACAGGGGGTCCCAAAGACATGGATGGGAAGGAACAGCACTGTCATCTTTCTTATTCCACTTTTTCCTCATTTAGATCTGGTTTAACACTTTATTTAAAGCTTTCAAGCCTATTCCCCCCTACTTTTGAATGGACCTGGAAGCTGATTTTTTTGCAAACATCAGTGAGTTGCACATCATCTTGTGAAATTTCAAACCCTGGAGAGTCGCTAAACCTGACAAATTTCCCAATTTTCTCAACACTTGAGCTCTTTGCATCCAGCATTCCAAGCTTCTGGTGTGCACAGAGGGTTCCACACAAAATTCCAGCCATGTCCTCAGCTGGTGGGCCGTGGGTGGAAATATCAGAGAGAGATTTTCATGCTGTCCTTGTGCAGGGATGGAGGGTTTGGGCGTCCTCATGGGCAGGATGGGGCTCAGCTGGAGTGTGCAGCTACACTGGGATGCTGGGCTGGACCCTCTGTAAGAGGCAAAGGTGTCAAATCTGCAGATTTCTCCCAAAAAAACCCAAAATCTGTGGGTACAGCACAGCTTTGGGCCCCAGAATGCAGCTCCCTGCAGGGTGGTGACACCACAAAGCAAACACAGACAATGCCCAGAGGTGATGGAGAGACCCCACTAAATCCATTCTGAAGAGGGCTCCCCCATTCCTCCTGCTGATCCCCCCAAGCAGAAATAACCCCAAATACACCCTCAGCTTTTCAGTTAACCCAGACTGAGTTTCACCCCACGCTTTGGCATCTTCAGAAACTTGCAGCACACCCCTATTTTTAGCCTGTCCCCTCAGCCCCAGCTGCTCTGGCTGGGAGACCCTCGCAGGACTGCTGTGGCCAGGCCAGGCGTTATTTTGGGGTGTTTTGAGCTGTGTCCATCTGTGCTGGGCCAGGCTGGGTGAAGGAACGTGTGGTTTGAGCATCTGCGAGCGAGGCCGGCCGGGCAGGAGGAGCAGAAACGGCTCCAAGGGCTTTCTGCCCGTGGCCAGCAGCAAATGTGGAAGTGGCTCCTCAATCCTGGGCTCGGGGAGGGTTAAATAAAGAAAAAGGTCGCTGGGACCGGTGGGTTTTGGTGCAGCTGAGCCCAACCTCACCCTCAGGTGGGGGAGATGGAGCAGCTCTGTGCCCAAACCCATCCATGCTCTGAATGGGGCAGAGAGAGAGGACAAGAGGTTTCTCTTCTTCTGTATCTCCTCCTGCAGCTCCTGGCCATGCCACAGGGACCTCAGCATCCTGTTGAATTGTCCAAGCCCTGGTGCAACCCTGGGTGCTGGAGTTGACCCCCAATTTTGCTCTCCTGAGGGGCAGATCCACAACTCCCCAGAAGCCACAGCCCCAGTGCTTCCCTTTTCTCAGAATAAAGGGAGATGTTTCTCCAAGAGTAACAACAACACTAAAAAAGAAAGTACGGCTCCAAAAAAAGCAGTGCTGGAACTTTTACTTTCCCTGTGCCTTTTGCTAAATTTCAGGTGGGATTTGGGAAGTTGATGCAGGTTTGGCAGCTTTCGACTTCGTGTTTTCACTTTTTAAAGCCTGCTGTGGTGGCTGAGATCTGCCTGCCTCTCCCACACTACCTTTGGCTGGAAAAACCCTCTGAGACATGGAAAATAAAAAAAAAACATCTCCAAAGGAGCCTCTGGTTCCTCTGATGGCCTCACCAGGGTCAATGGTGGGAGCAGGAGGCCATGGGTTGGTGGGAGGCAGCTCTGATGCTGCTGGGGACATGAGCAGCTTCTCCAGAGATGGTGGCCAATGTGGTGGTGACTCCAGGTGTGGATATGGAGTGGCCACCTAACCTTGGAATTCTGGAATGGTTTGGGTTGGAAAGGACCCTAAAGATCATCTCATCCCAACTCCTGCCACAAGCAGGGACAGCTCCCACGATCCAAGATGGCTCCAAGCCCCATCCAACCTGGCTTTAAACACTTGCAAGAATCCAATCCTGGATGTGAATCCCTCATCACCCACCCTCTGTGGGGACATTGAGGAACCCAGGATTTCAGCCTCAGCCAGGCCATGTAGGATGGTGCTGGGATTCCAGCACCACCTTCACCATCACTCACACAGGGGAGGCCCATGAGCTGCTGAGTGAAGCCTCCACCCCAAAACTGCTCACCAGAGCTGTCCCATTCAAGGCCCACAATCTCAGCTGGCCATTCCCACCTGGGCATCACTCCAGGCCATGGCATGGAGCATCCAAGCCTGCCCTGATCCCATCTCACACACCAGAGCTGAACTTTGGCCCACACGGTGCTGGCTGCCCTTCCCCTCACCCTTCCCACTCAGGGCTTGTCTTCAAAGCACACGGCTGAGGATTTATAAATAAAAGAAATAAATAAGGTCTTTTTAATGTTCAAATTTAGCCCCGGGCAGACAATGTGTCCGCGCGGTGAAAGACTCGGTTTCCTGTCTGTTTGTCGGGGCTCCTCAGAAGCTTCCTCTGCATAACAAACCCGGCCTGGAGGGCGGAAAGGGTAAGGACCGAGCTCTGAAACGTGAACAGAGGGATTGCACAACAGCCCTGGGCCGGGGGCAGCCTCCAGGCTCTGCCATCCAGCTGGATCTGAGGCTGAGGGTGCAGTGCCCTCTGTGTGCCCACCTGCCCCGGGTGGCTGAAGATGCCCCGGCAGCATCAGCAGGGGGAGGCGCACACCCCGACCCAAAAATAGTCCTTGGGATCCACAAAATGACTCATTTGGTTTCTGGACCAAAAATATCTCCCTGCTCAAGGCTTGGGGCTGAAAGGAAAAGCCGGATGGAGCCTGTGCCTGGCGCTGCTGGTGGATCCTCGGCCTGGAGCAGGTTTGGGAGGCTGATCCCGGCTGGGAGTGTGGGAAGAGCAGAGCCAGAGCTGAGAATGATGATGCAGCGTTGTTCTTGTGGTATTTCTGGCCCAGCCAGAAGTGGGAAGTATCAGAAATCTCATGAGGCCTTTTGTGAGATTTCCAGCTCTTTTGCAAACGCCCCTGAGGCCTGGATTCATCTCTGACCTGGTTTGCTCTCTCTTTTTTTGCTGTTTATTCCTATAAAACACCCTTTTGCCCTGAAGGGATGCTCAGTTCTGCCTTCCACCTCGGTGTAGATACAAGGATGTGGAAGGAGTACAAGGATTAATGTGCCATTACACCCTGCAGCCTCCTGCACCAAAAACAGCAGGGAAAAAAGGGACAAGGAGTCCATCAATAACAGCAGGGGAAAGGAAATAAAGCAGGAAAAATAGATTTCCCTCATTCCCTGGCATACTCAATATGACAGAACAACCACTCCTCCCCAGCCCTGCAGCTTGTCTGACACAGCATTTATTGGTTAAGGAAAGTTTGGGATGCCAAAAAAATCTCCTTCATTAAGGACTCTATTAAACGTGTCCCTCTCCACAGGAATGTCCCCAAGCTCAGCTCCTGCACCCATGCCCAGCAAGTTGGGGCTTCAGGGACATGGGATCCTGCAGCATTCCAGGGTCAGCCCAAGGGAATCCATTTCCCAGCATGGCTGGAACACCATAAAAAAGTGGTGCTGGAAACCCACCAAAAGTGTTTTGTGGAGGTCCCCTCCACAAAACAATTCTATTTCCTTCAGGTCCAAAGATGAACACTTGGACAAAATACCTTGGGGAATTATTCTTGGAGAATTTTGTGTGCTCCAAGCCCCATCCAACACTTCCAAGAATGGAGCAAGCCACCTGGGAGGAGGAAACATGACAATAAAATCATTGAGGTCAGAAAAGATCCCCAAGATCATCAAGCCCAGACGTTTAACGAGCCAAGGCAACCACAAACAGAGGTGACAAAGGAGAGGCTCAACCTCATTACAGGACACCAAGCAATCCACCCACAAGGAAAAGAGGTTTGGCACCTCTCAGGGCTTTTCCCCCTTCAAGACCTTGCTCCAGCCCTGAGGGACACCAAACCAAGAGGGGGTTTTAGGGCCAAGCCTGGCACTGACAGGAAAGCTGCTCACTCCCCACTCTTTTCACCCATAAATGTAAATGAGCCCCGAGGCCACTCCTGCACCCACTCTGGCACTCATCACTTTTTCTGCCAGAATTTCTGCAAGGAAATTCTGGTTTTTAAAGCAGGGACACCCTTGGGCTCAACATCTCAGGAGCTGAGATCTGGCTGCTAAGAACAGATTAATTAATTCTCAGCAGAGGCCAAAGTCTGAACTCAAGGCTTGTTTTGTCACGGGGAATGGATCTCATCCTGGTTCATCCCAGCAGGAAAAGTCCTACTTGACTATTCAGGAAGCTTCAGTAGAATAAAATAAATATTTATTTTGTGGATTTTGTTTTTCTCTGCGCATGGGTTTTGTGCACTGCAGCTCATTGGTTTATTATTTTTTTTTCCTACTTGCTTTTGAAAATTTGGTCTCAAGCCAGAATTCCTCTTAAATTCCAGATTCAGGGGGAGGCTGTAACACAAGCACATAATAAATATCTGGAAAAGGAGAGGGGTTACAGGATGGGGAGGACTTTTTTCAGCTGGTTTCAGTGAAACTCCAGGTTTCGCCTGTACAAAACTGAGAGCAGCTCTTGGTGCTGGGGGAAAGGAGTTGGGGAACTTTTTTTTGCAGCTCTGTGAATTCTCAAAGCTTAAGCACTTGCCTTTTGTAGGCAGTGGAGCTACCTCAGAACCAGATGAGATGATCACACCTGCAGACTCTGAGGCTGAAGCACGTGATGGAAATATTCTGGTTTTGGGGAGAATTGGCTCTGTCCCAAATCCAGCCCAAGAAAAGCTGATTGAACGCACAGGACAGCAGCTCTGGCTCTGCCAACCTCCACTTGTGACCAAAAAAAACCCTAATAAGACAGCTAAAACAGCAGAAAAGTAAGGAACAGGAGAGACATGATCAACTCACCACTATTTCTTATCTCACTAAAAACCAGAGGTGTGCTAAATCAGCTCAGATTGGGGTCACAGGTCCACGGGCCACCTCAGGCACGATTCCTGGAACTCTGGGGTTACCACATCGTGCCCAACTGACAGCTCAGGCTGGAGCTGAACCTTTACAGCAGGCCAATAAAAGGGAAAGCAAACGTTACCATTCATTCCCATCCTCCTATTTTAAGATCTGGCCCTGCCCTGGGATCAGCTCCCGTCTCTGGCAGCACCTCAGCGTCCATTGGTGACACACAAATCAAGAGTGAATTATTAAATTCTCTGGGCTCCTTTCCAGCCTCACATCTCCTGATAGCCCTGCAGGGCTGATAAGGAGCAGGATGTCTCAAGGACTGAGCTGCAATGAATCAGCTCCTCCTGAACAGCTCCTGGTTGTTTGGAGATGAACAAATTCCCGGTGGGGCAAGGTGAGATATCCAGGATATTCAGCCTTTGCAAAATGAACCTTCCTGGGCAGGCAAAGATTTTCTTGCTCCTGGGGTTGGAGTTTCTGTGCAAAAATACTCCAGAGACTCCAGGCATCATTTATTGCCTTCCTTTCATTACTGACTTTAGAAAGAGGCTTCTACAAACTCCACCAGTTTCATAAAAATTACAGTGAAATCCCCGGTTTTCCACTGTTGTGCTTAAGTGCTTAAACTCTTCAAAGTGTTTAAACTCTTCAAAGTGTTTAAACTCTTCAAAATGTGGCTGTCCCATCCCTGGAAATGTCCAAGGCCAGGCTGGACAGGGCTTGGAGCACCCCGGGATAGTGGAAGGTGTCCCTACCATGGCAGGGGGTGGGATGGGATGAGCTTTAAAATGCCTTCCAACCCAAACCTGTCTGGGATTCTGTGAGTAAGAACCAAAATTAGGAGACAGGACCAGAAATGACACAGTGGCACCTTTTCCTGCAGCAGCTCCAAAAGATGATGTCACTTTCCCAGAAACACGGAATAATTTCTCAACAGGGCAAAACCCAAGGCCAGGTTTTGCTTTCACATCGAGACCTCTGCAGTTTCAAACTCACAGCAGGAGGAGTTCCAGGCCAGGTGAAATAATCTGGGACAGAAGGGATTATTAAAGGTCACCTAGTCCAAACTAGATGGCCCAAAGGCCTGGGTGCTGGCCAGCCAGCCTGGCCAGACACCTGCCTGCCACACTAAATCCTCCCTGGTACTCAAAAAACCTCCTGACACCTCTTGGCTTCATGACTCCTTCTTACAGCTTCACCCAGAAAAATCTGATGGGGAAAAATGAAGAAATTGTGCTTTTTCCAAACCCTCCTTGAGAACCAATTCCCCTGAGCCATCGCTGCTCTGCATTTCACCTTCTCAGCCTGAGGAGGTGGGAAAGGACATTCCAGGGCATCCCAACCCTGAGGGCTCTCTCTGATCCTGTCCTGCTCCAGCTGGGACTCGCTGTTTCTCCTGGGGGAGTTGCACCCTGTGACTCTGAGTGCCCAGCACAGCAAAGCTGTAAAACCCCTCGGTTTCTACACAGCCCACAGCAAGGTTAAAATTACCCCAGAATTTCCAGCCTCTTGTCGAGACCGAGAGTTCCCCACATCCACCCCGAGGGCAGAGCCACCCAGGGTGGGCACAGAGGGTTTGTTTCCCATCCATTCAGCCTGATCTTGGTTTCAGCCCCACAAGAAGGGACCCAGCCCCATCAGTGGCTGTGGGCAGCAAAGAGGAATCGAGCAGACACCAGAGATGCTCCTCAGGAGGAACCCAGGAGATTCCCCCTCTCCCAGGAGAGACTGGGGCTGTGTCCTGCCCAGCCCCTCTCTCCTTTCTGATCCCATCCCACACAATCCAGCTCTTTCTTGGCCATCACTCCACAGGGTTTGGTCTCCACAGCCATGGGCAGGTTGAGGGCATTAAGATGTCCATGGAGCAGGGCTGTGCTGGGGGCTCTGACCCTCCATGCTGCAGCCACAACCCACAGCCCAGGCTTCCCTCAGCCTGGTTTGGGGTTCAGCTCAGCCACAATTGCTCCTTCCCCTCCCAGGGATGATGTTGTGTAGGATCAGAGCTGGACATTGGGCAGGGCAGGTGCTCACCCTTCTCCTGAGCTGCACCAGCAATGAACCTCCCTCCAACCACCACCATCTCTCACTTTCCCCCACCTTTTCCACCTCCTGCTCGGTGGTGAACCCCAGAGACCACCTTCCCCACCTTCCCCACCACGAGCCTCCTTCCTGCAGGCCCTCCTCGCCCTGCTGCTCACACCACAAGTGAAAGTTTCCCTCTGATTTTTCCCTTCCTCACCTTAAATACAAACGAGTGGTCCCTTCCCTTCTCTGTGACAGTGTTCACAGGGGTCTGAGGATGAGGGAAGACACAAGGATCTGACTCCATGTTTCAGAAGGTTTGATTTATTATTTTATGAGATATATTAAAACTATACTAAAAGAATAGAAAAAAAAGATTTCATCAAAAAGCTAGCTAAGAATAGAATAAGAAAGAATGATAACAGAAGTTTGTGGCTCGGACTCTCTGTCCGAGCTAGCTGAGCTGTGATTAGCCATTAATTAAAAACTGCTAACATAAGCTAATCAAAGATCCACCTGTTACATTCCACAGCAGCAGATAATCAATGTTTACATTTTGTTCCTGAGGCTTCTCAGGAGGAAAAATCCTAAAGAAAAGATTTTTCATAAAAGATGTCTGCAACACTTCTCCACTTGATCAAGAGGCTCTTCCCATCTCTCCTTGGACCAGGTCTCCTCCAGACCTCACCATCTGCCCTAGGAAGGACTGGAGGTCACATTGGCCATGAGCATTTAGGAGCAAACAGAGAAAAGCTGGATTGGAGCAGCAAAGCAAATCAGCAAATTTGAAATGTTTTGTATTTTCACAAAGGAGGTGTCCAGACTCTCTTCCAAAACAAAACCAGACTGTATTTCTGGGGCAGAGGGGTAAAAACATTCCCCAAAATTATCTCTCTTGCTATTTTCTGGCTGTGATCCCTGGGAAGAGCAACCTGGCTTCTGCACCCTGCAGACCTGTCCATGAGCCAGATTTACCTCAGGGAGAAGTGGTTACTCCTCAAATACAGAACAGAAAGACACAGGCAGGGAATCTCTTGTTTCAAACCACTGTTGCTTCCACATCCCTCAGTCCTCCCTCTGAAGCCCTATATAAGAAAAAGTAGAAACCATGCGATGCTGGAAATTGATATTATTGAAATTAATTGCTCCAAAAACTAAAAATCTTGTTGTTTTGGGGGGTTTCAAACAGGCAAGAGGTATTCCCACCTCCAGGGAGAGGCTGGAATGAGATGAGCTTTAAGGTCCCTTCCAACCCAAATCCTTCCATATTTCTAAGATTTGCATTTCTCTGAAAAACACCCAGCACAGAGTAAGGAGGTTTTATATAACCCATGTGAATTATTCTCTCAGCAAGAGCTGGAGCAACTCTTCTGAACACCCAACTACATTCACACATTGGGGTGAAAAAGAAGGAAAAGCAATATTTCTCCAGCTTGGAGTACTTTATTTTTTTAACCACCACATTGCAAAGACCTCCTTGTGCAATGGCCTGAAATGCCCTTTGGCTTCTTCCCATTTCCATTTTTAGAGCTGAGACCAAATCCTTCTCAGGAAGGGCAGCAGAGGCCCGGGTTACCTGGTGGCTCTGGGGCACCCAGACCCACACAACCATCTCAGGCTGGTTTTTATGGCTCCTCTGTGCATCCGGGTGTTTCGTTATCACAAACAAATCACCCACAATAAAAGCAGGTCAGGGCAGGACACAGCCCCTGAGCAAATGCAGGCTGAGGGGGAAGGGAGGGGATTTCAGCCTGGACGTGGTTTCAGACTCGGTCTCATAACAAACCCAGAGTTCTGCACAAATATCACCGTGTTTCTCCACACCCCTGTGCTGTCTCTGCTGTTTTCAGGCACCTACAGAGGCAGAGGGCACCTGTCAGAAGCTGATTCTGAAAATGGAGTGGCTGTCACGTTTTCTGGGGCTTGGGATCTCCTTTCACCTGCACAAGACCTTCCTGCAGCCAAGTCCAGCTTGAGGAATCCCTGCAGCTTCAGCCTCCTCACCCTCAGCTCTTCCCAGCACCTCCTCTTCCTTCTTTTGATGGAGCTGAGGAGGTGCCTTTGGCCAGTCCTTGCGTTGTCCCACAGCTCTGGCCCTTGAACCAAGTCCCACCATCCACCCAAACCAAAAGGCAATTGAAAAGAGTCACATGAAACCGTGTCAAAAAACAGTCACAAAATGGGGCAAAGCCCTTGAGATGCACCAAAGTCAGCTCTGGATGGGTTTTCCTGGCAGATTTCCATCACAAATCATCATCCTTGGACATGAAAACAGTCAAGGGGGTATAAATCACTCTGGAAAAGGAGTTGGGAGCCTCTATGGAGCTCTCCTGCCTTCCCAAGGTGACACCCTGCTGCCAGAGCCTGTGGGGAGGGGACTGCTCCTAGATTACAACAGGTTTCCATCACAAATTATCATCCTTGGCCATAAAATCACAACTTAAAGGGGTGTAAATCCCTTTGGAAAAGGAGGTGGGAGCCTCCATGCCTTCCCAAGGCATCCTGCTGCCCATGAGTAGGAAGCTGCTCCCAGGTTACAACAGGTTTCCATCACAAATCATCATCCTTGGCCATGTAACCACCACCCAAGGGGGTATAAATCCCTTTGGAAGAAGAGGTGCAGCTCTCCTGCCTTCCCAAGGTGACATCCTGCTGCCAGAGCCTATGAGGAGGGGGCTGCTCCTAGATTACAACAGGTTTACATCACAAATCATCATCCTTGGCCATAAAACCACCCAAGGGGGCATAAGCAGGATTTCTTTTCTTTGGAAAAGGAGGTGGGAGCCTCCATGGAGCCCTCCTGCCTTCCCAAGGCATCTTGCTGCCCATGAGGAGGTGGCTGCTCCCAGGTTACAAGTTTCCATCACAAATCATCATCCTTACCATAAAACCACCACTCAAGGGGGTAAAAATCCCTTTGGAAAAATGAGGTGGGAGTCTCCATGCAGCTTTCCTGCCTTCCCAAGGCATCTTGCTGCCCATGAGGAGGGGACTGCTTCCAGATTACAAGTTTCCATCACAAATCATCATCCTTGGCCATGAAACCACCATCCAAGGGGGTAAAAATCCCTTTGGAAAATGGAGGTGGGACCCTCCATGGAGCTCTCCTGCCTTCCCATCCTGCTGCCCACGAGGAGGGGGCTGCTCCCAGGTTACAACACACTGCAGGAAGAGCCCGGACGAGCTGGCTCTGGACAGGCTGCTGTGCTGAAAGGGGGGCATTGAGCAATCAGCCCAGTTGGAGAGGCTGGTGTCTAGAAATAAAAAGTGACTGTTTGTTTTCTAACGCCTGGAGAGGCGCCTGGGGGGGCCGGTTGGAGGAAGCAGCTGGAGCTGGTGGCTCTTGGATTCCAGAGCAGTTCAACTGTGAGCTGGGACCTGCCACTGCCTTGTGGTTGCAGAGCACTGCATGGAGATGCCTGCAGAGCTTTTTTCCTCTTTCTCCAGGTTGAGATGGGGTAAATCTCAGGATTTAGCTGGGACAAACCTTGCCTTCCTCCTCGCCAGCCCATCAAACTTGTTCTTCACATGAATTTGGCACTAGGTAACCCTCACAATGGGTGTCAGGCAGGTGGGAGGGGTGGATGGACACTTGTTGTCCTCATGGATGCTGAATTCTTCTCCTGAAGCCACCTTCCATGGTGTTTTTGGCATTTGGTGAGAAGCATCACTTGGTGAGTAGCATGTCCTTCATGCCCCTCACCAAACCCCAGAAACACACCATGAACAAGATTAATAAAACCCAGGATATAACCCAGCTCCTTTTCTCCCAAGGAAAAAGCTTCCCAGAGGCCCAGCTGCCTTCCAGCCACAAATCTCAGGAGAAAGGTTGGCTTTGGACCCAAATTACATCCCTGAGTCAGCGAGCAAAACATCAAGGGGCTGCAGTGTTGGTCACATCCTTTGCAGCACCCAGAAATCAAAATGTTCCTCTGCAATGGAGTAGATATCTTTAGGCTGGAAAATCTTAGAAAATTCCCCCAAATTTCCTGCCCTGGTCCACCCTTCCCTGCCAGATGTCAGGAGGATTTGGTAAGCACATGGCTCCTGCCCAAATATTCTTGAGGGAATCCTGGATGTCCTGCAAGCTGAGGTTTCCTTCATGGAAACCAAGCTCCACTCTCCTTCCCATGTGGAAGCTTTTGCTCCTGAAGGCAGGAGTTCAGCCTGGGCATCTCCCAGAAATTCCCTTTTCTGGAGAAAAAGGAGATATCCTGACATCAAGCAGGACTTTGATGGTGCTGCTGCTCTGACTCCAAGTGTGGGAAAGCACCAAAAAAAGCAGCAAGAATTTTGAGGAGGGCACTCTGAGCATCTCGTTTATGCTCCACTGGGAGGATCACTCCGTGGAGGGGATGCAGGGAATAAATCACCCCCAGGCTTTGGGAACAGGGTCCTCAGCCAAAAACCTGGGCCACATTTGGGACTTGGCAGCTGACAAGGCACTGGCAGAGAGGAGCCCACACTGGCACTGAGGTTTCACTTCGGGGAGGTGACGGAGAGGAACCCAAATGAACAGAAACCAACGAAAGTATTTGAGTCACCCAAAACCACCAAGGCAGGCAGGGCACAGCTGCAGCAGCAGCTCCCAGGGCCAGGCAAGGTGCAGGGATGGTGCCCAGGATACGGGCACTGCCTCTGGGCTGGGGCAGAGCCCACCAGCTGGGGATGGCAGTGCCCTTCCTGCCCGCCTTGCAGGAAAAGTGAGAGAAGTGCAGGAAATTCCTTCTGGAATCCCACAAAAGCCACGGTGACCCTGGGCCAGAGCACCCCTGGGTGAAATCACTGCACTTACCAGGAAATCTGTGCTGGAACATCAGCCTTGGAGGTTTCCTCATGATGGATTGCAGGATGGGGAAACCCAGCTCAGGCCTAAAAGTTCTATAAAAACCCAAAAAATTCCATTAAAAACCCAAGAAATTCCCCAAAAATTCCATAAAAACCCATTTAAATTTCCATTAAAGTTCCCACTAAAAATTCTTTAAAAATTCCACCAAAAAACTCAAAAAATTCCATTAAAATTCCAAAACAATTTCAAAAAATTTCCATTAAAATCCAATAAATTCCATTTAAAATATTTAAAAATTATTTTTAAATTCCATTAAAATTTATTTTAAAAATCAAAAATTCATTAAATTTGGAACAAAAAATCCCCAATAAATTCAGTTTAAAAACGCGAAAAAATTCAATAAAAATTAAAAATAAAAATTAAAATTCCTGAAAAATTCCAAAAAAAAAAAAACCCAGAAAAATTTCATTAAATTCCGTAAAAATTTAAACCAAAAAAATCCATTAAAATTCCACTAAAAATCACATTCCCACCTTGTTACCTTTCCTGCATCCCACTGGCTCTTTCCCAGTCCCTCCTCACCCACCAGGTATTTCCTCTTGGAATCTCTGTGGGATGGAAGCCATGGTGCTGGTTAAGGTCCAAAACTGAGCTGTGAGCTCTGAGACAGCACCAAAAATAACCAGAGCAGCCCCAGGCACCTCAGCTCCCCACGGGGTGGAAATTGAAAGAGCCCTGGGCAGGAGCAGGTGGCTCCAGGCGGGCACCAGTGCTGGTTTCTGAGGAAGGACCTGGCCCTGCACATCTGGGGAAACCATGAGTGGGATTCTGGTGTGCCAGGCTCCAGCCCACCATGAATTGTTCCAACACAGCCCACAGAGGGGGTCTTTGTCCCACCTCCACCCTGCCAGGCCCACAGGCGATGCCTCAGGTTTTAGATTTTCTATTTTTCACATTCTGTGCTGCTTTAGTGTGTGGGTCTGGGTTCACATCAGGGCATGCTGAGCTCTGTGCACAGAGCAGGGACACAAAACAATTCCTGCTCCAGCTGGGCACCAAGGACAAATGATCCAAATCTCAGCCCAGGAGCACAAACACCGTGAGCTGCAGAGAGAAAAACAAGGATGGGACTGCCTGGGCTAAAGCTGGGATGGGACAATGAACTGCAAGATGCAAATGGAGCAGAACTGATCCCAGGGACAGACCCCGGGAGCGCTCGTGCATTTTGGGGCCATTTTGGTTCATCTTGGGTTCATTTTGGGACCATTTTGGTTCATCTTGGGGCCATTTTGGTCCATCTTGGGCTCATTTTGGGACCATTTTGGTTCATCTTGGGTGCAGCCCTGGCTGGGCTCTTGTGCTGCCCAAGGAGATCCTTTTAATAAATCCCTGCTTTATTCTGTAGCTCTGCCCAGCCTTTGTTCTAGCTCAGCCTTCCCAGGGCATCACCAGGACAGGTGAGGCTTCCTCACCCTCTGAGGGAGCAGCCAGGGCTGGAGCAGGATTAAAGCCTGTGGGATGCTCAGGAAGAGCAGAGAAAGGCTGAGCAGTGCCCACAGTGCCCCTGAAGTGCCATCCCCACCCCGGTGGCACAGCATCCCATAGGAGCTTACAGGAGTTGGGGTCTCCTTTGGAGATCCTGGTGCATCCTAAAAACTCTTGGTGTGCAGCCAGTTCTCCTCACAAGGCACCAAGTCCAGGTGCTGCAATGCCTGCAGAGGCACAAGGGCACAGGCAGGACCACGAGCATCCCACCAACAGGGCTGGGGCAAGCATGGAGGAATTCCCTCAATCCTTGTGTTTGAGCACAAAGTTCAAGCTGGGTCTCCCATTTCAGGGCACCCCCCTAGACCAGAACCCTGAGAAATGTGGGTGAAGAAGTGTCCTGGTTTCTGCTGGGATAGAGCTCATTTTATTCTCAGTATTGTCATTCAGTAACATTTTCTTCTCAGGAATTGCCATTCAATTGTGCATCAGCTGCTCTCCTTCACTTTTACTCCTCTCTCCCTTTCATTACAATTACTATACTTTATATTTTTATAATTAGAATCCCTGAATGGTTTGTGCTGGAAGGGAACCTTAAAATTCAACTCATTCCACCCCCTGCCATGGGCAGGGACTCCTTCCACTGTTCCAAGCACCATCAAACCTTGCCTTGAGTACTTCCAGGGCTCCAGGGCAGCCACAGCTTCTCTGGGCACCCTGTGCCAGGGCCTGCTCACCCTCACAGGGAAGAATTCCTTCCCAAAGTAAAGAATTTCTTCCAAATATTAAACTGTTCTCAGTCCACAAGGCTTTTCTTTCCAATTTCCCTCCCTCTGAAGTAAAGAAAGTGAAGAATTTCCCAAAGTAAAGAATTTCTTCCAAATATTAAGCTGTTCTCAGTCCACAGGGCTTTTCTTTCCAATTTCCCTCCCTCTGAAGGGGTACCAGGGAATGAGGGAGGCACCTGGGATTACACCACGAGAGGACAGCGGGGAAATGCTCCCATTTCCCATGGGAAAAGGAAACGAGGAAGTTTTTGGACACAGCCATAAAGAATTGTCCCCACCCCATGACCCTGAAGCATCCCACCCAGCCCAGTGCTGTGGCAGATGAGCAGGGACACATCCTCCTCCTCCTCCTCCTCCTCCTCCCTGGAATGAAGGCTCTCCAAGTGATCCCATTTCCCTCCCTCCACTGCATTACAGCATTTTGACTCATTTCATTGTGCCTGGAGGTGAATCCAGGAAAAGGAAGGAGGTGACAGAGGCTTAACACAGACCCCACCACAGGTAAAACCCAAATTAGGAGCAAGTCAGAGGTCCCAGACCCCCTCCAGCAGCTCTGAGCCACCACCCATTGCACCCAAAAACCACATTGCAAGAGAAATACAAAATATAGCACTTTAATTGCAGGGAGATATAAAAATTGACCCAACAAATTCACAAACCTCAGGCATACAATAAATAGGCAGCTTTGGTGGCTCACACACATGTGCAGCCCTGCTCTGGGAGGCACCAGCAGCTCCCCAGAGCTGGGGGCACACACAGAGGCTGTGAAAATGAGGATTTACACATGGATGACGCTGCCTGGACACGCCTGGGAGAGCCCCACACGTGTGTTTGGGAGGGTGAAGCCAAGCTATTCACACTACGCTGCAATCTTGAAAAATTAAAATTCTGTATATTTATATAAACTCTGGCTCTGGTCAGGAAAAATTAAGATTCCCAAGTTTTCATATTCAATATTTACATATAGAATCTCTGCATGGGTTCCCGAATTTCAATCCACTCTGGTGTGAAAGAGAAACACATAAATCTCACAGCAAAAAAAAATACAAAGAGGAATTTCAGGAGTTCTCTTTGGGAGGCACACCCTGCCTTGCACCAGCAGGACTCTTTGAAGGGGGAAAGCTGATTCCTGGATATAATTTCCTAAATTTGAGCATTCTAAGGCTTTTCCAAGAGTCACCTCCTATCGAATTGCTGCTCTCAGCAAGGTCTGAGTTGCAGATTGTTGGGGCAGGTGGTTACAGCTGCTGGTTTTTGGTTCTGCCTGACTGGCCATTAACAAAGGCAACACAAAGCAAAGCCAGCCCTGACCTTCCTGCACAGCTTGGATGTCCTCAGCCATGAGCTACAGACAGCCCTGGGACCAGAAAAATCACTTTTATCATAAATTCTTTACAGGACAAATACTGAATATCCAACCTGTTTGCTCATGGCAATTTTCACCACTGGATTTTTACAGACTCTGCGCTGGAAACAGCAAAGAACAAAACTCAACTTTTGGGAAAAAAAAAAAAGAAAAATATGGGAAAAAAAATAAAGAACAAAATAGGAAAAAATAAGAGGGAAAAAATAGGAAAACAATAAAGAAAAAATAAAGAAAAAAAAAGAAAGAAAAAAAGAAAAATAATAAAGAAAAAATAAAGAAAATAAAGAAAAATAAAAATAATAAAGAAAAAATAATTAAGAAATAATAAAGAAAAAATAAAGAAAAATAACAAAAAAGTAATAAAAAAATAATAAAGAAAAATAATAAAGAAAAAAATGAAGAAAAAATAAAGAAAAATAGAGAAAAAAATAAAGAAAAAAATAAAGAAAATAAATAAAAAATAAACAAAAATAAACAAAAATTATAATAATAAGAAGAAAATAAAAAATAAGAAGAAAATAAAAAAATAAGAAGAAAATTAAAAAATAAGAAGAAAATAAAAATAAGAAGAAGAAAATAAGAAGAAGAAAATAAAAATAAGAAGACAAAAAATAAGAAGAAAACAAAAATAAGAAGAAGAAAATAAAAAATAAGAAGAAAATAAAAATAAGAAGAAAATAAAAATAATAAGAAGAAAATAAAAATAATAAGACAAAAAATAAGAAGAAAATAAGGACACTTTTAGTGTCACTTTTCAGGACATTTAGGCACTGGTGGGAGCAGTCAGGATGAGGCCAGGCCAGCCCAGCAGGGCTCACACTGCGATCTGCTGGCTCTCCCTGAAGAGGGGCCGGGGTGTGCAGATGTCCTGGAAGATCCGGTAGCTCTGCTCGTGCTGGGGCTCCTCAGCCATGGGCAGCATGGGGCTGGAGCTGCAGCTCTTGCCAGCCTCGTCCACCACCTGCCTCAGGTACAGCTGCTCCACCTGGGACAAAGCAAACAGGGCAGGGGTTGAGTGAGGAGTGAACTCTTGGGGCATCTCTGATGCTCCAGCCAGTGGAGATGGGATGGGGGACACGCAGCAGGGCACAGGTCCTGCCAGGACAGTAGGTCTGGCTGTCCACAAGCAGCTCCAGGAATAAAGGAGCAGACCCAGGAATAAAGGAGCAGACCCAGGAATAAAAGAGCAGCCCCAGGAATAAAGGAGCAGCCCCAGGAGCTGCTGCCAGCACAGAGACTGAGGTGCAAGGACAGGCTGGGGGTGTCCCAGCACACCCAGAGTGATCCACCAGGGCAGACATCCAGTTCAGCAAAAGGTGACGAGGTCAGGAGCTGTGCAGGAGGCACAGGACCAGTCCCTGATCCTGTAAAATCCCCACAGGACCTCACAGACCTGGTGGGTCCCTGCTTGCTACAGAGGGGATGCCACACCCTGCCCGTGCAGTCCCTGTCACATCCCTGCTGCCACAGCCTGGCTGGCCCAAGAGGCTCCAGAAACCCCCTGTCCTGAGCCTTTTCAACCCCACAACTGCTGCAGCTTCTCCAAGGGGAAGTTTCTGACCAGAGCCATGAGGACTGACCCCACATCCCACCCTCTTCTTCCCCCTCCAACCCCACTGCTGCCAATCACAGCTGTTGACCACATCACTGACTGATCTTAAACCCACCACTCCAGGGATTTACTTCCCCATTTCCCACAGGAAAAGGCAGAAGTCCAGGCACCAATGGAGGATCAGGAGGAAGAGGAAAGATTTCCCTGCAGTTCACAAAACTCATACCCTTGGGGAGCTTCATTTGCAAACCCAGCTCCAGGAATTTGATAATCAGCAGCCCAAGCACCTCTCAGGAGGCTGTGGAACAGCACCACAGCACTTCCACCCCAATCCAGGCACCCAAATGCCCCGTGGAGACATTTACACCCAAATGCTGCAGGGCTGGGGCTCTGCTGGCAGAATTCCCACCCTGCCTGGCTCCCCTTTGCTCCCAGCCCCCGTACCTGGACAAGGATGAGTTTACACCTCAGGGGCACCGCGTCTGGGAACTCCTCCCCGAAGCACAGCATGACCCTGCTGTCTGGGAAGCGGCCCTGGTTGTTGTAGTACTGCTGCAGCTCTGCAAGGACACAGGAAAACTTGGAATTTGCCCTCCAGGGGCTTTGTGACACATCTCTGGGATCAAACACCCCACAAGGAAGCTGTGGGTTCAAGCAAAGCCTCCAGTCTGGAATTTGCCATATGACCCCAAACACCCCATTATCCTTTCCGGGGTCTGGTAGTGTCACCTGCTCATCCTTGGGCACCCAGCAGGGAGGGATTCCAAGTGTGCAAGGAAAAAGGGCTGCACCCTTTCAACCCCACCACAGGGCTCAAGGGGGTCTCACATCAGGTTTAAGCTCCAGAAACCCTTTGTGCATTGTCCCAAGGCTTTGGGATCCCAGAATTATCATCTCAGCTTTTCCAGGAAGCTTCTGGCCATAGTCACATCCCTGTTCTCCCATCCCCTCCTCAAGGTCTCCCCACCCCAAAACTGCTGCCACCCAGGATTGTCCACCACATCTGCTGGCTGATCATCCTCAACCCCCCAACGCAGGGATTTATTTCCCACAGGAAAGAGCAGAAATCCCAACATCAAACAATAAAAAAATCAGGAGGCTCCTACAAACCTCGGAAGAACAAATTGGTGTCAAAGATCTTCACCACATCCTCCCGGTCCAGCTTGTTGGGCCTGTCCTTGTAGGCCATGGTGTTGCCACTCCAGAAGACCCTGCCCTGGCACAGCCTCTTGATGAAGATGCCCTGCTTGTTGCTGTGCAGGAGGACACCCCTCTCCAGGTGGCCAAAGAGCTTCCTGGTGATCTGCCTCTGGCGCTCGTTCTGGATGGCGTCGGCCGAGGGGAACCGCACGTGCTCCAGGGCATCGGGGGCGTAGAGCTTCTCCCCATGGCCCGAGGGCTGCCCCAGGGAGATCCTGCAGCCCTCAGAGCACGAGGTGCTGACGTGGCCCACCAGCCTCCCGCTGTAGTAGAAGCTGATCACCATCTGGGAATAACCTGGGGGGTGAGGGATGTGCACATCTCATCAGGGAAGGGACATGTCTGCTCCTGGCCGCCATGGCCAAATCCCAAATCTCCTAGGAGTGGCTCTCTCTTGGTGGAAGGACATCTCCGGGGCTGACCAGCAAGTAAGAGCTCCCAATATTACAGGATTGGTGTTGGAAGGGATCTCTGGACCACCCAGTCCAAGCCCCCTGCCCAGGCAGGGTCACCTGGAGCAGGAGACACAGGAACAAATCCAGGTGGGGTTTGTTCCATGAATTCCTCTCTGAATGTCTCCAGGGAGGGAAATTCCATAACTCTACTCTGACACCCTCCATGGGAAGTTTTTCCTCATGTTGAGGTGGAACTTCTGGTGGTTTAGTTTCAAACCCATTGAACCTCTCTCCCTCCTGCCTTTGCTCCACACTCCCCCCATGCCATGAGCAGATCCCCCCATCCCAAAAGCTCCCCCCATCCCGAGCATCTGCTCTGTGCCCCCATGCCACCAGGCAGGATTCATCCCAGCATGGCAATGTGCTGAATCAGGAGGGTGCAGCACCTCCCAAACCCAAAGCAAAGCCTCCCTGAAGGTGGGGGACAATCAGAGCCACCTCCTGCCACCACAAACAGAGAGGGGCACCTGCTGGCCAGGTGAGGAGCCTTACCTGAGTGATACTGCTCATAGCTGGAGTATCCATTCATCAGGGGCAACGCTGTGGGCACAGAAAGCCAAGCTGAGCCTGCATTCCCAAATCCCAAATCCCAATCCCCCAGTTCCCCCCATCACCCCCCTCATTTTCTGCCCCAAATTTCCCAGCTCCCACATGGAAAATGCCAACAAAAGCTCCCAGCTGGATTTTTTAATGAGTACTTCAAACATTCTTAATAAGGAAGATAAAACACACAATGGGGAGCGGTTTATCCCCACACAGGAAGATTCTTCCTGCCCCAAAAACCTCCCAAACACCACACAAGCTGTTGGCTGCTTACCAGGGCTGGGCTGCTGCACCCACCAGTCGGGTATTGGGGGGTTCCTGCAGGTCTCCTGGGGGGGTGAGGGGCTCCTCTTGATGATGCCCAGGTACTCATCCACACAGGAGGGCTGTGGGACAGCAGACACTGAGATCAGAGCAGGTTTGATGCCTCCAGCAAGGCTCAGAGAGGGCCCAAATGGCAACACCAGTCAATTTTGTGGGCTTGGAAAGACCAAGTCTGGCGTTGCCCAGGTTGTACATCTCAATAAGACCCTCAAGAGCTACAGAGGGTGAGCAGGCAGGTGTGACAAGGCCAAGGAGGGGCACAGAGCTGTGACAGACCCATCCCCAGTGAAGGCCTCTCCCAGCTGGATGCACAAGGAAAGCAGGAGCTGGTGCTGGCTCACCTGAAGGAGCTGCAAGCCCAACCCTGCAGCTTTGCAGAGGCAATTTGGGGAAGGAAATGCTTCCCCAAAGCTGACAGCTTGACCCAATGTCACAGACATCTTTTATGAAAAATCCTGTCCTTAGGATTTTTCCTCCTGAGAAGCTGAGAGGCCTCAGGAACAAAATGTAAACAATGATTATCTGCTGCTGTGGAATGCAACTGGTGCATCTGGGATTAGCCCATGTTGGTTGTTTCTAATTAATGGCCAATCACAGCCCAGCTGGCTTGGACTCTCTGTCCGAGCCACAAACATTTATTATCATTATTTCCTATTCAATTCTTAGCCAGCCTTCTGATGAAACCTTTTAATCTATTCTTTTAGTATAGTTTTAATGTAATATATACCATGTAATCATATTACATTGTATTTTAATATAATATACATCATAATAATTTATTATATCATAATAAATCAAGCCTTCTGAAACATGGAGTCAGATCCTCATCTCTTGCCCAGTCCAAGAACCCCTGTGAGCAGGGTCACACCCCAAGCCCTGTCCCTGCAGCCAGGGTGAGGCCTCACCTCCTTGATGAGGTCGTCGATGGCAGAGGAGCTGCAGTCCATGTCGGTGACATCGTTCAGGCTGCTCCCGTTGGCCACCCCTGCCTTGCCTGCAGGGAGAGGTGGGGCTGCATCAGAACACCCACACTTGCCAAGCACAGCTCATCCTGAAGGGTTTTGGAAACCTCTCACCCAGTGAAAGTGGTGAAAGCAGGAACCACAGCAGAGCCATGTGACAGCACCTTGGAGAGGCTCACAGCCCATCCAGAGCTGCTTTTTTGGGGTTAAAAATCACTTTACAACTCATTTCACCCCAGCACAGGGACCAGCAGCTAGAAAAATCAAAAGCCTAGCTGGTGACAGAGACAGAGCTGGAGGAGAGGAGAGGGTTTAGGGGTTTTTTGAGCACCCCAGAGACTGGGGTTGGGGCTGCTGCTTCTGTTTTTTTCCACCAGCCACCCCAGGGCAGTGGTGCTGCTGGTGGGAACCTGCAGTGCCATTTGCATAGTGGCAGCACAGCCCCTGTGTGAACAGGCTGGGGGGGACAGAGATGCTAAAGGCAGATTTCCTGACTGCAAAATCATGCCTTTTTTTTGCAAGTTTTTAACTTAAAGGACAAAGCACACAGGCTCCCCTAACCACAAATAGAGTTATAGTTAGTGTGAGCTGAGCCACACCGGACATCAGAGCAGCTCTCTGCAAAATCATTGCTCCTCCAGCAAGAAAAGGGATTTATTGCAGCTCCCCACCATCCTCACAGGGCAGGGGTTGGGAGGAAAAAAAAAGATTGAGGCTCATTTCCCTCCTCCAGGCAGGGAAGTGGAATTTGCCCCTACAACATCCTCAGGGGATGCCCCTACAACATCCTCCGGGCATGGGGGCTCCCACAAGGCTGCAGCTGTCCCATATTTCCTAGGGGTTTAAGGGGTTAAAAAAACCAAGCCTGGGCTTTGTCCTCCCCTCCCTGTCACCCCAGGGGACACCTGCAGAGCAGGACAGGCACAGAGCAGGGCAGGACAGGCACAGAGCAGGGCAGGGCTGGCCAGGGAGCTGTGTTCAGGTGCAGGGCTGTGCTCACAGGATGGAGACCCTCAGTCCCTTCCTGGGGAACTCACACTTCTGCTCCTCCTCTGGCACGATCCTGTAGACCTTGTAGGGCTCGGAGATGTCCAGCTGGGACCTGTCTGTCACCTCCTCAAAGTCGGGGCTCTTGTTCAGGGCGCAGCGGAGCCGCGTCTTCCACGTGGCCGGCTCGGCTTTGTCACCCTCCTTGAACTTGCCTTTGAAAACAGCCCAGGCCTGAAGCAAAGAATGAGAAATAAACTAAGAAAATCCTCCCTGTGAGCCCTACAAAGCCTCCCAGGGAGGAAGAGCTGGGGTTGCAGAGAGCATTTTGCATCTTGCACCCTCTCGAGCATCCCCTGGGGATTTGCTGTTTCACTCCTAGACTGCAGCCACCTGCACAGCCACCACACCTGGGGGGTTTGGGGTGCAGAGCAGCACTGCCTGCCTCAGAAATGCAGGAAAGGCTTGTAAATGCCTCAGAAATGCAGAAAAGGCTTGTAAAAGGCAGGTTTGCAAAAAGCAGAGGTCAAAATCATCACTTGTGCGTTCACTTCTGCACCTAATGGTCAGGAGCACGAAGAATTGCTGCTAAAAAATCAAAATAAACCTCATTGCCCAGCTCTTGACTAATATTAATAAATATAATAAAATATTAAATTAATATTTAAATAAATTAATATAAAAATTAATTAATATTTTTAAATTAATATAAAGTATTAAATTAATAAATATCATTGGTTTCTCTAAGATCAGAACATATTTTGTACTTTTGGTAGGAGAACATATTTTACCACTAAAGGAATAACGAAAAACATTACATATTTTTTACATATATATATTGATTTATTTTATAGATATTTCTATATTTTCAGAGTGCTGAGTTCAAGGCTATCCTCACAACTCAGTGCTCCCAAACCAGTTCTTACTGAAATTAAACTCCTTCACCAGGACAGATACTTGGAAGTGGGGTCAGAGGGAAGGGAATTCCTGGGGAAGACCTGAACTTTTTGCTTCAGGATGGAATTTTCCCATTTTTTCCAAAACTGGAAACCCCCACTTCAGTGAAATCCTTCCTTCCCACCTACAAAGTCCTTTTAGGTTTTTTTTAACATAAACCCAGCATTTTATCATCGAGCTCATCAGCATTTTATCTCCAAGCTGATGAGAAGTTTAGAGCAGGTCAAAAGCTGCTTCTCACATCACACCTGGATGCAAACATGCTGAAAACAAACTTAAAACTGGTCATGAATTTTGATGCAAAGGAATAAATAATCCCAAAAATAAAAGCCAGGAGACCAACTGCAGCATCTCCTGCAAAGGTTAAAGGTGTTAAAGCCAGAGACAGTGTGGCCATGTCCCACAAAGGGACAAAACCAGCAGCATAGAGCCCAGGAACTCTCACAATCTCTGCTGCTCAGAGTCACTCTGAGATATTCAAGCTTCTTTTTTCCAGCCTGGCTGTTGAAAAAAGAATCAGAATTCTTTTGTTCTCATTCTCAAGGCTGTTTATTAATTCTCATCTATAACATTCTTCCTCTGACCTGCTGAGGTCTGTCTGGCAGGCTGGGTTGAGGCACACTGGTGTTGTCTTTTATACTAAAAACTACCTGTACATTATTTACCATAAATTCCCAATACCTATCACCTGTGTTAGACAGTGAGCTTCTACTCTAAACCAATTTAAAAGTGCCACCACCACAGCAGAAGATGGAGGCCAAGAAGAAGAAGGAGAAAGGCTGGACACACCCAGGTTCCTCCATCTTGCCTCCTGAACCCCCATTCTAAAAACCCCAAAAATCTATTTTTCACCCCGTGATAAATTCACTATCATTCTCTTGACTTGTAATCCTTCATATAAGGTTGGTAATTGTTTTTTCCAAGGGCTAAATCAAAGGCTCAGGGGTCTTGGGCTCTGTGCCAAGGTCTCTGAGCCCCCTGGCTGGATTGAAGTCCTCCAGGGCAGCCAGAGGAATTTCCTGGGTTCCCACAAGGAACCACCAAGAAAAAGACATTCCCTACCTTGAAAATAGAAGCATCCACCTCCTGGTTGTAGTCCTGCTTGCCGGCGTGCTTCCAGGGGATGCGGAACATGGACTTGTCCTCGTTCTCCCAGATGAGCCCCGCGTAGAGCTCGCTGTCGATCTGCTCGATCAGCCACTGCCGCAGCCGCCGCCCGCCGTTCCTGTCACACATCCTGCAGGGGGGAAAAGATCTGGGCTTTAAAATCGGCTTCTCGCGAAAATTAAAGTGAGTGTTACGTGTGGTGTGTTGGAAAGTCATTATGCTGTGTTGGTTTTCTTGAGTAGCGTGTTAAATCTAGGTTTTGGTTATAATAAAATGTTAAAATGCAAACTGTGCTATGTAAGACACTTTTTGAAGGAAAGGTCTCACACCAAGATAGCAGCCACAGGACACCTGAATCTTTCAGAGAAAAAGAATTTATCAGAATTCTCTCTCATCAGAAGAAATGAACTTCTTCCCACCTCGCTCAGCCCTGAAGACGCTGTCAGGATTCAGAGGAAGAAGCTGACACTGACCAGACAGAATCCTGTGTTTGAATGGAATTTATGCATCATGTATGAGATGTATGAATATGCAAAAGGTTCTTGTTTTTAAGGGTTAATCCTCTGTTAATGTGGGTCATTTTCAGGCTTATGTTGCCCAGAAAAAGGTACCCGGACTGTCTGTAACTCTTTGTTTCTATTGTCTCATATTGTCCTAATCCAAATTGTCCAAGTTATTATTACTCTAATTATATTACTATTCTCATAACCATTTTATTACTATTAAACTTTTTAAATTTTAAAAAGAAGTGATTGGCGTTTTTCACATGCAGGGACACCCAGGAAGCCCTCTCAGCTCTGCCAGCTCCATCCCAGCACAGGCATTGGGCTGCTTTGCCCCTTTTCCCCTTGCTCAGCTGGTAGTGACACCACCTGCAGCTTTTGGAAGCCCCACATGCCAACCTCTGCCCACTTTAAAGTCCCTTCCAACCCAAACCCTTCTCTGTTCCAACAATTTTGTAATTCTAAGATTAAAACACCCCCACCCCACACCCCCACCCAATCCTCTGCTTCTTTTAAAATTAAAAAAAAAAAAAAAAGAAAAATTAAGGCAATTTCCTTCTGAGTTGCTAAAATTCTTCCTCCAGCCCTACCAAAGTTCCCCTCCCAGAGTGGCTGACTCAGTGCTCTGCCTATTCCTATTTTGCTGCAGGATAAATCACAGAGGAAGCAGATGGATGGGGATTAAAGCCCCCAGCTGTGCTGTCACCTGAGCAAGTGACACTGGGCAGGCCAGGCTGGGGTGCCAGAGCTGCCCCTGGCACAAGGATTTGTCCCGGAGGGGGCAGCAGCTCCTCTCACCAAGCACCATTTGGGGAGTGGATGCCAGCTCCAAACTGCATCCCAAATCTCCACAGGGATAAGGAACACACAACCAATGGAAGCAAAGTGCCAGGCACAACCCTCCGTGCCACCTCCCTGCCATGACAGGAGCTGGTGGCCTGGCAGAAGTGATCAGCAGCCCCTGAATCAATGTCCCAGGCATTTTGGGCTCTATGTTTTACAGGACTGCCTCTCCCTCATTTATTTGTTATTTACTGCCCCACTGGAAGATTTTTAGGGAGAAAACAAGGATGCTCCCAGCACAGCCTGAGAGCCAGTGGTCCCTGCTTTGCCATGGGCTGCCACCGGCTCAGTGCCACCAAATTCCATCCCTTCCTGATGGCCCTGGCTACTCAGAGCACAGCCCCTGGTGTGGGGATGCTGAGCACCAACACCACCAGCCAAAACACCACGGAGGGCACAGCTCTGGATGTCCCAAAGGACATGGCACAGCTTGTCCCTGGAGGAATGGGGCACACACAGCCTCTCTGGGGGCTCCAGCGCCCACCCTGAGTGATGCCAAAAGGGAAGAACCCGAGAAATCACGCAGAAACGGGACACTTTTTCTAGAAAGCTTCTTCGCATCACTGCCGGAGGCCGGGGCTCCATCTGCGTCCCCGAGAGGGAGTGACAGGCTCGGGACAGCGCCAAGGAGCCGCCTCCACCGGGCTGGCAGCGGCAGCGCCGCGGCTCCACCGCCCATCCCGGGCTCTGCCACCCGCAGGGCACCGCGACACGGGGGCATCCGCGACACGGGGACATCCCGCGACACGGGGGCATCCCGCGACACGGGGGCATCCCGCGACACGGGGGCATCCCGCGACGTGTGGGTGACCGGGGTAGGGCTCGGGACCGGTCCCAGCCTTTCCCCGCGCGGTGCCGGTGCCCTCCCCGGTGCTCTCTCACAGAGGATGCCGGTACAGGACACGGTCCTGCGGCAGGTCCCTGGCCTCCCACCGGGATGCCGGTGCCGGTATCTATCCCCCGGCCGACCCCCGCCCTCCCACGGGGGATGCTGCTGTCGGAATCCCGGTATCGGTCCCTCCGCCGGTCCCTGCCCGTCCACGGGGGATTCAGATCCCTGTCCCCGGCCGGTCCCTGCCCACCCGCGGGAGATGCTGCTATCGGGATGCCGGTACCTGTTTCCCCCTGTCGGCGCCGTCACCGTTTCCGCGCTCCCGGTGTCGCGCCCGCGGTTTCCCCCAGCTCATTATTTATACCAGCGAGATTATGCGGCCACACCCATCGTCACGCCCACTCCACGCTCCACCAATCACCGAGTCCTCGCCGCTCCCGCCCTGCCCAATGAGGAGGCGGGGCCTTGTGGAGCTGACCAATGAGAAGCGTCCCGGCGGGGCGCGCGCCGCAGTTTCTCTTAAAGCGCGGCTTTCCCCGAAATCAGCTGACCCGGGGGGCGGGGCCTGAGCGGGAGGGGGCGTGGTTAACCCGCCCCCTATCCCGGGTCTGTCCCGGGTCTATCCCGGGCCGGTTGTTCCCAATCCCAAACTAATCCATTCCCAGTTCCAACTCAGCTTCCTTAGTCCCAGAGCAGTCTGCCTAGAGCCAGACTGGTCCGTTACCAGTCCCAGCCCAGCCCATTCCCAGTCTCACACCAATATCCCATTCCCAGCCCAGTCCATTCCCAGTCTCACACCAGTATCCCATTCCTAGCCCAGTCCTTTCCCAGTCTCACACCAATATCCCATTCCCAGCCCAGCCCATTCCCAGTCTCAGACCAAAATCCCAGCCCAGTTCATTCCCAGTATCACACCAATATCCCATTCCCAGCCCAGTCCATTCCCAGTCTCACACCAATATCCCATTCCCAGCCCAATCCATTCCCAGTCTCAGACCAATATCCCCAGTCCAAACCCAATCCATCCCCAGCCCATGATCAGCAGATCCCCAAATAAACCTCCCCAATTCCAGACCAGTCTCCCCAGTCCCAGATCAATTTCCCCATTCCAAATCAATTTCCCCAGTCCCAGACTGGTCACTCTCCAGTCCCAGGTGATTCTATTCCCAATCCCAAATCAGCCTTCCCAGTCCCAAACCAGTGTCCCCAGTCTCAGCCCAGTCCATCCCCACTCCCAGGCCACTTCCCCCAGTCCCAGACTGGTCCATCCCCAGTCCCAGTTTAGTCCAGGCAGCTCCCAGTTCCTTTCTGGCTCAGCCCCAGTCCTGGATCATCCCCCCCTGCCTGCCCCAGCAGTTCCCACTGCTCCCAGTCTGGATTTGGTGTCCAAACCCAGCCAGACCCACCAGAGCATAAAGCACCATCTGCAGCCTGACTTCAGAGGGGGATTTTTTTTGGGATTACCAGATTACACACACATTTCTTGGAAGAAAACCATAATTACTCCCACGTGGGTAATACAGAGAAATGGGAAATGTATGGAGCTGCACAGATGGTTCAATAAAAATAACGCTCTGAGGTGCACAACCTTTCCTGTCATTTCTAATAAAGGATGGCTGGAATGGCCCCTGTTTTTAAACACCCCATTGATCCTCATTGGATTCCCCCCAGGAGATTTGGTGTGAGCCAAAACCCATCTTCTGCAATCAGATACACTCAGGAGCATTCATTTTCTTTTTTTGACCAAAAATACCATTTTAAGCTTTGCAGGAGTTTTGCATCCTCCTGCTAGATAGAGAGACTCCTGTAAAAACCTCTTTATTTTGTTAAAATTCTGCAAAACCTGTGATATTTTAAAGGGTCTGTGCACAACCAAACTCTCCATCTCATCTGGAGACCAAAAACCTGGAAATTCATCACAGTGGGGTGAGGTGACTTCATCATTCCCACCTTCACTTTGGCTCTGCAGCTTCATAGGCAAGGTAAAGGTGGAAAGGAAAATCCAAATTCCCTGGGGTGAAGAGGATCCCTGTGGGGAGGATAAAAAATTAACCCAAATAAAATTGGGTTTCAGGCACTTGAAACGGGCTGGGAAGGGAAGATGAGCAGGGCCAGGAATGTGTTGGGAATCCTTTATTAGAAATTTCCCCGTGTCTGCAGCACCCTGGGCAGCTCAGCCCTGCTGATGTGGGACAGCAGAGCACAGCAGCAGAGCCTGAGGTGCTCTTGGCAAGATCCAAAAAGTGGAAATCAGCCCAGTTTTACCTGTTTGGGGTTTGCCTCCCAGCTGCCAGAATTCCTAAAGCCACCTCAGGTCCCACTGATGGAGGACAGAGTGGAAAAATAGATATATTCATATAAAAAATAGATATTTGATAGCCCCCAAATCCAGGGAAATCTGGGTTAGGAGGAGGTTTTGGGGCATGGTTGTGGCTGTGATGTCAGGCACGGAGGGTTCTGCTCCATTCCCTGTGATTCCCCAAATCTGGGGGATTTTCCCAGGTTTTGCTTTGGTGCTGTGGTTCCCAGGGAATGTTTGAAGGCCGGGCTGTGGAGCTTATCACACCTCCTGCACATCTAATCTCTGCTTATCACCCATCTCCAATGACTTCCTATTAACTCCCACTTTCTTCTCTTTTCTCTTCCTGCCTGCAAGTTCCATTTTTCTGCTTCCTAAAATGAAAACCGAGGCTTTAAATCCAATATTGATCCCTGAGCTGATTGCTCAGCCTCCCCTCAGCCCACTCCATCAACCTCATTAATTGCTTTCCCATTACTTCCATGTGGAATAACAGCCACAGGGACCCTTTTCTCCATCTAAATAAATGGGAAAAAACCCCATTTTTTTTTCCCCTGGAATTCTATACATCATGGCTAAACACAGAATATTTAAATTTTTTCAGTTTGCTGGTGGTTCTCATCAAGAAAATGGGAAGCAGGGAAATCATTTCAGTCCATCTCTGTATTCCCACCAGAAACACCACAAATCAAGCCCAGACACCCTCAGGATTTAATCACTTTTTTTCTTTATTAGGAGCTGGGTGAGTCACCCCTGGTGCTGTCACACGATGTGTACCCAAAAATCTTCACCCAGAGAATTCCTAGAAATGTTTTGAAGCCCTTTTTTCTTAGAAGGAATTGCAGAACAGACATTTTTTTGAGTGACAAACAGGGTAATTAAAGTAAAAGGGTGAGATGGCACGGAAGGGTTGAAGGTTTCCATGTGGAAGAGCTGAATCCATGGGGTGGGACCCTCCTTGTAAAACAGATGGGGGGGATTCCTGCCCCAAAAAAAAGCTCTGGAAAAGCACAATCTGAGTTTGGGATGAAAAACTGGACATGGTCACAGGATTTAAGTATCAAAAAGGCTTTTTGGAGAAGGACAGAGTTAAATTGGTCCATGGGTTGAGTGAATCCAACCAAGCTTTTGGTTTCTTTGGCAAGCAGGGACATTCAGATGGGGCTCAGGGAAATCCCAGACCCAGTCTGGCTGCAGGGATGGAGGCAGTGGGACAGGCACTGCTGGATTTCCCCCTTCCTTGGGGCTGGCATAAGGAAAATGCCAGATAAAAGCTAAATTTGGGGTTACCTTTCCCCTTTATTCCTGAGGTTGGGATAAAGAAAATGCCAGATAAAAGGTAAAATTTGGATTTACCTTTCCTCTTACCCCTGGGGCTGGGATAAGGAAAATTCCAGATAAAACCTAAATCTGGGTGCACATTTCCCCTTATCCCTGGGGTTGGGCCAAGGAAAATGCCAGATAAAACCTAAATTTGGGTTTTCCTTTCCCCTTCTCCGTGGGTTGGGATAAGGAAAATTCCAGATAAAAGGTAAATTTGGGGTTACATTTCCCCTTATCCCTGGAGTTGGGATAAGGAAAATGCCAGATAAAACCTAAATCTGGGTGCACATTTTCCCTTATCCCTGGGGTTGGGATAAGGAAAATGCCAGATAAAACCTAAATTTGGGTTTTCCTTTCCCCTTATCCTGGGGCTGGGATAAGGAAAGCCACAGACCCCAGAGCCCAAGACCCCTGTGCCTTTGATTTAGCCCTTGGAAAAAAACAATTACCAACCTTTATATGAAGAATTACAAGCCATGAAAGTTTAAGTGGAATGACAGTGAATTTATCATGGGGTGAAAAAATAGATTTTTGGAGTTTTTAGAATGGGGGTTCAGGGGCAAGATGGAGGAATCTGGGCCTGTCCAGCCTTTCTCCTTCTTCTTCTTCTTCTTGGCGCCTCCATCTTCTGCTGTGATGGTGGCACTTTTGGATTGGTTTAAGGTGGAAACTCACTGTCTAAAATAGGTGATAGGTATTAGGAATTGTAAATATTGTACACATAATTTTTAGTATAAAAAGATAACACCACCCTGGGGCAGGCAGAGTGCCTGTCTGTCCTGCTGAGCAGACCTCGGCTGGACAGGAGAAAGAATTTTATAGATAAGAAACAATAAACAACCTTGAGACCGAGAAATTAAAAGTTCTGACTCCTTCTTCAACCACCAGGCTGGGAAAAGAGATTTTCTAACACATCTCAGGGTCACTGTGAGCAGCAGAGATCCCAAGAGCCGCCCATCCATGGAGCTGGCAGCTCTGTGGCTCCTGTCCCCTGCTCCATCCTGGAGCCCAGACTGCTCCTGCAGCTCTGTGCCCTACACACCAACCCCTGGAGGTGCTTGGCAAAGGGAAAACTGAATTTTCCAAGCCCCAGGGCCAATTCCTGCCCGGGAACAGCCTGGCTGCTTATCTGCTCATCCATCTGCTGCCACCAGCGGTGTCACCTGCACGGCACGGAGGGGACAAGGTGGGAGCTGAGGAGGGGAGCCTGGAGCAATCCCTGCCCCCGGGCTGCTGCTGCTGCTGCTGCCCCAGCAGGCGCTGCAGCTCCTCCTGGTCCTGGAAGGGGTTCCTGCCGTACTCCCGGCGGATCCAGGCGCGGTACTGCCGGGAAAAGAGGCAGGAGAGGTTCTCAGGGTGAGCTGGAAAGCTCAGAAACCCCAGAGAGAGAGAGAGAGCAAGGGGAAAGCGGCGAGCAAAGCAATTCCTGCAGCATCCCCAGCACAGCCAGCGTGCAGGAGGGTCCCAGTCCTACAGGAGCTCACACCCAGCACTGCCCACATCCCCAGCTCACCCAGCATGCAGGAAGGTCCCACCCCACAGGAGCTCACATCCAGCACCTCACAGATGCAGAGGATCCCTGGTCCCAGCACTCCTCACATCCTTCAGGCACACCCAGCATGCAGGAAGGTCCCATCCCACAGGATGAAGGGATGAAGAAGGAAGGAAGGGACCAAGAGCAGCAGCAGGATGATGGGCAGGGTTAGAAAAGGG